>CM072512.1:45108681-45176181 GCA_036898135.1 Oncomelania hupensis
ATACACTCGCAAGGATAAATATTTAAACCATGTGGTCAAACATTACTAGATAAAACAAGTAAACGTCGTAAAAAAGAAAAAAAAACAGTACAAGCATCACATCTAATAAGAATAAATATTTGAACAATACGGGACAATATTATGAGATAAAACAGGTTAAACATCGTAAGAAATAATACCAAACAACACATCCAAGAGTAAAAAAGCATGTTTAAAGACACATAAGGATACATACACCCCTTACCATCCCCCACCCCACACACACACATAGAAGGACATCAGCATTTAGAATAAATAATAATAATAATAATAATAATAATAATAATAATAATAATAATAATAATAATAATAATAATAATAATAATAATAATAATAATAATAATAATAATAATAATAGCTCAAAGTAAAAAGTACCAATCAGTGACACGTGGAAAAGAAACAATATGACAGTATTAAAAACACTATTCAAAAGCCCTACATAAGAATTTCGGATGAGAGTATAAACCGAGGTCTAGTCTGTGTCGCATACATTCCATCATAACGGACTTTAAAGATCCTGACGCTCATGTCCTAGACGGGTGAGTGCCGGTGACAAGAAAACACCCAGCATGCACCTAGGTCCTTCTCCCCCATCCCTGGCTGCCCAGGATTGTGCTCAGTTGTCCGGGCGTCAGACCATGCGCCCAAAGGCTGCGGGTGGGCGTCTCGGGCGGCTTGAGTTAGATCCTGTATCGGCCAGCGCCTTGAGCAGCTCTTGAGCTGGAAAAGCGCTATACAAGAACGATTAAATAAATAAATAAATAAATATAAACCAGAATAAAATTTAACTAAAACTATTTTAAAACCAGACAGTGCCAACCCGAATAAACAATAAAAAATAGATGTGTGCAGACAGTAAAGCATTTAAGCCAAGAACATTATACAAAATACACTGATGGAACACACACACACACACACACACACACACACACACACACACACACACACACACACACACACACACGACAGTAATTATTCTAGATCTAAAGGTATTTGGTAAAAAGGTAGGTTTTGAGGTTCTTTTTGAACACGATAAGAGACTAGGAGTGCCGGAGATTGGAGGACAGAGAGTTCCAAAGAGCTGGGGCAGTCACAGAGAAAGATCTCCTGCCAAAGGCGAATACCTAGGAAGGGAGAGGAGAGCTTCATCTTGTGAACGTAGTGATCGAGCAGGTTGGTAGGGGCAGAGAAGTTGTAAAAGATAGGAAGGATAATTATGAATCAGTGTGCAGACAGTGAAAGCAAAGAGAAG
Organism: Oncomelania hupensis; assembly: GCA_036898135.1. NCBI lineage: Eukaryota > Metazoa > Mollusca > Gastropoda > Littorinimorpha > Pomatiopsidae > Oncomelania > Oncomelania hupensis. The sequence continues at coordinate 45,109,973 of CM072512.1, forward strand.
CAACTTTGTAATCGATACGAGCATTTACAGGCTACCAGTGTGTAAGGTTTTTGGAGCGGAAATTGCACTAGAATAATGGGTTGACGAAGGACGAGGGAACCGCATTTGAATACGCTGACGCCTGGAAAGTTTATTATCAGAAAGGTCAAACAAAAGTGAGTTACTGTAATCAAGTCGAGAAAGAATGAAAGAGACAGCAAACTTGTTGGTGGCGTCTGTAGTACAGTAAGCTACTGGCGTATTTTGTCCAGTCTTCGGAGATGGAAGTTCAGAGCTTTTCACAGACTATTTATTGGCGTCCATAAAACACATTTTTCTTCCCCACTATTATTGGACATTAACGGATTTCATAACTCGAACTCGCACCACTTGCATGCATTGCTTAAACAGATGACGTCCATGTTCTTTTAAGTCATTCTGGGCGTGGGATGAAGTGCCCAACAGTGTTTATTCCATCAACGTCAGGTCATCGCGAGCCTGCAAAGTTCATCGTGCCCTAAGCGGCGCCGGTAATGAGAGTCTGCTTACCCAGTAATCCGTCTTCCACTTGATAAAGAATTGCCTTGGATGGATGATATATGCTTTTTCTAGTGCTTTTTTTCTCTAAGCTCATTAATAAAGTTGGGTGACTGTCCCATCTAGATTAAAACGCCACATTTACAAATACGGATTGCTTTAAACCTACTTCTTTACCAAACACGTTTAACTCCAGAATAATCAGTGTGTGTGACTGAATAGTGGGATGTGTGTGTTTGTGTTTGTGTGTGTGTGTGTTTTCCATCAGTGTCTTTTGTGTAATGGTCTTGGTCTCAATTCTTTACTACCTGAACACGTCTTTTTGTTGTTTTTTGGGGTTGGCACTGTATAGTTTTTAATTAGTTTTAGTTAAATGTTATTCTGGTTTATAAAATAAATTCTTATGAGTTATGTGGAGCTTCTGAATATTGTTTGTATTACTGTCATATTACTTCTTTTCCCCTTGTCACAAAGCGGTACTTTTTACTTTGAGCTATTTTTATCATTGTTTCATTATTTATTCTTAATGGTGATTTCCTCCTTTGTGGGTATGTGTGTGTGTGTGTGTGCGTGTGTGTGTGTGTGTATGTGTGTCTTAAAACATGCCTTTCTATACTTAGATGTGATGTTTGTTATCATTTCTTAAGATTTTTAACGTGTTTTATCTCATAATGTTATACCGTAACGGTATTGTTCAAACATTTATTCTGGTTAGATGTGATGTTTGTATTATTTCTTACGATGCTTAACTGTTTTATCTCATAATGTGTTACCACATTGTTAATATATTTATCTTTGCGAGCTTGTGTGTGTGTGTGTGTGTGTATGCGTGTGTGTGGTGTTGCTGAATTGTACCGCGTGTGTGTCTTGATCCAAGATTTTGCCTGTACATGTAAATAATGACAATTGCATTTTGTCATTGTTTATCAACTTCTCTGTGTGCATATGTTGATGATTGTTGTCAGAGAATAGAATCTCGAAATGTGTGTGTGTGGATGGGTGTGTGTGTGTGTGTTTGTTTGTTTGTGTGTGACCAACTTATGTGGCGTTTCGGGAAAGTCATAATAATACTGTGTAGCCTCGGCTTGCCGCGCGCGTGTTTGTGTGTGCGTGGATGTGTGTTGTGCTTCTGCGTGTGTGCATGTGTGAGTGTATGTGTGTGTGTGCATGTGTGAGTGTATGGGTGTGTGTGCGTGTGTGTGTGTGTTTGTGTGTGTGTGTGTGTTCCTTAAGACAAAAAAAAGGAAAAGAAAGTTACCGTCACTGTCAATAGTGGTCCTCCTGTTCAGGGTAGAGTAAAGCATTCCAGAGAAAATTACGTAGTAAGCCACTCCACTCCAATGTCCACTTCATTTCACTTTGTGTCGCAGAGCCGTGCATAAGGCAACGCGACAATGGCAATTACATTTTTTCTTGAGGCACTGATGACAGTTAGTGGTTAAATTGTAATATAAAAGATACTGGACTTTATTATATTGGTTCAATTATAATTTAATAGTTACTGTTTTATGGATTGGTTGCCTAAATCTGGGGCCTAGTGAACAGTGTTCATTTACCCCTTTCTTGCTGGCACGCTGTTTGGCTGTGTTTTTGAACTCGGCTCTTTTGTGCAAATGGGAAATACCTCTATTAACATCAAAACAAAATTGCCTGATGGGAATTGTTTTGCTAGTGTTATCGATACTAGTTAATTTTGAAGGTGTGCAATAAAATCAAAAATAATAATTGTACCAATTTTTGCCTTTTTCTAATTTTTTCAGCACAAAATGGTTCACAGTATACCGGATCTATTCGACCTTTTAGGAATGTCTATGATTTTGCCTGAAACAATACTTTGTTATGGTTTGATACATGTACTTTACCTACGCCTGTTATGTAACAGTGATTACGAATAGGGGGTATATAAGTGAGCAAATGTAGTATTCAAAATGGAGTGTTCCCTGGAACTATATTGTCTCCCTTGCCGTCCCTGGCCAGGACTTGGGCAGGGATGGCGAGGGTTTTGTCAATCCAGGCGAACTCTCCCCAGATTTCCCGCTTGGAAACATCACTACTCCCAAAACCGGACACTCGTACTACCTCCCTGACCCCCGGATCAGTGTTGCGGGACGTCGCAACACCCGGTTGTCGGTGGGTGTTGCGACTGCCCGTAACACTGGGACGAGGGTCAGGGAGGGGTGCGAGTGCCTCGGTAGGGAGTCGTATGGTCCAAGTCGGAAAATCTGGCTCATTTTTTTCTCTACCAACTTTTTATCCTCTATCCAGTGCCAGATTTTGGAGCATTTAGTTTGATTTGCAACAAAGTTAGGTGAGTTTGAAAAATACTTTTCATTATGTAACATCATGTTTTTCAATTTTGTTTTTCGCGATTTGTACGTTATTTTGTAGCATTTTTATTGTCAAAAGTCGTATGTTCGAAGTCTGGAAATTTTTCACGTTTAATTTGTCTACTGTGCCAAAATTTAGCGGAATTTAATTTCCGTTGAGCTTTAAAAATAGTATTAATTAGGTAATATTATATTAGTAATTTATTTATTGGTAATATTATATTAGTAATTTATTTATTAGCGATTTGTGCGTCATTTTTCTTTTTTTAGCATTTGTTATTGCCATTGTTTGTAGTTCATGTGTACTATTGCACAAATTGCACTGTGTGTGCGTGTGTGTTTGTGTGTGTGTCCTGTCCCTCTTTAGTGTACAAAAGTTACAATCCTGGTCCCCCATTGGGGATGAGAGATTCAGTGCTGGCTGGGTGTAGGTGACGATGAAAAGTGTAGGTGCACAGGCTAGACAACATTGTAGTTTTATTTGAAAGTACCACATCTGGAATGAAGTTTCCTTTATTAAAATGTTCTGGAATGAAGTTTCCTTTATTAAAATGTTTCGCTAACTTTTGGTATTGTATTGTACTTTTGGTATTGTATTGTGTGTATGTTTGAACTGACACGGCTAAATTAGTAGTACTATTGTTCTGTGACAGCACACTTACCTTTTCTAACATCTGCTGAAGTTGCTGAGTCGCTTAGGACAAACCATTATGATGCTAATGATGTACATGGTGACGGCGATGATGATGATGAAGTTCATGATAATGTTGATGATAAAAGATGATGATGTTGATCACGATTACGATAATGAAGATAATGATATTGATGATATTGATGATGTTGTAGTTGATGATGATGATAATAATGATGATGATAATGATGATGTTGTTCAAGACGTTGATGATGAATGGTGACGACGACGATGATGCTGAGGATGCAGTTGTTCATGATTACGATGATGATGATAAATTATGTTGACAATGATGATGATGTTGTTGTTGATGATGATGATGATGACGACGATGTTGTTGTTGATGTTGTTCACGATGGTGATGATGTTGATGATGTTGAAGATAATGATTATGATGATGGATGAGGAATATGATGGATGATGATGTTGTGATGATGATGATGTCCCTGATCACGATGATGATGATGATGATGATGATGATGATGATGATGATGATGATGATGATGATGATGATGATGATGATGATGATGATTATAAATGATGGTTGGTCTTTTATATTGATTGTACTATATGGGATTGGAATCCTGTTCACTTTAGTTCACTGTTCACTGCCTATTCTTTCTCCCATGGACATTGACTATCAAGCATCTAGAGATATACGACAGACTTCAATGTAAAAGATCGCTTTCAACATTATTCCTCCTCCTTTTTCTTCTCCTTCTTCTTTCACCTCTTCTTTACCCTTCTTCCTTTTTTGTTCCTCCTCATCCTCTTTCTTCTTCTTCCTCCTCATCTCCTTCCCACTTCTCCTCATTTCTTCTTCCTTTTTTTCTTCTTTATCCTTTTAATTATTATGTGCATTAAAACCTGTTTACTTTTAATTTATTTTAGCAGGCAGTTATAAATGAGCGCTTGCATGCATGCGTGTGTAAGTTGTGGTACATCACATTTAATTAGATGTAATCTTATTAATTAATTGTTTATTTATTTATTTTAATTTTATTTTTTGGGTAAAGTGCCTCACATTTTTCTTTTTAAGTTCTACGGCTTTTTGGTGGAACTCATTTTTATTATAATTTTATATATTTTGTCTGTCTCTCTGTCTGTAATAGTAGTAGTAGTAGTAGTAGTAGTAGTAGTAGTAGTAGTAGTAGTAGTAGTAGTAGTAGTAGTAGTAGTAGTAGTTTTAGTAGTAGTAGTGTTATTATTATTAAATAAAATGTTATTTTTACGATCTACTCTGAAGGCTAGACTCCAATGTTGTTTTCTTCAATCTGGTTGCAAGTGGCGTGTGTGAAGATGAATAATAGGCGATGAAAGACCTGGAATCGAAATAATAACTGTTATATTTGTAACCGAGCGGAGTATTTAACTCTGGCCTTTCGGCCACCACCTTAAGAAAACGGCCCGACCTGAACACACCAAAGGATTCTGCACAGCAGGAGATACCCAAATGGGAGGTAGACAATCTCTTCCAAGCGTGACCAGTCGCCTCCCACTGCGCCACATATTAATATTATAGTCATATATATTCAAAACCATGGCCTCTGTCAATCAGAAACCTATCCTATCCTATCCTGTCCCATAACCCGAAGGTCGTAGGGGCACCACAGATGATCGCTTAACCAGCATACTCCATCTTTCTCTGTCCTCAGCAGCCCTCATGGCTCTGTGGGTTCGGGCAAATAGAATAGACCCAACGTTTCCCGGCGTGTCGTAAGAGGCGACTAACAGGGGTGATGTTAGCACGGCATCACTGGGCGAAAGTCTTCTACACAGAAGTCACCGGCCAGGGCGGAGGAACCTCACGTTACTACAGGTTCAACGACCACGTGCTCAGGGCCAAGGCGAGCCACACTGTATTCGTGGATTTCGGCTGTGGCCAACAGCCTGGAGAGGATTGGGCCCTGCCAGGTCTTTTTTGCCCAAGACACACTACAATCAGAAACCAGATTGCACAAAAAAGCATGTCAAACTTGAAGGTGTCGACGCATTCGATTTACACAATGTTCTGAATTCTTTCTATACACGGTTCGAGAAGCATGATTTTTCAGCTAAGTTTTCTGAATTTAAACAATCTCTTACCTCTGTAGGCAGTATTGAAATCTCTCAGGATAAGGTCACTCATCTGTTTAAGTCTATTGATGTTAAAAAAGCCCCTGGCCCTGATGGGATCTGTGGCAGGACTCTGCGTTCTTGTGCTGATCAGCTTGGCATTGTCTTTCATCATCTTTTTCAGCTCTCAGTCAATTTAGGGCAAATTCCTACAGTGTGGAAATTTTCTAATGTTATCCCACTGCCCAAGAACATCAATCCCAAGCAGCCTAATGATTTCAGGCCAGTTGCTTTGACCTCCTTAGTTATGAAAACCCTGGAACAAATTATTAAAAGTTTTATTCTGTCAGCCATTGAACCCAGCCTTGATCCTCTTCAGTTTGCCTATAGAGCAGGTAGGGGTGTGGAGGATGCCAAGCTGTTCATTTTGAATACTATATACAAACACCTGGAAAAACCAAAGGCACATGCTAGAATACTTTTTGCAGATTTTTCTTGATTGATGATTTTGACTTACCTCACCAGCTTGTACTGTGGATTTTGGAATTTTTGACTTTTAGAGAACAAAGAGTTTTTGTTAATGAATTGTACTCTGATAAAAAGGTTACATGTACAGGCTCCCCTCAAGGTTGTGTGTTGTCTCCCATTCTTTTCATCATGTACACTGACAGTTGTAGAAGTGGCTCTGATGGTAATTACATTGTAAAATACTCAGATGATTCGGCTTTGTTGTCCCTGTTGAGTGGTTCGGAGAATGGCCACGGTGATTCTTTGCCTACTTTTGTAGACTGGTGTGATGACAATTATTTGGAAATGAATGTTTCTAAGACCAAAGAACTTATTGTTGATTTCAGAAGAGACAGAGATGATGTTGCTGTAAGTACAATCCATGGTGAAAATATTGAAGTGGTAGAGACCTACAAATACCTTGGTACAATTTTTGATAATAGGCTAAAATGGTATGCCAATACTGAAGCGATTGTCAAGCGGGGGCAGCAGAGAGTATACCTTCTCAGAAAACTCAACTCTTTTTCAGTAGACAAAAAATACTTAGTCTGTTTTACCAGTCTTTCATTGAGAGTCTTTTGACTTTTTCATTCATATGCTGGTTTCCTAGTCTGTCGGTTAGAGATAGAAATAGTCTCTACAGCATTGGGAAAACGTGTTCCAAAATTACCGGTGATGAGCAGAGAAACCTATCTGCCTTCTGTAGTCAGCAAATCACAAGGAAAGCTAAACAGATTGTCAGTAAACCGGAACATATTTTGGCCGATGAGTTTGTACTTCTGCCTTCAAAACGTCGTTTTGCTCAACCCATTTCAAAAACTAAAAGATATTCAAACTCATTTGTACCCTCTGCTGTCCGCCTTCTCAACGCCTATACAATGTAATAAAAGGGTGTTGTTTTTTTTAAATTTAATTTATTATTGATTTTATTGATTATGTGTCTTTATAGACAATGTATATAAGCTGCAGTGTGAGTGGTTGAGTGTGGGTATAATTCCAGAGAGAGCGAGGAGATTTTTGCTGTTAGAAACTATTATCTGTGATATTTGTTTTACAGTTTCATAGGTTATATTTTATTTTATAGTTTACTTATGCATTTAACAGCACATTTACTTATTGATTGGGAGTACTCTCCGTGTGCACGTAAGGTCATTTTAAATTTTTATTCTTATTCTTACTGGTTATTTCTGCGCCAACGCTGCCTTTGTAATTGTAATTGCCCAGCTAGAGAGAAATGAAGTTGTGTGGCATTGTTTTGTGCTGTATTGTGTTGTGTTGTATTGTGTTGTATTGTGTTGTATTGTATGGTATTGGATTGTATTGCTGGGATGTACATCTTGTACTGTAGCTTCTGCGGAGAAACTATTATCTGTGATATATCGGGGCAGTTTACCTTTTATGACTTTTTATGACATTCACCTCTAGTTTATTGTATGTATTTAACCGTATGTTTTGTTATTTATTTGTTTTATTTACTATTTTTTGATTGGAATACTTCTCATGTGTATGTAATAATATTTTTAATTCTTTTTGGTAATTGTGCTGATGCTGCCATTGTAATTGCTCAGTTTGAGATGAATAAAGTTGTATTGTATTGTATTGTATTGTATTCTTTTTCTGTACTGCACGCACTATACTATGATGCTATTATATTTCTAAATAATAAATGATGAATCAGGCATGGAAGAATGACAGAAACAATACCTAATGAAATCGCATTACAAAAAAAGTTCATACACCAAAAAGCTGGGGTGGAAATATCAAAAACATTTTCCGTCCTGTTTGAACCAAAAGTGCACAATGTGCACGCTTTATTCAATTATATATGATACATGTTCCGTGATAAAAGAATGAAAATAACAAATTCTTAGTTATATTAAAGTAGCGCTTATGCACCAAAAGATGGAGTCGAAATAATTGGTTTTTCGTTCTGCATGCACCGTAAATGCAAAGTCATGCAGAATAATTGCAAACGGTACACGATGAGAGAATCACAGAAAAACTAAATAAAGACTTAATGAATACCCAAAGAGCACGTCGAATGAGTATTCGTATTAGTTTTGTTTTATTATTATTATTATTATTATTATTATTATTATTATTATTATTATTATTATTATTATTATTATTATTATTATTAGGTATTTCTTTAGCGCACATATTTCCCCGTTCTTTGCGGCTCAAGGCGCTGGCCGATACAGGATCTAACTCAAGCCGCCCGAGGCTTCCATACGTGTGCAGCAAGTGCGAAGCCTACATGCTGTAAAATTATAAATTATAAACAACATTAACGAATCAAAGGAACAAATTCGTATAGAGAGAAAGAGAGGTAGAGAGAATGAAAGAGGAAGAGAGGAAGAAAGAAAGAGGGAGAGAAAGAAATAAAGAAAGAGAGAGGCAGGGAGAGAGATGGAGGGAAAGACAGAGAGAGAGAGTGAGAGAGAGGGACAGACAGACAGACAGGGAGAGTGAGAAATTTAGAGAAGCAGAGAGAAAGAGATAGAAAGAGAGAGAGAGAGAGAGAGAGAGAGAGAGAGAGAGAGAGAGAGAGAGAGAGAGAGAGAGAGAGACTTACTTCACAATGTATTGACGTAGTTGTCATGATGGGGTTGAAGGCTCACATAGTATCTACCAATTTTTGAGCTCAGTTTGGCAATTGAATGTTCTGGCTCGAACACCTTAAACCAATAAGTCAACCAACCTAGTGATCAATCAGTCAATTAAACATGAAATCATAATGAATATGAATAAACCATGCCATTATTGTGCAAGTATTCTTAAGTGACATTCAAACAAAAAAAAAAACATTTTTTTCTCATCTCACTCCTGTACTTTGTCATGTGCATTCTTCTCTCATGCACATCATCATCATCATCATCATCATCATCATCATCATCATCATCATCATCATCATCATCATCATCATCATCATCATCATTATCATCATCATCATCATCATCATCATCATCATCATCATCATCATCATCATCATCATCATCATCATCTTCTTCTTCTTCTTCCTCATCATCATCATCATCATCATCATCATCATCATCATCATCATCATCATCATCATCATCTTCTTGTTATCCTCCTGCTCAGATTTCGTTTTCTTAATGCTTTTGGAAGATCAAATATATTAAAATATTGAATAGGAGCCTTTCGGAATTCCTATATCTACTTTCTGAAATTCTGAATATATACACATATATTTTTCAGACAAAAAGATTTCTTATATACTGAAACATGTATCCAGAGATGCCAATTTTCTTTAATTTTAATAATAAGCGAGAGATCCATACTGTATCGTAAGCTTTTTTAACATAAAAAAAGTTCATAAAATATTATGTCTTCTCGCAAATTATTTTTTTAATTTAATATGGCTTGATATACTGGAATTATGTCATTATTTTCACAACAATAAAACAAACGTTTCTTTATTATTTTTTTCCATTGCTTTGCCAACGGGAGTTGTAAGCGATATTGGTCTCATATTTGGAGTTATATGTGGTTTTGCTAATAAAAGGACAAAGTCTATAACTATTAACACAGGAGCTCGGTTTGCCTTTGTTCAAAAAAGGTACTACTACTGACTTTGTCCAGAGAGAAGGAAAAGTTTCATTTCCGCAAACCTCTTCCTAAATTGAAAGTAATATCGTGTTTCACGTTAAAGGCAAATGGGCCAGCATTTGATAGGATATTCACACTTTTCTGCTATCCTATGCAACAACGGGAATCCCCTCTATGAAAAATACTTCCGTTTTTTTTTTCTCCGCGTGTTTTAGTGAGTTATTTCCAAATATTCAAGAATAATAACATGTGTCACTGGCCACCTGTATCGTACCCTCACATATTTTTATTTGTTTTGCTGCAGTTTATTATCCCTTTCTATCGCCAGTGGCGCGCCTAAACATTATTTGTGAATTTTTGAAAAATATTCGGAAAAACATAACGCCCAGATGCTGGCTCGAACCCACACCTGTCAGGCGCCATTGGTTTCTGGCTTGTGGACAAGGCAAGTTAGTCCCGCCTTAGCCCACTTGGCCACAACGCTAGCCTAACATAGTCAGTTACTTCGTGTTTTGTGAAAGTTGCGACGGCGAAGCTATGGAAAACTACAAGAGTTTTCAGGTCCTGTTTCACTTTCTGTCGATGATCGACGCACCTCCGAAGTCGCCACAAATACAGGCCTCTACGATTGTTTTTTGCATTCTTTCACTGAGCATGTACTTCCTCCACCGTTTTTATACTTATCCCACTCGTTTTCTGGCTCTAACAATCGTCGTTTTCGGCAATTTGCCATATTTAAAAGTCACGCATCAAGCTTTGATAAAAGCAAAACTAGCCAAACCGGAACTTGGTTTCATATAACCTCGTTTTAATTTATAACGAGTTTTTATGAGAGGTGCCGGAAAGTTGTGAATACCGTCGGCGCCGAGTGCAGTTTGATTGTTAGCAAGAGATTTTAATGTATTTAATAAATCATTTAGTGTTATATCAGAATTTTAAAAGAGACTATTGTGAGGTAGAAGCTTTATAGTCTTCTTTGAGTGCTTCCAATATTTTTATAATTAATAAGTGTTGTATCCTCCTTGTTGTTGTTGTGGTGGTGGTTGTTGTTGTTGTTGTTCTTCTTCTTCTTCAGTCGATCAATTCAATCTAACAGAATATACAGGCAGAGGATACACGTGTCACAAGAAGCTACCACAACTGTTTGACCTCAGATTTCCCTCGACAATAGTTCGCACTTCATCTACACAGACACTTTGACAGGTGAAGTCACCACAACACCATCTCACACTCACACTTACCTACTACACACACTACACACAAAAGAAAACAAAATCAAAGAGGCAAATATCGAAAATTATAATCCCGGTATCCATCGACGATAGTTTGCACTTCATCTTACAACACAGACACTATAAGACAGTGGAAGTCACCACAACCCATCACACACTCACACTTACCTTGGTCACTACACACACTAAGAGGCAAGCACACACCCCACAGACACACACACACACACACAAACACACACATTAAAAAAATCAAAAAGACAAATATCGAAAATTATAAACCCGGTATCCAATATTCTTCCCTTTTGTGGAATTTCAGCATTCTCATCCCTCCTGGTACTTGTACATCCAGTAATAGTATCCCAAGTAATCCAGTTCACAGCTTTATTTTGTTGTTGTTTTTCTGAGGTTTGTCTCCTGGCAGGGACATAGCGTGAGTCCGATTCCCCTTAGACTACATTACATTACATTATTATTGCTTTAGGTCCAGCGGACCAGATCCGAGCCAAATCAGGACCGGACAACCCCCGATCCGCTTAAAAGATCTGCTGAAACAACCCTAGTGGTAAAGGTGGTAAAACCGAAAGCTCTCCACCAGCCAGTCACTTTACAATAAAGACCTCCCACGCAGGGGACGGCTGAGGCTTCACACCAACTTATCGAACCCCCGTTTACAAAAACAAAATAGAATACAATCATCATTATAAATTATCAACAAAACACATACATATAAAATGCCTACATTGCTAAATAATAACATCATAGGAAGCCCTAGTGGAAAGCGTCCAATATTCCCAAGCTGATCCAACAGACCTCATACACAAACAAGTAGTCTTGTCCCGGAAGAGTTTTCAAGAAAAAAGGTAGGAGACTGGTCTAGCGAAGAAGACGATAGTATAGCAGATTGATAGAAAAGAGCATGAATGAGAAAGAGCAAATGAGAAAGAGCAAATGAGAAAGACAGCGACAGTGGGAATTTAAACCACTAAATTTCCAGAAAGTGGGGATACTATTTATACTGAAACCCCCGGCACCCCAACGGGGGTCCCCCTTAGACTGCTAAAATCACTAACTCTATTTCTCGGATCTGTCTCTCCTTTATATAATGCTACAACTACACCATACAATAGGCCTATATTATTTAGTTATGAACGTGACATGCGTGAGGGGTTGTGCAGCTGAATGTACCCTCTGTGTGTGTGTGTGTGTGTGTGTGGCTGTGTGTGTGTGTGTGTGTGTGTGTGTGTGTGTGTGTGTGTGGGTGTGTGTGAATGCGTGCGAGCGCTAAGAGCAAGCTTTAAGTTTGGGTTTGCGCTTAAAAAAAAAAAATAAATAAATACAAATTCTAATGATAATTATAATAATAATAATGCTATTATTATTATTATTATTATTATTATTATTATTATTATTATTATTATTATTATTATTATTATTATTATTATTATTATTATTATTATTATTATTATTAACTATGCCTCCAAAGTAAAACCAAAATTATGCAAATCGAGTAACATAATCATGATGAGATCACTTAACAAAACAAAATTAAACATTTTCTTTAAGCCCCGTATGTAATGATAGTTTACAGATGCCAGGAGCCTTATTCAAAACCTACGTATATCGAGTGACGTCAGTGTCGGTACGTTAACGTAATATTTTTCTTTCCAGTTAGATAATTATGCATTTCTCCGAAACGAACGAACGAAAACGATGCTTAACGTCCTATTGCATGAGCGTTAAGGACAATAAAATTGGGCTAAAAAGCCCTCATCATATATATTTACCAGACCATTTGGTCTTTTCTCCGAAACTAATGAACGGAGTTCTTTTAAACTTGGTATTTAGTTAGTTACTTACGTAGTTAGTGTGTGTATGTGTGTGTGTGTGTGTGTGTGTGTGTGTGTGGGTGTGTGTGTGTGTGGGTGTGTGTGTGGGTGTGTGTGGGTGTGTGTGTGTGTGTGTGAGAGAGAGAGAGAGAGAGAGAGAGAGAGCACGTGAGGAAAGTCTGCTCCAGCACTTTTTTTCGTGGTAGGTGGGGAAGGGTGAGTGGAAAAGCGCGGAAGTGGGGTGGTGGACTCAGACACAGCTACATCATTGAAGGCGTATTTAAAACTAAAAAGACAGGCAATGCATTTAGAGGATCATATATAAAATTAGCTTTATTCAACTTGACGAAGTCCCGTTTGCTAAAAAAAAAAAACCATCAGGATTCTGTTATTGGGCAAGATGTCATTACTATTACCTAGTAGCTTACCAACGAAAGACTTATAATAAACGTGGTAAAAGGTGGTGAAAGGTGGTCCCATAGCCTTGTGGCCGTATGGGAGCGTGATGCTGGAGATCACACTTATTTTGGGCCAGCGTAATGAGGGTGATGCCCATCTCTCTCCCTCGCTGCTTTACCTTCCCCACCCTTAAGAGAGTAGGTACTCAGTCACAGTTGAGTCAACTGGGGGCGTTGTTATTTGTCGCTTCACGTTTTGCGGTCTCCCATCCAAGTGCTAACCGCACTGGACGATGTAGCGACACAGTAGCGAGTGCTCCAACCACTGCGCTATCCGACACCCCAATAAACATAATAAACGTGAGTAATTTTATAATTAAGGTCATTGAACTCCGATCTGAAGCCATGACACAAAACGTTGTCGCTAGCTAATTCCGGTCTGAGGTGACTATTGTATTAGTAGCTGCATTTTCGAATAGTACAAAATATTGTAATTAACAACGTAATCAAAAGAATATCTTACCGGTCCCGCTTGTATCATATATTGCGTCAAATGGTGATGTTGTATCATTCCATTTTCTTTCCTACCTACATACATATTTTTGTAACGTTTCATTCTTGATTTGTATTTTCGCACTAAATGTTAGCTCCATTGTTATGGACCTGGGACCGGACAATAAAAAAAATTCTGACCCTGACTACTAAGTCCCGTTAGCCATGTGCTATGGATTAAGCAAGATGCACTCTTCTTCAGTTCAGTTAATAATTGAGTACTGTTTTAAGTTTAAATCTAAGTAATTCATTAAGGATACTTACACATTAAAATGCTAATTTAAAGGCAAGCCAAAACCTCAGCATTTAGGGTTCCGTGAACAAAATAATATTGATAGTCATTCTTCTTGATATTGTTTGTATACAAGTTGCAATGGATAATGATAGAGCATTGAACTTGGCCTTGTGTCATGAAGTCGTCGTCGTCGTCATCATCATCATCATCATCATCATCATCATCATCATCATCATCATCATCATCATCATCATCATCATCATCATCATATTAAACAAAATGAAAATATTAAAACAGCAAAAATAAAACACCCGAGTTTTCTTTACCTCGTCAATTAAACGAAACAATATTATCATTTTATGTTTTGGACGATAACAGCTAATCCCCGGAGGCTATATTTAAGCATGTACTGTGCAATTGCAACAAATGTATTATAGTGTTGATAATGAAAGGTTATTGAGTACTGCGGAAATCAGAAAGGGTTAGGAAATACCTTGCCTTCGTGTCTGTCCTGAAAAATGCCGTAATAAAAACTACTGCCGCCATAATTCAGTGCACTTTTATGATTAAACTGAAATCACGACAAATTGCGTTAGGCTTGGGTGGTTTGCCGTTTCTCAGAGGTCCGTGGTGTTGCAAGGTGCGATAAGGTTGCAGCAAGCGTGTGTCTCGATGGATAGCCGTGCTCCAATCAAAACAAACAAATTTTGCTCTCTGGACCATCACTTCCAACTCTTTGAGCTGACCTCTGAAGTTTAAGTTTTTTTTTTTTCTATTTAGGGCGTTATACTCTACGTTTATTTATTTTTGTTAAAAAATTATTTATTTTAATTTGCGCATCGTTTCTTTATTGCCGAATTTAATTATTAAACCGAGCACATATTTAACTTCGTGCTACATAAAAACTGGATAGATATATTTGATACGGAATTTTCATTTCTAATTTTCGGCTGGCATAGAAAATAAAATGTAACGCTGTTTATTTTATTTCTAATTTCCTTTGGCCAGCAAGAAAGTGATATTAGATATTGTTGATTTTATTTGTAATTTTCTGCAGCATGTCACGTCGGCGCAATGATTTGGCTACGCTCAGGGCACAGTGACATGGCCCAAGGGGGAAGCTCCTATTGCTGGCAGCGTGTGTGTAACCAGAAGAAAATAAAAGCTGTTGTGGAGAGAAATATCTTTACAACGAAGATTGAATACGATATGCATGGCGCCACCGAAAGGAAGGCTTCAATGAACGAAGAAGAATGTCATGCAATCTTGGACCCTTATTGGATCCAGAGAAGAAGTTCGAAACGAGATGAAGAAGAAGAGACAGGGTCGAAGAAGAAGAAGAAGAAGAAGAAGAAGAAGAAGAAGAAGAAGACGGGCGAGAGAAGAAGTTAAACGAAGATGGGCATAAACAAACATGTCCAGTCCTTCACGCATTTTATCCCATTCCATCTTGTGGCATGGAGCCTTTTTGATTTCGTCTTCCATCCCCTTCCTAAATTGTGCATCAAACCAAATGAGCCGAGAAAAAAGATGAAGGAACCAAGGTGACCTCTGATTTTTGATTATTTTGTTCCATTTGTTGATTTTATTTTTCTTCTCCGAATCTCATCCGTAAATAACCGAACAATTCTTTTTGCAAACTTTACAACAATGCACATCTCTCTCTCTCTCTCTCTCTCTCTCTCTCTCTCTCTCTCTCTCTCTCTCTCTCTCTCTCTCTCTCTCTCTCGCAAGCTTGACTTGCTTGACAGATAGTTGCGGAAAAGGATGCAGATGTTTGTGAGAAAATGATGTAATGAAGATAGTTGCATTTAAGAATAAGGGAGATAATACAACATAGATTTGAGAGAAAAATGCTGCCAGGCAGTTCACTAAGAACGATAATTGCTGTAGGCTTATGCGTTTGGGAGACAGAGGTGCATAAAAATTTGTGAGTGTGTCATTGTTAACTAAATGGCAGAAAAGTGTGTTTTCCTTTGTCTTAATCGTATTTAAATCATGGACTGATCTTAGGGTCGTATACCTTTGTGTGTGTAAATTTATGATGCGTTTTTATTTTTTTTTTGTTATTTAATCACTTTTTATATAGCGCTTTACCAACTGAAGGGCCGCTCAAAGCGCTGGGCGGTACAGGATGTAACTCAAACCGCCCGAGACGCCCAACCGCAGACTTTGGGCGCATGGTCTGACGCCCAGACAACTGAGCACAATCCTGGGCAGCCAGGGATGGGGAGAAGGACCAAGTGCATGCTGGGTGTGTTCTTGTTACCGTCACTCACCCGTCTAGGACATGAGCGTCATGATCTTTAGAGTCCGTTATGATGAAATGTGCGCGACACACAGACTAGACCTCGGTGTATACTCTCAACAGAAGGAGTAGGAAAACGGGAGTAAAGTGTCTTTCCCAGGGACACAACACAATGGCCCGGCCAGGGCTCGAACCCGGGACCTTCAGATCCGCAAGCCAAAGCACTACCATTAGACCACCGTCCCTCTGTTGTGTTGTGTTTATAATGTGGCCTGTGGACTTGAAACGAACAGTGTAATGTTTATTCAATAAAACGTCTTACGTCTCTCTCTCTCTCTCTCTCTCTCTCTCTCTCTCTCTCTCTCTCTCTCTCTCTCTCTCTCTCTCTCTCTCTCTCTCTCTCTCTCTCTCTCTCTCTCTCTCTCTCTCCACCTCGTAACTCTTCCTCTTCCGTCTTTTATTTCCTCCTCCTCATTTATCTGCTTTTTCCATTTCTGTTTGTCCTCCTTTTCTATATTTTCTTTTCTTATTTCATTTATTTATTTATTTTTGTTGGTTTCTTCTTTTAAAATGTTTCATCTTTATCTATATTTTATATCTTTCTGTCCTATTTTTTCGTTTTCTTCTTCATCATCTTCTTCTTCTTCTTCTTCTTCTTCTTCTTCTTCTTCTTCTTCTTCTTCTTCTTCTTCTTCTTCTTCTTTTTCTTCTTCTTCTTCCCATCCTCTTTTTTTTATTTCTTCTTTTACTTTTACTTCTTCTTCTTCTTTATTTATTTCTTCTCCTGCTTCCTCGTGTAATACACCTCCTCCGTTCCTCCTTCTTATTTGCAGCCTCATGCAAGTTATGTTGTCTAAGGGAAGTAATTTCTTTCACCATACAGTGCGTGACGGTCATTTCCCCTTGGCAGGAAAATGGCGTGAAAAGGGGAAACGTAAAATGCCAGTGCATACTCTCACTCATTACGTTGAAAATGTCGAAACTGCACACTTCAGCGTCTGTTTTGCAATGTCAAACGTTGAGTAGCCGAAAGGAGGAGTGAGAGGTTGGGGACAACATGTGCGGAGTAAAAAACAACAATAACAACAACAACTACAACAACAACAACAACAACAACAACTGGTGCACGAATCACTTCATGTGTTACGTACATTTAAAACGAATACTTCGGCGTCTGTTTTGATTTGTCAAACACAAAACAAAAATTGACAAAATTGTTGCAACCAATAAATAAATTATTGCAATTATTGAAACCAATTTGGAAAGACAGGATCATTAGTCTACATTCCAAGGTAAGACTGCTGCGCTCCCTTGTCATCTCCATCTTCCTATATGCTTGCGAAACATGGACCCTCACAGCAGATCTACAACGAAGAATACAAAGCATGGAGATGAGGTGCTACAGAAGACTTCTGGGCATTTCCTATACCCAACACATCACCAACGACGAAGTCCGAATGACCATCACACAAGCCATTGGACAACACGATGACCTGCTCACATTTGTGAAAAAAACGGAAACTCCGATGGTATGGCCACGTCACCAGATCATCAGGTCTTGCAAAGACCATCCTGCAAGGCACAGTGCAAGGAGGTAGAAGAAGAGGGAGACCGAAAAAGAGGTGGGAGGACAACATTCGAGATTGGATTGGTTTGACACTGAGCGAAACAATCAGGGTTGCTGAGGACAGAAAAAGATGGAGTATGCTGGTTAAACGATCATCTGGGGTGCCCCTACAACCTCCGAGTTACGGGCTAGGATAGGATAGGATAGGATTGCAAAAATATTTCAGGATGAATTACATTTTGTTCCTGACTATGACCTTGTTCGACAATTTATACTAGAACGTTGGCGTCTTCGTTTCAGGAGTTTCAGGAGTATATGTACTTCAGTAGAAGTAAAGCGAGTATCAGAACCTGCAGATGTCTAAACTTTACATTGTGTAATAATTATTCCAGGGCGTTGTTCTGAGCCCGCTGTGCCTCAATGTTAAAAGCTACGGCTGTACTTTTCGGCGCTAAGGAAGGAACAGGGCCATTCACAAAGTAGAATGGATCCGCGATAGCAAAAAAAATGTGGATCCTCAATAGCACAGTGGTAGCAGTAGTAAGGTACAGCCCATGTATCATAGATAGAAGGGCGATATCTTCTTCTTCTTTGGTGACAATCCGTTCAAACCGCCCAAACCGCGTACCAACGAGCCTATAATATTTTCATTTATTTCGAAAAAACACAAGCCATTGGACAACACGATGGGGAAAAAACGGAAACTCCGATGGTATGGCCACGTCACCATATCATCAGGTCTTGCAAAGACCATCCTGCAAGGCACAGTGCAAGAAGGTAGAAGAAGAGGGAGACCGAAAAAGAGGTGGGAGGACAACATTCGAGAATGGACTGGTTTGACACTGAGCGAAACGATCAGGGTTGCTGAGGACAAGGAAAGATGGAGTGCGCTGGTTAAACGATCATCTGTGGTGCCCCTACGATCTCCGAGTTACGGGATAGGATAGTATAGGATTTAAGGAAAGATTACAAGTTCGTCCTTACGCGGTTTGATAATAAACCGTTTAAGCAGCCGATTCGTTTCGCCAAAGTCGCAGTCTGATCCCACCTTTCCTATATATATAATACACGTGGCTGTGTGCTATATACCGCTGCGCGATCGAGGATTCACTTTCTTTTTACTATCGCGGATCCTTTCTACTTGGCTGATGCCCTTGTGAGCAAGGTCAACCTCGGTCAGTAGTTGGACGAGTGTCCGCCTTCCAGCTGCTGCCTTGTGGATCTCTGATGCTTTTGTCAGGCAGTGTACAGTGCCTGTACTCTTTCGGATGAGAGTATACACTGAGGTCTAGTTTGTGTACGTATGCATTCCATAGCACGGACTTTTCTCCGGATTTTTTCTCTCCCTTCAATAATGGAAGCGGATGCAGTTATTCTAACATGTCAAAATGAAAATTCGACTTTAATTATAGTTTTCTAATAGCGATATCCCTGCCTTTTACACCGCATGTTTGAGTGGTAGATGTGTCTGTGTGTGTCTGTGTGTGTGTGCGTGTGTGGGTGTGTTGTGTTGGGTATGTGCGTGTATGTGAAAGATGTGAGTGTGCATGTTGGTACAGATCGCCGCGCTTTGAGCCTGATTGTTTATTTGAGGGAAAGCGCGAATCTAGCATCCATTGTCGTTATTGTTGTTGCTGTTATTGAAAATTGAAATATACAGTCCTACAACTGGAAAGACATTGATATAGGCCTGTGTTATCATATCATATGCGAACTTTCATCTTTCATAGGCCTATCCCCTTTTAGTAAAGGAATATTACATTTGTGCGTTCTTTCGCGAGTTTGGAAATAAACTATTTGTGCGGCCGATTCCTTTCTCCAAAGAGGCAGTCTGATCCCTCCCTTCGTGTTTATAATACAAAAATAATGGTAGTGTATTACCTACCACCGCGCGATCGAGGATCCACCTTTTTTTTTTTTTGCCATCGCGGGTCCATTCTACTTGCTTGGTTAATGCCCCCGCGTTTCTTCATTCCCACTTGAGTCAACTCCATCATCAAGTCATCAACAACGGTCGCTAATGTTCCAGTGTTAAAGGGATTTTGACGAAGCGCGATTATCAAGGGGTTCTCGCCTTTGTGGTTTGACACCCGACAAAAGGCTGGATGGAGGATTTGGCGACATCTGTCGCTAATGTGTCCTTTGTGGCTATCGCCGTGTCCGCTTGCAATGGCTGCACCTGTGAGAGACCTCTGAGGATAAGGGACGGAATATGGACAGATTAGGCAAGGTGAGGGCAGAGATGGCGCGAGAGTAAAAATGAAAGAGAGATCCTATGGTTAAAAAAAAAAGGAGTCGGAGAGAAGGATGGAAACGTGGAGAGAGAGAGAGAGAGAGAGAGAGAGAGAGAGAGAGAGAGAGAGAGGGAGGGGGGGGGAGAGAGAGAGAGAGAGTATTGTCTTTGTTCGGTTTAATTAAGAAATTAATAAAACTTATGGGTGTGTAAATTGGATGAAATTTGCCTTCATTTGATCGCCTCATTGTTTGGAGGTATCAGTTAGTCACTGCGTGTAAATGGTTTAGAAAGTCCTGTCTTATGTTTCCTAAATTTGTTTTTAATGTAACATTTCAAACCTATTTACAAAACATGCTTATGAGAACAGGTATATCCTAAGTTATTCAGCTATTAATTTACCAAAACAAAACAAGCAAACAAACAAACAAACAAAAAAATTAGTTTTGCGGACATGGCTATGTCTCACTAGCATAGTGCGAGATTTCCACGTTGAAGAAACACCAACACCTTCTGTACCATTTTCTCCTCATCCACTCGCTGCTTGCTACATAATTTATAGTAGGGCCCGGGCAGGCAAATCAAATCAAGAAGGAACTTGCAGCGGGGACGGGACGGGACTGTCTAGATGACCATCCTTCTTGAAAGGGCTGAACTCCCTCACCTCCACCCCCTCCACTCCTTCACCTCACGTCCGTTCAGAAGAGTAGAAACTAGTTTGACCGTTCACGAAGCTACTTGGGTTGGATGGCGCAATCGTGAATCCTGAAAGAGCTAAAACCTCGTAAATGACCAGAACGAAATGGACTCTCGAAGTTAAGTTTCCATAGTTACTTGGTTGAGATTTTGGAAACACTTTATTTGTCTGAGCAGTGCAAACTTTCTGTGGTTGAGATTTGGGAAAGTCGTGGTCAAGCTAACTACCAAACTGACCATAGTGACCATTTTTAACTTGGCCTGGATGGCCAATTTTTCAGCTCCGACGCCTCTGATTCGGCAGCCAATCAAGCGCAGACGGTGATTATTTTTATGCTTCATTATCTCGGTACCCACTGATTGGATTGGTTGTGTTAAGTGGCAAGGCTATCGTGCACGGCTGACTTTCTTTCAGTATTTCTTGTAGGGGCTTAGTCTTTTATTGTCCTTGCACTTGTACTCTTTAAGACTATGAGTTTGTGCATGATAACAATGGTACTGCTTGCACTACTTCGAACATTTTGTATTTTGTGAAAACGTACGGGGTTGTTAAGGTAAGGTACCGCACTGGACGGTGCTTAACTTGCGACACAGTAGCGAGTGCTCCAACCACTGCGCTATCCGATGCCCTTTACGGGGTTGTTACGGTCTGCATACTCCTATTGCACTTGGAACCTCGAGCAGTGTGGGTATGATAACCACTATCATAATGATGGAGACTCCGAAGTACATGTAACATCGAGCACTCGGCACGTTATTCATTAAACAATCCGATCCAGGAGACGCGAATTCACTGCCGCGAGTGAATCGTCACTTTCACAACGAAACAGTTTCTCATTCGCTATCGAAAGGTCCCTAATGATTTCTGGTCGTGAATTTCTACTGTCACAATAAACCAATGTGTTACACTCGATCGATGTAGGTGTTTTTCTCTATCAGTATTTGATTCAGCCCCGATGCTTGAAATCCTGATAGGTGTAACTCTGATTCGTTTATCCACGCAGCCTGCTCACTCATCAACAAGTTAGGAGTCGTCGTATGAAGTTTTCCACTTTTATTCAGCACACATCAACAACTGCATACAATCGCTTTTTCCACTCTCAACTTTTTACTTTCAACACACTATCAACACACGAGTCAACGTTACGAGAGGCAGTCATCGAGGGTAGCCGCCAATGAGTTGCGTCGGGAGGGGCCAACATACTGGGACTACATCCCCGATAGATTCGGGTTGACTGCAAGGGCGTGTAGTCGCCGAAGAGTTGCTTCGTGAGCGAACAACAGATACGTGGCTGCCGCAAGACTACGTCGAGGGTCAGTCTCGGAGCTACATCGCCAGTTTTACAGAGAGCGACAAGCGGATGTCGCGTCTACTTCAGCACAGGAGCGTGTACATCAACACCAGCGTGGTGCAGCGTCCCATACGACGAGGACAGCGGGGCCTGCGTCAGCGAAAGCGACTAGTGGCAAGCATCAGCGCTACTGCAGAAAGCGTGCTGTTCTAGAACAGTCTAGAAAGGTACAGCACATTAAAGAACCTTTACAGAAAAGAAGTTTCCAGAAAAGCATCAAGATGGCTGACTTCTGGCAGAGAGGGGTTGAACTGAATCTAAAAGGCAAACAGCTGACGGAGTACGTCAAATCCCAGGAGAGAATACAAGAACGAGAATTAGAAGAGCAGCGTCGCCGTGAAGAAAGAGAATTAGAGGAGCAGCGACGCCGAGAAGAAAAGGACGAACAGCGTTGCCGAGAAGAAAGAGAAGATCGGCGGCAAGAAAAAGAAGAGCAACGTCGTCGAGAAGAAAGAGAAGCAGAAGAACATCGACGCCGAGAAAAAGCTGAGAGTGGAAAAAGCGATTGTATGCAGTTGTTGATGTGTGCTGAATAAAAGTGGAAAACTTCATACGACGACTCCTGACTTGTTGATGAGTGAGCAGGCTGCGTGGATAAACGAATCCGAGTTTACACTCATCAG
Organism: Oncomelania hupensis; assembly: GCA_036898135.1. Lineage (NCBI taxonomy): Eukaryota > Metazoa > Mollusca > Gastropoda > Littorinimorpha > Pomatiopsidae > Oncomelania > Oncomelania hupensis. The sequence goes on from CM072512.1 coordinate 45,132,601, forward strand.
GTGTATTCACGCATTGGGGCTGAATCTACTACTGATAGAAAACACCACCATCAAACGAGTGTAACACAATGCTAATAGATCCACCCCAGTCGCACCGATATGCGGATACTTTGAAAGCTATTATTTTCAAGATTCCTGGTTACTAGGCCTACATAGACACAAAGCAACTGATAGTTCCTCATAGAAAGCACATAGGAGACGATCCATCGATGAATCGGTTGCGTTGTCTCTGTTTTCTCATTAACGCTCACTAATTTATTAATTTGAGACACAAGTATATATATATATATATATATATATATATATATATATATAGAGAGAGAGAGAGAGAGAGAGAGAGAGAGAGAGAGAGAGAGAGAGAGAGAGAGAGATACACATACACACATACTTACATATACACACACACCCACGCATATCAACAAACAACAACAAACACACACATTTAATATAAATAATAACAATAAAAATTAAATGCAAACATTTCTATCTCAGCTGAGCACTGAACCCCGGAACCAATCGAGGAACTCACGCTATAGACTGAGCTAACTATTAACTAGACACACCATGGTAAAACAAACTATATACCTCGACGAGTGCACGGTCGTAGATTTGTAAATGCGCGTTGAGAAAAGAATTGGCACCAACGACCTTGACTTTTGAGGTAGAGCAAATACACAAGGATCTGTATGAAACCGCTAATCGTCAAATGAACGATTTGGTTCATCGTGCAGAGATAGCTTTCTGCGAGTTTCTTTTGCAAAGAAGTGTTTCAAAATTTTAGTACTCTTTTAGGCAAATCGCAAAATGTAAACGTTCCAACTTTTTTTTTTTCAAAGCACACCAACTTGCTGATGCTTTTTTGGATTTATTTCTTGAGAAGGTTGTAAGGATTCTTCTTCTTCTTCTTCTTCTTCTTCTTCTTCTTCTTCTTCTTCTTCTTCTTCTTCTTCTTCTTCTTCTTCTTCTTCTTCTTCTTCTTCTTCTTCCTTTAGACAACCAACATCAGTATTTTGATGATTTTGTCGCTTTTTGGATGCTAAGACGCGCTTTGTATTTTAGGTCGGGTGTACTTTAAAGATACTGGAGGCTATGCATTTTTACTTAGATAATAATAGGATAAGGGAAGGGTACAGGGGTGATCGGGGGAGGGGTAATCAGTGGCTGGAGGGTTGGGGTGGGTCAGGAGAGGGGGGGGAGGTGGGGAGTGGGGAAAGGGGGTGAAAGGGTGAGTGGAGGGTGGGGAGGAGCATCATGCAGCAGTTTAAGCAGTTCTGTTGATCAAAATCAGTCAGCCCAGCTTGAGGCACAATATTATTCTGGTCCGCATTTTCCCAGTTTCAGTCCACATTTTGTTATCTTGCGCCTCAGCAACTATACGTAAGAAATGACGCTATTAAATACGTCAAAACACTTTCAGGAAACACGTCATATCTCTAGACAAATTCTTTCCCGACAACGGAGATAAACAGTTTAGACAAAGCATTTTAGAAAGTAGGCTAATATACAGCGGCTATAAAAGAGATTCTGCTGGCTGATGTGGTGATGTGTGCTTGAAGCGATGTCCGAAGAGGAGATACAGAATATAACCATTCCCCGCTCCGAGAGGCCGGTACACGAGGCCCGAGACGTTCTGGCCTATGTCCACTTTGTCATCGGCAGCTACATCTTGGTCGCCAACTCACTGGTGGTCATGGCAGTCTACAAATACGACTATCTGAGAACGAGAGCCAACATCTACATTGTGTCTCTGGCGTTGACCGACATCTGCGTCGGGCTTATGGAGTATATCATTGGCCTACATAACCACACCATTCTAGTGGCTTGGTTCGACAGGACAGGCTGGGCTTGTGTAAGCATGTTCTCTTTCGCCTTCTTTTCCGTGGCCTGCTCCATGTTCAACATGGTCCTCATCGCCATGGACCGCTTAATCTACATCATGAAGCCTTTCTTTTACCAACGCGAAGTGACTTCGAATAGGGTCAAGATGACTGTAGGTTGCGTCTGGATTTTGGCCTTCGCATGGGGAACTATACCACTCTACATCCACACGTACGACTCCGAAAGAGCGATCTGCTCTATGCAGGCAGCGATTCCTAGTTACTATAGGTAGGAAGCAGCTACTATAGTGCTTTACATTATTATTGCTTTATGTCCAGCGGACTCTTCCGAGCCAAATCAGGACCGGACAACCCCCGATCCGCATAAAAGATCTGCTGAAACAACCCTAGTGGTAAAACCGAAAGCTCTCCACCAGCCAGTCACTTTACAATAAAGACATCCCACGCAGGGGACGGCTGAGGCTTCACCCCAACTTATCGAACCCCCGTTTACAAAAACAAAATAGAATACAAACATCATTATAAATTATCAGCAAGACACATACATATAAAATGCCTACATTGCTAAATAATAACATCATAGGAAGCCCTAGTGACCACCTGGCAGAAAGCGTCCAATATTCCCAAGCTGATTCAACAGACCTCATACACAAACAAGGAGTCTTGTTCCGGAAGAGTTTTCAAGAAAAAAGGTAGGAGACTGGTCTAGCGAAGAAGACGATAATATAGCCGATTGATAGAAAAGAGCAGGAATGAGAAAGAGCAAATGAGAAAGACAGCGACAGTGGGAATTTAAAGCACTAAATTTCCAGAAAGTGGGGATACTATTTATACTGAAACCCCCGGCACCCAAACGGGGGATACTACTATAGTGCTGCTGGAATCTACTGTATTCTCAGACTTATCATGTTCTTTTGCGCGCTTCGAGCATGAACTTTGTGGAAAAGCGTCCTGCAAGTCATCATCATCATCATCATCATCATCATCATCATCATCATCATCATCATCATCATCATCATCATCATCATCATCGTCGTCGTCGTCGTCATCATCATCATAATTGTAACAAGAGGCCCAGTTTACCCCGAACATTTTAAGCTTTTGCTTTGTTTAGTCAATGTAGACTCAGAAGGTTACTGTTAATCTGAAACAGACGACAGAAGTGATCATGCGTAGCAGTTGTATGCTGACGATAGCCAAGTAGGCAATGACATCATCGCAGCTTACCTCTTGTAGAGCTCCGATGTTTCAGCAAATGAGAACACAGCTAGGTTAGGTAGAACCAGTTCTGGCTGATTCAAGCAGAGGCAGGTAGAGGGTCAGTCTAGATTCAAACGCCGGGCAGTACACACTTACACTCTGACAGAATCTCTCCACTGAGCAGACTTAGGAAAGCAGGGCTTGTTGAATATATTCGAATTCAAGCAAGTTAGCCACGGCCTGACATTGTCAAGAAGGTAAATGACCATACTTTTGTTTCATCGTGATGTGTTTATATTATTGTTGAACTATGTTTGTGAAATTTGCTAGGCTTAGAATGGAATTATAGTCCAACGTTGCGTGACCACGTGTCGAACACGACCGGATTTGACGCTATGTTGATTCCATATGGACCCACTGTTGTTTAACCTATATGTATGCTTGCAGACCAGTGGCTGTACCAGAGAATGTGTATAATATTAATTCTTTCTCTATGTATATAGTTAGCCAAGATTTATATTTATATATGTATAGGAAATTAGAGTGGAGATTCCAGTGGACCACGGACTTAGCAGAATGTTCGTCACTTATAGTTATATATAGAGATGTGGAGCTAATCACTGAGGGCTACTTTGGCCTTCAGTGAGACGCTCTGCACACACCTAATTATACAGGGTTGTGCAGAATTTTGTCTCATATGTTACAGACGAGCAGGCATTGTATCGTGAGCCCAACTCGGCGAAAGACCAGAACAAGTCGTCGCTGAAAGTTGGTCTGCAGAAGCCTCTCTAGCAATGAGCAAAGAGAGCCCACCAGTCTAGCCACAGGGAAAAAACTCCAAGACAACACAGCGTGTCAAGGAATCAACCACAACACAGATCTTCGGACACTGAGCTAAGTACACAGCCTTCAGTGCACCAAACTCTGTATAAACAGGACCACAGTAGTCCACTCTTCAAGAACTCTGACCATTAGGGCAGAAAGTATCCAGTGCCCTATGATGAGAAAGTAGCTACCTAGACCTATCAGCGAGTGAACCATTCGCATTGACATTTGAACTTTTAAGTTAGGTTCGTACATCAAAGATCGTGTATAGAGTAGAGGAAATAAATGTGTGATATTTACTGTTATCAAGTGGCTGGACTACATATGTTTCATAGCCATGTGAAAGCTAGTGTGACAGTGATCTTTTACCATTTTTCTATCTATCTCTGTACCCCAGCCTAAACACAGACCGAGCTAAACAAATAAATGTATTAAGTGAAGTCAAAGGGAGATTCACTAGTGATCCCCATAGACTAAGACGAGTGGGTAATAGCAGAGCCCAGCAACAATAAAACCCCACGTCACAATAATCAACGTCACCAACATCATAAACATCATCATCATCACAACATCATCATCATCATCATCATCATCATCATCATCATCATTATCATCTTCGTAGCAAAGTTTATTTATACTCCAAACTCCGTTTTTATGATGATCCTTATACTAGTTTCTTCACGAATAATTTCTTTGACATGCATTCCTCTGTTCTCAACCTCTATAAACACGTGAGATTAATAGAATCGACCGGTAGTACCAACATTAATTGGCATCACTGACAATCTGTGTGCAGGGCGTACATGAACGTGCCACTGTTGGTCCTCGGCGCCTTGACGACAGGAGTGGCTTACATCATCATCGCCCGCACAGCCATTCAACACAAAAAGGCCATCCGCAAGACCACCACCACCATGGGCGGTCCAATGGCTGGGCTCAATGACGCTGCTGAGAAGAAAGCCATGAAGACAATGAAATCCAACATGAAGACTCTCAAGCTGTTCATCATCGTCTTCGGTCTCTTGATCATCTGCTGGGCGCCTTACTATTTCATCGAGTTTACTGGAGACTTTATCGACATTCCAGATAGTTTGTACAGGGCTTCCACGGCGCTGGGCTTCCTCAACTCGGGCATGAACTTTATCGTCTATCCTATGTACAACATGAAGTTCCGGCGAGCCCTGAGGTCCATGGTGTGCCCTTGCCTGCCGGAGCTGAAGCGACATGGTAGTGAACTGACCTATTCGCGCGTAACCGACGTCAGTGTCTTTTCCAAAGTAACTCAGGTCACGACATATTCTGCTCTTCCACCACTTCCTGCTTCCATGCCTCCTCCTTTTCGATCGGAACTACCTCGTTCTCCACCCTTAATACGAGTGGAGTCCTTTACTTCAGCGGATTTCCAGAAAGTAGAGGTCGAGGCTCCTGTCTTCAGCACGGACATCCCTTCCTTGGAGATTTCGCAGTTGGAACGTGTAGATTCGGCTGTTGAGTACCCTAGCATTTCGCCTACGACAAACCAAGAATCTGGTATGAACGTGGCGGCTTCGCCCTCGCTCCATTCTCACGCCTCTCTGGAGCACGCTGCCTTGTATGACGTGTTAAAACAAGGTGTGACTGGTGACCAACCCCACACCCAAAAAGGCCGAGTGACATCCTCAGTGTTTTGGACCCGTTAACATATTTAGCGATGGTGGCGATGACGGCATTTGCATTTATGTTATTACGTTGAGGAAATTTATCATGGCTTCGAAGCATACGTCTTCCGTTGTTGACGCAGCTCCAACCACAATCGTCATTGAGGGCCTTGACGTCTTACTTCCCGTCCCTTGTTCTGGTTGTAAACGCAAGCCTTGACTCAGCGTTAGTTTCTGTAGAGTTATCAAACCTTTCCTGAAGAAGGCAGGAGTTTATTTTAACCAGTGCAAACATTTCCCACCTGTTTTGAATTAGAATCGAATGTGCTTGAGAGGGTGGTGACTGAGCACTGGGTGCAGCACTTGACTACTAATGATTTAGGCGACAAATATCAGTCAACGTACCGATCAGGACACATTTGTGAAACTGCTTTCCTCAGGACCTGCTATGCGTTGCTCATACAGGAAACATGGCTGTCCTTGTCCTGCTTGATTTAACTGCTGCGTTCGACCATTATCTCCTATTGCGGCGTCTTCAGAATGAAGCTGGTATATGTGGCTCTGCCATGCATGGGTTTAAGTCGTACCTGACAGACAGAATCCAACGCCTCATTGTTCAGCAAGTTTCTTTTGAGGAACTGCCTCTCTTGTGTGGAGTACCACAGAGCTCTGTCTTGGCCTCTTCTGTTCTCAACAAATAAAACCCACCTTGATAGCATCATTGAGGGCCCTTGTATTGTGTTGTGTTGGAAGATGTTTGCTGACGACACGGAACTCATGAAGGAAGTCTATTCCAGTGATGTGGCAGCCTCTGCCGTAATGCTAACAGTTGAGGAGTGTTCCTCTGAAATCAACTCATGGATGACTTCTTATCGCTTAAAACTCAATGATTATAAGACTAAAGTGATGCTGTATGGATCTGCAAACAGCCGTCGAAAGGTTGCCATCAGTTCAATCAAAACAGCCTCTTCAGAGATTGTCTGATACTGTTAGGGGCCTGTTTTCAACAAACATAACCGACCTTGGTAGCATCATTGACGGCCATTGTGTCAGTCGGAAGCTGTTTGCTGACGACACGGAACTCCCGAAGGAAGTCTATCCCAACGATGTGGCAGCCGCTGCCGTAGTTCTAACAATTGAGGATTGTTGCTCTGAAATCAAATCATGGATTACTTCTTATCTCTTAAAACTCAATGATGATAAGACTTAAGTGAAGCTGAATGGATCTCAAACCAACCTTCAAAAGGTTGACATCCTATCCTATCCTATCCTATCCCATAACCCGAAGGTCGTAGGGGCACCACAGATGATCGCTTAACCAGCATACTCCATCTTTCTCTGTCCTCAGCAGCCCTCATGGCTTCGCTCAGTGTCAAACCAGTCCATTCTCGAATGTTGTCCTCCCACCTCTTTTTCGGTCTCCCCCTTCTTCTACCTCCTTGCACTGTGCCTTGCAGAATGGTCTTTGCAAGGCCTGATGATCTGGTGACGTGGCCATACCATCGGAGTTTCCGTTTCTTCACCACTGTGAGCAGGTCATCGTGTTGTCCAATGGCTTGTGTGATGGTCTGTCGGACTTCAACGTTGGTGATGTGTTGGGTATAGGAAATGCACAGAAGTCTTCTGTAGCACCTCATCTCCATGCTTTGTATTCTTCGTTGGAGATCTGCTGTGAGGGTCCATGCTTCGCAAGCATATAGGAAGATGGAGATGACCAGAGAGCGCAGCAGTCTTACTTTGGAATGTAGACTGATGGTTCTGTCTTTCCAAATGGGCTTCAACCTTGTCAGGGCAGCAGTTGTTTGTGCGATCCTGGAGAGGACTTCCTGTCGAGACCCATTGTCTGACACAATGGCTCCTAAATATTTGAAGCTGTGCACTGTGTTGAGGGATTGGCCTTGTACTTTGATGTCCGTGTTGATGCCATTGGTGTTGTTGGTCATCATTTTGGTCTTCTCTGCACTTATTTCCATTCCATAAGCTCTGGAGGTGGTGTCAAGCCTCTGTACAAGCTGTTCAAGTTCTTGTTCCTCTCCAGCCAATCCATCAATATCATCCGCAAAACGAAGATTGGAGATTGCTCTGCCCCCTATGCTGACTGTGCCTTCGTGATCTGCAAGAGCATCTGACATGATGCGCTCTAGGAAGATGTTGAAGAGTGTTGGAGAGAGTAGGCATCCTTGACGCACACCGATTGTTGTTCTGAACCAGTTCCCGATGACGCTGTTATGGAGGACTGCACTGGTAGCCTTGTCATACAGGCTTTTGATGACTTCTATAATTTTAGGGCTGATGTTGTACACTTTCATGGTTGCCCATAGAGCTGCATGCCAGACTCGGTCAAATGCCTTCTTGAAGTCTATGAACACATGATATAGATGTTGTTGGTGCTGTAGGTATTTCTCACAGATTATTCTGAGGTTGAAAATCTGTTCAGTGGTACTTCGCCCTGCCATGAATCCTGCTTGTTCTTCAGCTATGATTTGTTCAGCTTGTGGTTTCAACCTGTTGAGTATTATTTTCAGGAGGACCTTGCTGGGATGGCTGATGAGGCTGATGGTGCGGTAATTTTCACACTCCTGAAGGTTACCTTTTTTGGGAAGAGTGATGACAAGCGACTGGGTCCATGGTGTAGGCCATTCCCCACTCTGCCAGATCTTGTTACAGATAATGGTGAGAGCATCAGTCATCGCTTCTCCTCCTGCTTGTAGCAGTTCCGCTGGTATGTTGTCCACTCCCGCTGACTTCCCTTTCTTCAGCGATTGCACTGCTGCCTCAACTTCTTCCCGGAGAATTGGGAGGATTTCTTCTTCTTCTCTGCTCTCGGGACATGCTAGAACTGATGGGTCTCCATTTGGTGTATGGTTGTAAAGGTCAGAGCAGTACTCTGTCCATCTGTCCAAGACTTCTTGTTCTTCTGTAAGGCAAATGCCAGACTTGCTTTGGATAGTGGAGACTTTGGGCTGTTTAACACTTGTCAGCCGCTTCACAGTCTGGTAGGCCTTCTTGCTGTTGTTCTTGTTCAGATTGTTCTCTATTTCCTGGCATTGATCTTCTATCCAGTTCTCCTTTGCTGTGCGCATGCCTTTTCGGATGTCATTGTTGATTTTTCGGTAGACATCAGCTCCCTGTGAGGTGTTCTTTTTCTTTTTTAACTCTCTTCGTTTATCACACAGATCCAAAAGTTCAGGTGTGATCCACGGCTTCTTCTTTGGTCGGTGCTTGCCAAGGATCTCAGTGGCGGCATCTGTTACAGCTGAGTTGAAGGTATTGGTCATGGTGTTGACATCTACTTCGCCTGCCCCCAAAATAAGCAGTGGTGCAAATTTCCCTCCAATTGTGGCCTGAAATATTTTTGCCACCTCCGGGTCTTGCAGTTTGTCCAGGTCGAACTTCAGCCTAGTGCACTTTGCTGTATTTACTCTCTTCAAATGGAGCCGGAAAGACATCATCACGAGATCGTGGTCACTTCCAATGTCTGCTCCTGGAAAAGTGCGTGTCCTGCTAATGTTGATGCTTGATCTGAAGTTGACATCAGTTCAATCAAAATAATCTTTTCAGAGATTGTCTTGTCTGATACTGTTAAGGACCTTGGTCTTCTGATAGACAATCGTCTCACCGTGATTCCCATATAATCAAACAAATCATTAGTCAAGACGTGCTTTCATGTCCGTCCTTGGACAAGTAAAATGCAAGTGCAGTAGCAGTGTCCTCTTTCAGTCTTGACTGGACTACTGCAACGGTTGCCTGTGGTGCTTGCCCAAAACCAGCTGCAAAGGCTGCAGATAATACGGAATACTGCAGCTCGCCTTGTCTCGTACGTCTGGGAAGCGCAGTTGGCTCAGTGGTGTATGCAGTGTACTCGAAAGACAGGCGATAACACTGCAACCTGTACAGGCTGTTTCAAACCCCGTTGACGCACACACACACACACACACACACACACACACACACACACACACACACACACACACACACACACACTCAACCGTGTGGAAACGCCGTTGTGATGACTTTCATGAAACTCTACATACGTTACTTTGATATTTTTACAAATTTGTCCATTTTTTTTAAAGCTAACCCTAACTCTAACCCTAACCCAAACCATAAGCCTAACCCTTAACCCAACACTAAGCCTAATTTAGCCCTAACCCTAACGGAACACTGTTTTGGCGTCAAAATAACGGGGTCCGTCAAAAGTAAGTACGTAGAGGTTAAAGTGTATGTCAGAATAAAGAGGTTTTTACCTAGCCACACCCACACACACACCCACACACACACACACCCACACATACACACACACACCCAGCCGAGGTTACACAGTATTATCATGACTTTCCCGAAACGCCACCTACATTGTGCTGACAATGGGTCATATTTCGTCCCCATTTTTAAGTACTTTGAAGTGTTCGAACTCTAACCTAACCCTAACCCAGCCCTAACCATAACGGATCATTGTTCTGACGTCAAAACAAATAGGCATGTCAATACAAGTTATGTAGGTGTTCACTGATTTGTTCAAATAACACTGTGTAAACAAGGACGCGCACACACACACACACCACTACTTTCTGTCATGTCCTCGGCTACTTACAAAAAATCGTAGTACCACGCACATGGAAAAATACACACTAGAAGGAAATCAAAAGACGTAGGCATTCTATTGCCCAGATGGTTCGCAAATTTGCTAATAATAACATTTCAATTAACAATAGGTACAATATTGTTTCCAACGTTGACGACTTAAAACTTTAAACTTAGTATTTGGGTCTTGCCATTTTAAAATAGGGGCGGAGATGGCTCGGCAAACTTGGATTGAATAAGGAAAGTAATCATGTTTATAGATTTTTTAAAGTGCCTGCCACCAAATTTTGTGGTAATTGAGAAAACGGGGTGTCGGTGATAACTTTTATGCTGACTATATTTTTAGACAGAACCGAAATTTGACATTCACGCGGTTTGTATTAAAAACTATAAAATTAAAAAAAGTAACAGATGAATTTTACCAGAGATTGCGGCAAAACAATCCTTAACATCAACGTGAGCTACGCACTAAAAGCTTTAAGGATAAAACGACAGTTTTGATTTTATAGCAATTTTCTAGAGGGCACTGAAAAACTTGAAAATGTTGGTGGTGTTCACAAAAATAGCTACCTAAGCAAAGACTTGGCCTACTAAAACCTGAACGGAATTTAGATACCATATGTATATCTAAAGTTGTCTTCTATCTTGGTTGATTAATGTTAGCGTTGGTGGTGCCAAATTATTAGAACTTTTTTTCCCCATTTTTAGGTTGTTAGATTTACGTGCCAAAAGTGTGAACCGAACACCACGACATCACATTAGCTGACCACTAGAAAACTGAATCAACAATGATTGCCCTGTAGCTTTACAAATGTGCAAAAACCAGTTACATTTATGTTTCGAGGTTTATAATTCCGCATGACATTAGTGTGTAAACTCTCCGACACCACACTAATTTTAAGGTTAGGGTTGGTGGTTATTGCAGAAGTGCGGTTCTTTTCTCTTTTTAATTTAGTTTGTAAGCATACACCGTGACGGTTGGCAGGCGCTTGTTCAGTCTGTAACGGCCTCTTCCCCCTTTTTGCAGGCACTGCGTTGTGATCAGATTGAGCGTAGACGACCTCAGCATTACCAGCCTGTACTTTGGAGTGTCAATAAATGTACTTGTCATAAAGTGGTATTTTACTTTTTGCTTTTGTGTAAAGGCCAGTTAACAGAAATTTAAAGCAACAGATTTGTAAACGTTTACAACTTATATAACTTTGTTATGTACATATATTTATTCGCCCGTGTTTATGTGTTTGTTGTTTTCCTCAGTCACCCACCCCACCTCCTCTTCTTTCAGCTGCTGAAGAGCCTTGTGATGCGCCTCTTGCAGTCGGTGTCGATGTTGTCGCACCCAGTCTACAGGACCACAGGCTGATGGCCCTGGACGACTCAACAGCTCATCCACTGGAAGTCTGGGCTCATGCCCAAACAGGAGGAAGTGTGGTGCGAACCCAGTGGAAGCATGCGGTGTGTAATTGTAGGCTTGCACCAGTTCGGGAAGATGTTCAGGCCATCGCCTCTTACGTTCCCTGGGCAGGGTCCTCAGCAGGTCGTGCATGGACCGGTTGAACCTCTCACATTGTCTGTTGCCTTCGGGATGATAGGTTTTTTTTCTGGACTTCTGGATGTTGTAGATCTTGCACAGCTCTGTAATGACCTCTTCTCTGAAGTTGCGGCCTTGGTCGCTGTGGATGTGTTGAGGAACGCCAAAACTCTGGAACCACTCTTTCGTCAGCACTTTGGCCACAGTCACCGCCTCTTGGTTGGAATCGCCTGCGTAAACTTGGAGAACACGTCAGTCATCACCAACACATTCTCTCTCCCGTCGCTAGCCATCTCCAACATGGTAAAGTCAATGGCTAGCACTTCGAGCGGTCTTTCTGCTAAGAGATGTCCACTTGCACTTGGAGGATGTCTCTCTGGTCGCCGAGTAAAAATGCATCGCTCACAGTTCTCCAGGTACGCCCGGACATCTTCATGCATACCTGGCCAATACAAGCGCGTTTTCAGCACGTTGATAGTTCTATCAAAACCCTGATGTCCCATCTTATCATGGACCATAACCAACACATCAGGTTTCAATGTACTTGGAAGGACGAGTTGATGCAATTCGCCCAAAACACTGTCTGTTATTCGCCGATGTAGAAGCCCGTCTTTCAGGAACAGTTTTTGATGTTGCTGCCGTAGAGCGCGCGTTTGTCGCTCTTGTTAAGGAGTGGGTTTCATGGGCCACGAATTGAGCACATCCTGCAACACTGGGTCCTCATGCTGCAAGGTCTCAAGTTCGGTAGTGGTGAGGGAAGGGAGTATGGGGGATGTGAAATCAGATTGATGAACTACTTTGGCCGTAGCTTGATCATTTTACAGCGGATCAAGTTCTGGTCTTTCAAGAAATTGTCCCACACACATGAGTTCACAGGATTCGGCTATCTCAGAGGGAATTGAAACAGGAGAGGCGATCAGTTGACTTGTCTGTTCTAGCAAGGATTTGGACAGACGAGACAGAGCATCTGCAGGATTAGAAGCCCCAGGTCGGTATTCTACTGTGAAATCGAACTGCGACAACTGCGCAGCCCATCGTTGTTCTACTGCCCCAAGTTTCGCTGTCTTGAAGTGCACCAGTGGGTTGTTGTCTGTGTAGACGACGAACTTGGCTCCCAACAGGTAATGTCGAAACTTCTCGGTAATGGCCCACTTCATAGCTAAAAACTCCAGCGTCATGCTACTATAGTTTCTGTCATTTTTTTCGGTAGGTCGCAGGCGTCGACTTGCCAAAGAGATCACTCGTTTCATTCCCTCTTGTGTTTGGGACAGGATTGCCCCAAGACCATGGTTGCTGGCATCAGTCTCGAGAATAAACGGGAGGTTGAAATCAGCGTACTGCAAGACTGGTGCTGATGTCAGTGAGTCCTTCATGGCGTAAAATGTCTCTTGATGTTTCGAAGGCTATAGGCCGGTTACATCGACACTCTTTTCCCGGCATCCTCTCATGGCTTCGGCAACTAAGTCGTGGAGAGGACCAGCCATCTTTGAGAAACCGTGAATGAAACGCCGATAATAGCTCGCAAACCCCAGAAAACTGCGAACTTCGGTGGTAGTCGTGGGAACTGGTCAGTTCTGAACTACGAGAACCTTGCCCTTGTCAGAGCTAATGCCCTCAGCTGAGATAGTGTGGCCAAGGTAAGTAATTCCTCGCCACAGAAATTGACACTTGTCCATACGTAGTTTTAGCCCAGTCTCTTCTATGCGCCCGAGGAGTCGATCTAACTGTTCTAAATGTTCGCTAAAAGTCTTGGAATACACCAGCAAGTCGTCTAAATAGATAAGAAGGAACTGGAAAAGGAAGTCGGACATGGTTGTCTGCATCAGTCTTTGGAATGTTTCAGGTGCAGACACCAACCCCATAGGCATACGATTGTACTCAAAAAGTCCCATGGGAGATACAAACGCTGTCTTGTGCTGGTCGTCGGGATGCATTGCAATCTGATGGTATCCACTGGCCAAGTCTAATGTTGAAAAACACTGAGCACCTACCAGCGCATGATTCTTGTATTCGCGGTAAAGGGTAGGCGTCTCCGATGGTCTTGGCATTGAGGCGGCGATAGTCTACACACAGACGTAAACTGCCGTATTTCTTTCTGATGACCACAATGGGTGCGGAGTATGGGCTCTGGCTCTCAACTATTACCTTCTGCTCTAAAAGTTTCTTGATGTGTTCTTGCAACTCTTTCAGTTCATTGGGAGGGATTTTCCTGTAAGGGAGAGCTACTGGCTCGTCGTCTTTGGTTCGAAGACGGTGGAATACGGTGTCGGTGTAGCAAAGATCATTTGCGTCTTTGATGAACGCTCCTTCGTATTTGCTCAGGACTTCCTGGAGCCGTTGCTTTTGACTATTTGTTCCGTCGAACTCGGGGTCAAGAATGGGGTTGGAAGGTGAAGGGATGGAAGTTGGTGAGGGGTTTGAAGACAGGTCGGGAGTTTCCAACTTCTGGCTTCTGGAAGACACCACTAACTCGTTCACATCAGTTAGTCAAGTTTGCAATTCGCACGTACCTTTCTCTGGAATCCGCTGACACAAGGGTGGGAATCATGATTAGTCCTCCAAGAAGGGGAGTGGGTAAGGGACAAGTACACAACTGCTGTCCGTGACTACGACATTGTCCTACATTTGTTCCTACTTCCCTATAGTTTATTTTCCCATTCTAACTAACTCTAACTCAACTCTATATCTTCTCTCGGGACCATCATAGTCTTTTTATCTCTCTCTGTCTATCTGTCACTTTTCTCTCCTCCTCTCTGTCTGTCCCTACTCTCTTTTCGAAATAATCCCGAATACCTGTCCTGCACTCGTTTTTATTCTCATCATCCCAGGGCCGTTCGGTTCTCAAAACTCAACTGTTGGTTCTAACACTAGTTCCATCCTCCTTCCTGTCGATCAAGCCTTGAGACCCATCCGTGATGGTAATTCTATCTCTGTCTCAGCGTCCCTTTTAAGCTCAACCTCCAAACTAGAGCCATACTTTAGATCTCTACTACACAATGGACTCCTTCTGTCAGGCACTTAAACAAACGATAATCATTACTATCTGCATGGACGTGTTGACGTCTTCTTCCAAGGAGGTCTGGACACCAACCGGGAGACATAACTCCACGCTCCACTTCTGACCCTCGTGACCACCTGGACTGATAACGTACCGAGTCTGGTACTAGAACCCGTTGTTTGACACAAAGTTAAAACAAACATTTCACACTGCTATCTTAAGAACCTGTTGTTTGACACAAAGTTAAAACAAACATTTCACACTGCTATCTTAGCTCGTCAATCCCCTCCATTGTATCTGTTAACCTTTTAACTGGCTACTCCTTCGGATTAGAGTATAAAACAAGGGCTTGTCTGTGCACGCACACATTCCATCGCCTGACGCTCATGTCCTAGACGGGTGAGTTAGTTATTCATTGCTTACAAGTGTCCATCCCTAGACGGGTGAGTGCCGGCTATACAAATACACTCAGTACGCACTAGGTCCCTTCTCCCCATCCCCGGTCGCCCAGGATAGTGCTCAGTCGTCTGCGAGTCAAATCAGACTATACATCCAAAGTTTGCAGGTGAGCGCCTCTGGCAGCTTGAGTACAATCCTGTATGCGCCAGCGCTTTGAGCAGCTCTTGAGGTGGAAAAGCGCTATAAAATATCGATTAAATAAAGATTAAATAAAAAAAGATGTCAGATCATATCACTCCAGTACTCTATAATTTGCACTGGCTAGCAGTTCAGAAACGAATAGATCACACGTTGTTGTCACTGGTGTACTCCTGTCCTGATGGCCCGGCACCGTCGTACTTTCAAGAACTTATTCATCAAACATCTTATCTCGTTTACTTCGATCATGTTGCCAGTCACTGCTTCAAGTTGCTAGCGTCGACCGGCACAAGAAAAAAAGAATATCACAGCTATAGTACAACCACTGCGAGAACCTGCCTCAAAGAAAGTTTCAAGGAACAGCTGAAAACCTTCCTCTGTGACTACTGAGACTGGCGCATTTGTTTTGTAGTTTTGTTTGTTAGGTTGTTTGTTTGTTGCTTTTTTTTTCTTCCCATCTTTTTATTTATCTGTCACACTGAGCATGACACCATAATGTGAAGAAAACGTGTTATACTAGTGTTCAACATTAACTTCGTATTCTCAACTAAAATTAAAGCTCGCAGACTATATAAAATTATATATTAAATCTCTTCAAAATCAAAGCATATAAAAAGACTGGTAGATTATTTTCCTGTTAAATGTTGCGTCTGTCCGTTAAAAAAATTGTGTACGTGTTCATCTCTGGTCATTCAATACTTAATTGATCACCGGTGATCTTTTGACTCATCTGTGTTATTTTATAGTAACTTGCATTAATTCAAAGAACTTGTTTTATAAATATTCTTATTATTTTTACTTTGCATGGCCGGAAACAAAGTTTCCAATGTGAACTCTTGGACGAATAAAAATTTTTATTATGAGGAACCTCACGTTATTATAGGTCCAACGACCCCGTGCTCGGGGCCAAGGCGAGCACACTGTACTCGTGGATTTCGGCTGTGACCTACAGCCTGGAGAGGATTGGGCCCTCGCCAAGTCTTTCTTGCCCAAGACACACTTTATGATGAACGACAGCGAAGTCGAGGATTTCTATGAACATCTACAGGCTGTCCTTGACCAAGAACAGGAAAAGATGGAGTAAGCTGGTTAAACGATCACCTGTGGTGCCACAACGGCCTTCGAGTTATGGGATAGGATAGGATATTCGGAGGTTGGAGATTGCTCTACCCCCTATGCTGACTGTGCCTTCGTGATGTGCAAAGGCATCTGACCTGTTGCGCTCCAGGAAGATGTTGAAGAGTGCTGGAGAGAGTAGGCATCCTTCACCCACGCCAATCGTTCTTCTGAACCAGTTCCAGATGGCAAAGTTGTGGAGGACTGCACTGGTAGCCTTGTCATTCAGGTTTTTGAAGACTTCAATAATGTCAGGGTTAATGTTGTACACTCTCATGGTTGCCCACAGAGCAGCATACCAGACTCGGTCAAACGCTTTCTTGAAGTCTACAACATCTGGTAAAGATGTCAGCATAGAGGGTAGAGCAATCTCCAACCTCCCTTTTTTGGGGATGACATCGATGGATTGGCTGGAGAGGAACAAGAACTTGAACAGCTGGTACAAAGGCTTGACACCACCTCCAGAGCCTTTGGAATGGAAATTAGTGCAGAGAAGACCAAAATGATGACAAAAACACCAATGGCATCAACACGGACAACAAAGTCCAAGGCCAATCTTTCGAAACAGTGCACAGTTTCAAATAGTTAAGAGCCATTGTACTTGTAGCAGACAATGGATCTAGACAGGAAGTCCTCTCCAGGATCGCACAAACAACTGCTGCCCTGACAAGGTTGAAGCCCATTTGGAAAGACAATACCATCAGTCTACGCTCCAAGGTAAGCCTGCTACACTCCCTTGTCATCTCCATCTTCCTATACTCTTACGAAACATGGACCCTCACAGCAGACCTTTCCTATCCTATCCTATCCCCTAACTCGGAGGTCGTAGGGGCACCACAGATGGTCGCTTAACCAGCGTACTCCATCTTACCCTGTCCTCAGCAACCCTGATGGTTTCGCTCACTGTCAAACCAGTCCATTCTCGAATGTTGTCCTCCCACCTCTTTTTCGGCCTCCCTTTTCTTCTACCTCCTTGCACTGTGCCTTGCAGGGTGGTCTTTGCAAGACCTGATGATCTGGTGTCGTAGCCATACCATCGGAGTTTCCGTTTTTTCACAACTGTGAGCAGGTCATCGTGCTGTCCAATGGCTTGTGTGATGGTCTGTCGGACTTCGTCGTTGGTGACCTACAACGAAGAATACAAAGCATGGAGATGAGGTGCTACAGAAGACTTCTGGGCATTTCCTATACCCAGCATATCACCAACGACGAAGTCCGACAGACCATCACACAAGGCATTAGACAACACGGTGACATGCTCACAGTGGTGAAGAAACGGAAACTCTGATGGTACGGGCACTTTAGTAGAATAATGCAAAGATCATTCTTGCAAGGCACGGTGCAAGGAGGCAAAAGAAGAGGGAGACAGAAAACGGGGTGTGAAGATAACATTCGAGAATGAACTAGCTTGACACTGAGTGAAGCCATAAGGATTGCTGAGGACAGAAAAAGATGGAGTACGCTGGTTAAACGATCACCTGTAGTACCTCAACGACTTCGAGTTAAGGGATAGGATAGGATAGACTAATTGTTTATTATCAATCAAAGTTTCCAGATCTGTTTTGTTATAGCTAAGCAATTCTCCTAACCTAAAGAATGTAAATTTGTGAGTCTGTCTATGCATATACAGTATATGTTTGTGAAAGTCTAATATCATTTTATCAATGAAAAGACTTTAAATAAAAAATCTGATCTGATCTGATCTGAATGTTCTTTGATGTAAGACTGCATAGTTCCGGTGACGAGATTTATTTTGATTGGGTGTTATTGCGTCATGCTGGAATGTTTGAAGTTTTTCTCGATTGGAGAGAGACTATATAAGTAATGCACTGTTTTCTTGTTACACACAAACACGTGTTTGTGATATGATGATGATGATCATTATTGTGAGGGTGGCGACGTGGTGATTCGCCCTTAACGCTGACGTTCTAGGACGTTAAGCTTCGTTATTCCTTGAAAAGTGATTTTTGTAGTGATTTTCGGATAGCGATCTTGTATGCAGTTGTTGAAGTTCGACAACTTTATACGACGTCTCCTGCCTTGTTGCTGAGTGAATAGGCTGCGTGGATAAACAAATCCGAGTTACACATATCAAGATTCAAGCATCTGGGTTGAATTGACTATTGATAAATAAAGTGTAACAGTAATAAATCGATGTATAAGCCAGTATACATATTAATGTTTTCACCTTGTCCTTTGTAAACGTCTAAACACGTTAGAAGATTTGAACAGAAGAGGAAGGAAGTCCAGCCAGAATAGAGTTGCAGAATTCTAAGCGTGACAGAACAAGAGAGGAAATTAGTTTGGCTGTAGCGTCAGCGGTCAGATGCTTGCGGACAAGGCCTATTCTACGAAGCTGAAAGTTGCATGTTTGAAAGTTTTGCGGGTGGATTCTGAAATGGAGAGGTGTTGTTAAGTGTGACACCAAGGTGTTTGACATAGGATTAGTGGTTTGGCCAAGAGCGACAGTGTTTACAAGGAAAGAAGACAGGTTGTGTTTTGTTAACATTGAGCTGGAGCTTGTTGGCAGTCATCCAGTTAGAAATGGTTTCAAAGCAGTCAATGTTTTGGTCAGAATAGATAGAAGATTTTGAGGAGTGTCACCGTTTTTTAACTGTGTATCGTCTGCGTAGAAGTGATGGAAAGTGTCATGGTTTTGGATGATCTGAGACAGAAGATGTGTAAAGGGTGAATAGAACAAGGTCTAGAGCTTAAAAAGCGCATAGGAAGATGGAGATGACAATGGAGCGCAGCAGCCTTACCTTGGACGGTAGATTGACGGTCCTGTCTTTCCAAATGGGCTTCAACCTTGTCAGGGCAGCAGTTGTTTGTGCGATCCTGGAGAGGACTTCCTTTCGGGACCCATTGTCTGATACAATGGCTCCTAAATTTTTGGAGCCACGCATTGTGCCGAGGGACCGCCCTGGACATCGATGTTCGCTCCGACACCACCGGTGCCGTTGGCCATCATCTTGGCCCCATCTGCACTTATCTCCATTATAGGCTCTGGAGGTAGTGTCAAGCCTCTGTACCAGCCGCAAAATCTCCTGCTCCTCTCCAGTCAATCCATCAAAGTCAAAACGGAGGCCGGATAGCGCTCCATCCTCACCTCTCTCACCCACCCCAACTGTGCCATCGTGGTCCGCAAGGGCATCTGACATGATGTGCTCTAGGAAGATATTAGAGTGTTGGAGAGAGTAGGCATCCTTGACGCACACCGATCGCCGCTCCGAACCAGCTCCCGACGGCGCTGCCGTAGAGGACCGTACCGGTAGCCTTGCCATACAGGCCCTTGATGACCTCAACAATCTTAGGGCCGAAGCCGTACACTCCCACGGCCGCCCACAGACCCGCACGCCAGACTCGGCCAAACGCCCTCTTGAAGTCTACAAACACATGATATAGATGTTGCTGGTGCTGTAGGTATCTCTCGCAGACTACTCTGAGGCACCTCGCCCCGCCCCGAAACCCTCCCGCTCTTCAGCCATGATTTGCTCAGCCTGGGATTTCAACCCGCTGAGTAGGCCCTATTGTTTTTAGGCAGACCCCGCCTGGACGGCCGAAGAGACGACGGTGCGGCAATCTTCACACCTCTGAAAGCTACTTTCCTTGGGAAGAGTGACAACAAGCGACCGGGCCAATGTGCAGGCCACCCCCACCCCGCCAGATCCTGCCACAGACAATGGTGAAGGCGTCAATCATCGCTTCTCCTCCTGCTTGAAGCAATTCCGCCGGTATGCTGTCCACCCCCGCCGACCTCCCCCTCCCCAGCGAATGCACTGCCGCCTCAACTTCCTCTCGGAGAATTGGGGGGGGGGGGGGATCTCTTCTTCCTCTCTGTTCTGCGGACACGCTAGAACCGATGGGTCTCCGCCTGGTGTGTGGTCGCAAAGGCCAGAGCAGTTCTCTGTCCGTCCATCCAAGACCCCCCGTTCCTCTACAAGTCACACGCCAGACCCGCCCTGGCCCGTGGAGATCCTGGGCTGCCCAACACTCGCCAGCCGCCTCACAGTCTGGCAGGCAAAAACGTCAAAGAAAAAAGCCACTTCAAAAATACAAATAAAAAACATCACGCGCCTATTCAATCATTGCACTTGCTTACGTCATACCTTTGGTGACGCTGTGTGTCGCAGGCATGGCCGCCCAAACATCAGAACACCTGTTGCGACTAATTGTTTCCCCAAATACTTGATTCTATAATTTTCAATCAATCCCAGTTCCTCAATTATAGAAACAGATGCCTTCGGTCCCATTACTGGGTAAGTATTGTTAAGTATTCTTTCGAAAATATAGGAAGATTTAGAGCCTTTTTATAATGTTTTACTCATTCTTATATTTTCAAAAAACACCAAGATTTATAATTTTGAAAGTCATGACTCTACAGTGTGATCTAGGCTAACTAGGCTTTCAGCACTCAAGTTTCAGTCTGTGACGTAACAGGTTTTATTTACACACATTCTCCAGAAACTTTCTCATGTAAAGAAAGTAGATCTAGAACTAATCACTTCAGGGAACTACTTGCATAACAAGCTACGAGTACATCCTATAGCTATACACAGGCGCCTATATCGGGTGTGAACGGAGTAGCATTTACTAATAATATGTAGTCTCAGTGAATATCGCGGGTCTTTGCATTTTTCATTTCTATATCAACGAACTAGATGATTTCTTCCGAAAGGCCACTAAATCGATTCAACAGTGATTCATGAAAACATTGAAACTACTACTACTACTACTACTACTACTACTACTACTACTACTACTACTACTACTACTGATGATGATGATGATCCGGTCCTGATTTGACTCGGAAGAGTCCGCTGGACCTAAAGCAATAATCATGTAATGATGATGATGATGATGATGATGATGATGATGATGATGATGATGATGATGATGATGATGATGATAATGCTAATATGTGTGTGTGTGTGTGTGTGTGTGTGTGTGTGTGTGTGTGCGTTCGAGCGCGCGCGCATGTTCAGTCTATTGTCAAACCCATTTAAATTTGGAAAAATTTTAAAAATATTAACGTTTATTATGATCACTGGATGGAAGTTGGATCTGTGACATGATGGCTTACTCCAACTATAACGTTTGTCAGGTGCAACCGGTTTCGGTTTAAGCATCTCCGCAACTGTAATATTTGCCGTCACACTTCACTCCTTCTATCTACATCCGTCCAATGAACATGGTAAACCTGAAATTTGTTTACAATTTTACACATATTGAACGCCGGGGTTGAAAGCAGACAGGGCACATTTATTTTTTTGGATGTTTGTATGAATCACTATTGAATTCATTGATTCGCCTTCTTTTTGGAGAAATCTTCTAGTCCATTCATATAGATTTGAAACTACGATGACCCTCAATTTTCGATGAGACGATTTTTACACCTTGCATTATTAAGTATATAATACTCTGCTCACAACGCATACGGGTACCTGTGATTCTACAGTAACTTGTAAGCTATTGTAATAATCTACTATATGAATACTCTATGGATTGTTTTGACACAGTGTACTTTTTCAACTCTGTTGGCTGTTATCTGTTTAACATCTAACAGGTGTCAAAAACATCAAAACAAGATTCTGGCCTCGAATCTGGAAACAAGCATCAGATGTCACCGAGTGTGAATTTTACAGGTTATGTATAGTTTTTAAAATTTACTTAGGGGATTCATAGGGGATATCATTTAGGGGATTCCAGGATTCGCTTCAAAACTTGGATTTTATCATTTGGCTGCTTTCTATACATAAATGCAAGGTCTTTCTAAAAATTGTGTAACCAAAATGTGTGTTAATTATTTATTTTTCAACATAAGTCACTCCACAAATTCGAAGATAAAACGCCTGTAACCTCCCGAACACAAACGAAAAGTCAAGGTCAAGTTCAGTTTGGTGCATTTCAATGTTTTCAGTATCTCCGTCAGAAGATATTTATATACTCGAAAACGCAGAGATAGGTGTAGAAGAAGTGGCAGTAGCAGGAGTATTGAATTGTTGAAAAATTGGAATCAACGCTTCTGCTATGTTTTTTCCCCACAAGATCGCCAGTTAACTTGCGAGTTCTCCATGTTTATTTACGCTGAGGGCAGTCCCCCCAATGCAGAAATAATGATGGATCCCTCTTTTTCCCGGCCGCTACCGTTGCAGTTTCGTACATTAATACTGTTGCGAATATAAACTAGAGTGAAATAAAGCAGCTGCCTCATTTGAAATTGCAAAACAGCGTAAAATCAAGATTTAACTTTTTTTTCTCTCATTACGCACAACCTCAAAGTAATACGACTTGTATATATGCGAATCCCCTAAATAATTAAAACTGCAGTCCCTAAACAATACATTGTTTATGTCACAGGGCAGCTGTGAAGAAAGCCATGTAGTCTGTGTGTGAAGAGTATAGGGGCGGGGGTGGTACTGCGTGTTGCCGTATGTGTGATTATTGTTGTCTCGGGAGCGTGCAAAGCGTGGTAAACAGCATACGCCGGTTAGGCCAGGTTAGGAATGTGCTCACTATCAGCAGAACGTGTTTGACAGCAGTACAGCGTAGACAGTGTTTGTCTAGTGCTCTGTGGTTTTGCTGTGTTCTGGAATTAGGGTGGGACGGATATTAACGAAAAATAGTATCTGGTTCTGAGAAGAATACTAGTTTAAAGATTGCCAGTTTCTAAAGTGATACGCTCGGTTGGAGTGTAGTTGTAGAAAAGCAAGCCTATTGGTAGTGTGGTAGGTAGTATTGAGGCATTGTCTACTACGGGAACTACACACTACCGGATTACCCTAATTGGATGTACTTTCGTAGGAGGGCAGTGGAGAAGGGCTACGGGGTGCTATTTCATGCGAACCGTTGGGTGAGTGGATGGTGGTTTTTTCCTCACTGTGCTATAACCAAGGGCCGGCTGTTGGGGTGTTGAATGATAGCTGTGTGTGAGACAGGAGGAGGATGAGAAAGTTTGCACTGAGGAGAGGCAGAAGAAAGGAAGAGTGCGACTGAACAAGGGAGAATGAGGGAGAAGAAAGGGGGTGGAGTGTGATGAAGGTAGGACGGAAGTGGTTGCTGTTGTTGTCGTTGGGGATGCTTGATATGAATAATGTGTTGGTGGTTACATGTATTCATTGCAGCATCGTTCATTCCATGCATTCATTATTTCATTGAATTGTGTGATATGTAATTGTTTCCAGTGAAGATAACAGTAGAAAGCGAGAGAGAGTCAAGGACGGGGAAAATAGACTGCAGTTGGACCCCTCAAGTGTCAGAAGTTTAGTGGAGTAGCTAGTGAGAGTGGGGGGGGGTAAGTGTGATGGAGGGAGGGGGACAGAATCGAGAACATGACATTTACGATGCGACAAGCATGTTACAGGTTCGTCAAGGATTGTCGTTGAGGACTGAATTCGAGGCTTGAGTACGAGGAGCGAGTTCGAAGCTCGCAGCTCAACGTTCGTCAATCCGCCAGTTCGTCGCTGGATAACGTGAGGCGGCAACGACGACGACACTTGGTCAAGTGGACCAAACATCATCAACATCGCCATTCGTTTGTCTACCACCTCTGTTGTCAGCGCCATCATCATCACTCCATCATCATCGTCAGTGGCGACCGCGGGTGGCAACGCTCCTTCGTTTGGACGTCAACGGAAGGGAGTGGATACTTTTGAGGAGACTTTACCAGGAACTGCATTTCGCCAGGTGGGCCCGTTTTGTGTTGTCCCTCTCCTACGCTTAACCCCCCTGTCTGAATGTTAACACGTGCCTCGGACTTTGGCTGTGCACGTTCGATTTGAGGACGTTGGTCGATTATCGACCCCCGATCACCCACGAACCATTGCATCGTTCCATTGACCCATTGATTGTTCCATTACCATTTCTTCGTTTCATGTGTAAATGTTGTATGTGTATGAGTGTGTGGTATGAATGAATAAATAGCTTGAAAGTTGTATATATAATTGTTGTGTTTTCATCCCTTCACGTCTGCGGGAAACTGTCATTCTTTCTGGGTTGTTTGCGTGTGTAAGGTGTTTGTTTGTGGCGTCTGCCCAGGGGGAGTCGTGGCGGTGACATTTGGTGGAGATGCAGGGTATGTGTGAGTGTGCCCAGACGTGAAGTTGTCTCGTAATTGTCTTGTGGTGTCCGAGTGTGTGAGGCGTGATTCGGTGAGAGTGTGCACCCCAGCGGGTGGTTGGAGGGAGTCAGGTCGCTGTTTAGCGGAGGCTCACAGCCGGCCTAGGTTCGACCACACGTGAGGGAAGGGGCCATTGCACTCTCCAACCGGTTCGCTACCTTGCAGGCCAGTTTCCACTGTTTGAGTGGGAGGAGGTGGGTGAGAGGTAAGGGAGATAGCTTAGTTTAGGTAGGTTAGTATCTAAGGCTAGGCTAGGTAAGGTTAGGGTACGTAGGGACTTTGACTTGTTGTTGTTGTTGGCTGTTGTTGCTTTTCTTAAGCAGGATGGCATCGATCGAGGAGACTGAAGGACTGTCACCGATCGCGGCTCGTACGCGTTCTCGCGTGGGTGTCACGATGGACGAGCGCACGGCGGCAGCAGCTGATACGGGAGTCACCGATCTACCTTCTGCGGACGAGCGACGGAGATCGCCGGTCAGGTCATCGCGTCGTGGGTCAGTGGTCGAGGAGTTGACGACGTTGGAAGCCAGAGACACAGTGAGTGATCCTTTTGTGACGGGATTTGGCGCGACTGGCGGGATGTCAGCAGGCACCGACTTCTACGGAGACCAGGATCGTCTGAGCGACGCGACGAGACCGAAGAGGTTCGAGACCAACCCCTACCGTTCTATCTACAAGGTCGAGGCGGCACCGACGCCGAAGACAGGACCGTTCGCGGACGAGACGCCGATGGAAAGGATCTTGAGGCTCGCTAAGCGCGAAGGATTGAAAGGTCAGGCAGCGTTAGACTACGCGATAGACCAAGCGGCTAGGGAGGAGGAAGCAAACCGGAGAGAGCGGGCGAGCCGGGAAGATGCAGACCGGAGAGAGAGAGAGAGGGAGAGAGAGATGGCACACGAGCTAGCGATGGCGCAGCTGACGTCGCAGGGCGCCGGGAACCGCAGGAATCGTCAACCCGAGTTCGAGACGGTCAAGCTCAGGTTACCGTTCTTCGAGGACAAGGACGACCTAGAGACCTACTTGTGTCAGTTTGAGCGATTCGCCAAGGCTCAAGACTGGAACAAGGACACGTGGGCTATCCGTTTGGGGACCTTGCTGAAAGGGAAGGCGAGGGAAGTTTACGTTGGCTTGAACGAGGACGACTCTGCCGACTACGAGATCCTGAAGGCAGCGTTGTTGGTACGTTTCAACCTGACGGCCGAGACGTATCGGAAGAAGTTTCGCCAGCTACGAAGGGAGCCACCAGAGACTTTCAAACAGTATCTGCGGAAGTCAGAGTTGTTCCTGGAGCGCTGGATGGGACTAGCGAACAAGAAGGCCACGTATGCGGACTTACTGGACTTAGTGCTGATGGAGCAGATGGTCAACGGTTTGACGCCAGAGCTGGTCACGTTCGTGCGCGAGCGCAACCCAGCAACGGTGGAGGAGGCCGCGACGTTAGCACAGCAGTACGTCGACGCCAGGGCGGGAACAAACCTACGTTTCCCACCACGTCAACCCTTTACACCCAGGGATAAGAGCGAGGGTCGCAAGCCAGCGGGACCACGACCCAACTCGCCGGACAAGCGGGAATGCTACAGTTGCGGGCAGAAAGGGCATCTGAAGCGGAATTGCCCGAAACGCGGCGAGAGGGCTGGAGCAGCGTTGCGCGTCTTGGAGGAGGAGAAGGAGGCAGGCAAGAGGGGAGACTCGCGTTTCCAGAGCCAAGTGATAGTGGAAGGGGTTCCGCTGACGGCCATGAGGGACACGGGAGCCGATCTGATATGCTTGCGGGAAGGAGAGGTTGCCAACCTCAAGTACACGGGACGCACGCGGCGCGTAGGATTCGCCATTCGACAGTTGTCCAAGGCGCTACCGACAGCGTGGGTGCAACTGGAATCACCATTCTACACCGGGAGAGTGGAGGTAGTCGTGGTACCAGACTTGACCTACCCAGTGGTGATCGGCAACTGGGCGAGGACGGAACAGCAAGGTGACACAGCACTGCCGGTGTTCGTCGAGGGAGCCGCGGAGTGTTGCGCTGTGCAGACGCGAGCGCAGGCAGCCCAGGAGCAGGTCGCTGCAGAACCATTGGTGGTCGGACCAAGCAGGAACGTCGTCGCGACGCCGAAGGAGATTCGTCAACTGCAGTTGGGGGACGGCGAGCTTGCAAAAGTACGACAGCTAGCAGACCGGAAGGCAGGAAAGGAGAAGCGAGGCAAGGGGCAAGTGGCATTTGTCTGGAAGCGGGGCCTGTTGTACCGCGAGTATACAGGACAGGACAAAGTGGACCACAGCCAGTTGGTGGTACCAGCCAAGCTTCGATCGGAGGTACTGCGCATGGGACACGACACACCCATGGCTGGACATCTGGGAGCCAAGCGGACCCAAGATCGAGTGTGGGCTGAGTTCTACTGGCCTGGGATGTGCCGTGACGTCAGGAGGTACTGCGCGTCGTGCGACGCGTGCCAGCGGACGACGCCGAAGGGGAGAGTCAGGAAGGTGCCACTAGGGCGGATGCCAGTGATGGAGGTACCATTTCAGAGAGTGGGCATCGACCTGATTGGACCCATTCGACCAGCGTCTGAAAGGGGGCACCAGTACGTCTTGGTTACGGTGGACTTTGCTACACGGTACCCGGAGGCAATACCGTTGAAGAGGATCGACACGCCACACGTAGCAGAAGCGTTGTGGGAAACCTGGACACGGGTGGGCATTCCCGAAGAAGTGTTGTCGGACAACGGGACTCAGTTCGTCAGTGACGTGATGAAGCAAGTGCACCACCTGCTATCCGTCAAGGGGATTCGGACGACGCCGTTTCACGCCCAGTGCAACGGTTTAGTCGAACGGTTCAACGGGACGCTGAAGTCGATGCTACGACGACTATGCCAGGAGCAGCCGCGCGAGTGGGACAGGTACATCCCTGCACTGCTGTTCGCATACCGGGAGGTACCGCAGGAGTCTCTTGGTTTCTCACCCTTCGAGTTGCTCTACGGACGAACGGTGCGAGGACCAATGCAGGTGTTGCGACAGCTGTGGACGAAAGAAGGACAGGACCCGGAGATGCGTACCACGGCAGAGTACGTCGTGGATCTGAGGAACCGGTTGGAGGATACTTGCCAGCTAGCCCAGGAGCATTTGCGCAAGGCGACAACCAGGTACGCAGCGCAGTTCAACAGGAAGGCCGTGGACAGAACGTTCAAGGCGGGAGACAAAGTACTGGTACTGCTTTCCAGTAAGGCCAACAAGCTCGAGGTGGCGTGGAGAGGACCGTATGCGGTGCTGGAGCGCGTGGGCTCTTGCGACTACCGCGTCCAAGTCGGCAGGAACAGGAAGTTGTACCACGCCAACCTTCTGAAGCGCTATGTGGAACGCCGAGGCGAACCAGAGACGACGGTAGCAGTGGTGATTGACCAGGCCGAAACGGAGGGGATGTCGGACATCAGCTACCAGGGTACGGTACCACTGATACCGCTACGAGCAAGCGAAGGGCCGGGGAACGTACAGATCGACCCGACACTGTCTGCACTTCACCAAAGCCAACTACGGGAAGTGTGTCAACGGTATGCCAGTCAGCTGACGGATTTACCCCAGCGCACCACCCTGGACGAGTGCGAGGTGGTGTTGACCGACGACAGCCCTGTGCGCATACGTCAGCATCCGCTACCATTTTCACAGATGGAAGTCGTCAAGGGTGAAGTGGAATCGATGCTGGAGTTGGGGGTTATCGAACCCTGTACATCGCCGTACAGCGCACCGATCGTGTTGGTGAGGAAGAAGAGTGGGGAGGTACGATTCTGCATCGACTACCGTGGGTTGAACAAGGTGGTCAAGTTCGATGCCGAACCACTACCGGACATCGAGTACTTGTTCGCCAAGCTAGGGAAGGCCAAGTACCTAAGCAAGCTGGACCTCACAAAAGGGTATTGGCAGATACCTGTCAAGCAGGAAGACCGGGACAAGACGGCGTTTACGACGCCGCAGGGCCAATTCAGATGGACCACGATGCCGTTCGGACTGAAGACTGCAGGGGCGACTTTCTCACGCATGATGCGGAAACTGCTACGACCACTGCACCGAGCTGACGTCGACAATTTCATGGACGACGTCATGATCGCGACCGAGACGTGGGAGCAGCATCTGCAAGCGTTGAGAGCCGTGTTTCAGAGGCTGCAGGAAGTGCATCTCGCCGCTAGACCCAGCAAGTGTTTCCTGGGATACAAGGAGCTGAGCTACCTGGGCCATCAAGTGGGGGATGGAGCGATGAAGCCAGAACGAGACAAGTTGGACAAGGTGCGCCGAACGTGTCCACCGACAACCAAGAAGCAAGTCCGAGCGTTCTTGGGGTTGTGCGGATACTATAGACGATTCGTGCCGCATTTCGCCGAGAGAGCGTTGCCACTGACCAACTTGACGAAAGGAGGGAAGAAGGGGGAGGTCAACTGGACGGATGACTGCCAGAGAGCTTTCGATGACTTGAAGAGAGCGCTGACCAGTGAGCCAGTGGTCAAGTTACCGAACCTGGACAAGGAGTTCATCCTGAGGACCGACGCATCCGAGCAAGGGCTAGGAGCTGCTCTGATGCAAGAAACCGGTGAGGGTGTGCAACCGGTAGGGTTTGCCAGCAAGAAGCTGCTGCCGGCAGAGCGAAACTACTCCACCATTGAGAAGGAGTGTTTGGCAGTTGTGTGGGCAGTACAACGTTTCGAACCATACCTGTTTGGACGGCACTTTTGGCTGGAGACAGACCATCGACCGCTGCAGTACCTGCAGAGAACGCACCTCAACAGTGCCAGACTCACCCGGTGGGCTATGCAGTTGCAGGCGTACGTCTTCACCGTTCGACCAATTCCAGGGAGAGACAATATTGAAGCGGATTTCCTCAGCAGATCTGACCCTGTGGAAGTTTAGGTTTTGAACTCTCCGTAGGTTCGTCTTGGGAGGGGGGTGTGTCACAGGGCAGCTGTGAAGAAAGCCATGTAGTCTGTGTGTGAAGAGTATAGGGGCGGGGGTGGTACTGCGTGTTGCCGTATGTGTGATTATTGTTGTCTCGGGAGCGTGCAAAGCGTGGTAAACAGCATACGCCGGTTAGGCCAGGTTAGGAATGTGCTCACTATCAGCAGAACGTGTTTGACAGCAGTACAGTGTAGACAGTGTTTGTCTAGTGCTCTGTGGTTTTGCTGTGTTCTGGAATTAGGGTGGGACGGATATTAACGAAAAATAGTATCTGGTTCTGAGAAGAATACTAGTTTAAAGATTGCCAGTTTCTAAAGTGATACGCTCGGTTGGAGTGTAGTTGTAGAAAAGCAAGCCTATTGGTAGTGTGGTAGGTAGTATTGAGGCATTGTCTACTACGGGAACTACACACTACCGGATTACCCTAATTGGATGTACTTTCGTAGGAGGGCAGTGGAGAAGGGCTACGGGGTGCTATTTCATGCGAACCGTTGGGTGAGTGGATGGTGGTTTTTTCCTCACTGTGCTATAACCAAGGGCCGGCTGTTGGGGTGTTGAATGATAGCTGTGTGTGAGACAGGAGGAGGATGAGAAAGTTTGCACTGAGGAGAGGCAGAAGAAAGGAAGAGTGCGACTGAACAAGGGAGAATGAGGGAGAAGAAAGGGGGTGGAGTGTGATGAAGGTAGGACGGAAGTGGTTGCTGTTGTTGTCGTTGGGGATGCTTGATATGAATAATGTGTTGGTGGTTACATGTATTCATTGCAGCATCGTTCATTCCATGCATTCATTATTTCATTGAATTGTGTGATATGTAATTGTTTCCAGTGACGATAACAGTAGAAAGCGAGAGAGAGTCAAGGACGGGGAAAATAGACTGCAGTTGGACCCCTCAAGTGTCAGAAGTTTAGTGGAGTAGCTAGTGAGAGTGGGGGGGGTAAGTGTGATGGAGGGAGGGGGACAGAATCGAGAACATGACATTTACGATGCGACAAGCATGTTACAGGTTCGTCAAGGATTGTCGTTGAGGACTGAATTCGAGGCTTGAGTACGAGGAGCGAGTTCGAAGCTCGCAGCTCAACGTTCGTCAATCCGCCAGTTCGTCGCTGGATAACGTGAGGCGGCAACGACGACGACACTTGGTCAAGTGGACCAAACATCATCAACATCGCCATTCGTTTGTCTACCACCTCTGTTGTCAGCGCCATCATCATCACTCCATCATCATCGTCAGTGGCGACCGCGGGTGGCAACGCTCCTTCGTTTGGACGTCAACGGAAGGGAGTGGATACTTTTGAGGAGACTTTACCAGGAACTGCATTTCGCCAGGTGGGCCCGTTTTGTGTTGTCCCTCTCCTACGCTTAACCCCCCTGTCTGAATGTTAACACGTGCCTCGGACTTTGGCTGTGCACGTTCGATTTGAGGACGTTGGTCGATTATCGACCCCCGATCACCCACGAACCATTGCATCGTTCCATTGACCCATTGATTGTTCCATTACCATTTCTTCGTTTCATGTGTAAATGTTGTATGTGTATGAGTGTGTGGTATGAATGAATAAATAGCTTGAAAGTTGTATATATAATTGTTGTGTTTTCATCCCTTCACGTCTGCGGGAAACTGTCATTCTTTCTGGGTTGTTTGCGTGTGTAAGGTGTTTGTTTGTGGCGTCTGCCCAGGGGGAGTCGTGGCGGTGACAGTTTACGTAAATAATGCAGTATTTAGCAACATCTTCAAAATAATACATCAGTTAGCAAATTCCGCGAAATAATGCATTATTTATCCTATCCTATCCTATCCCATAACTCGGAGGTCGTATGGGCCTCACACATGATCATTTAACCAGCGTACTCCATCTTTCCCTGTCCTCAGCAACCATGATTGTTTCGCTCACTGTCAAACCAGTCCATTCTCGAATGTTGTCCTCCCACCTCTTTTTCGGTCTCCCTCTTCTTCTACCTCCTTGCACTGTGCCTTACAGGATGGTCTTTGCAAGACCTGATGATTTGTTGACGTGGCCATACCATCGGAGTTTCCGTTTTTTCCCCACTGTGAGCAGGTCATCGTGTTGTCCAATAGCTTGTGTGATGGTCTGTCGGACTTCGTCGTTGGTGATGTGCTGGGTATAGGAAATGCCCAGAAGTCTTCTTTAGCACTTCATCTCCATGCTTTTTATTCTTCGTTGGAGATCTGCTTTGAGGGTCCATGTTTCGCAAGCATATAGGAAGATGGAGATGACAAGGGAACGCAGCAGCCTTACCTTGGAATGTAGACTGATGGTCCTGTCCTTCCAAATTGGCTTCAACCTCGCCAGGGCAGCAGTTGTTTGTGCGACCCTGGAGAGGACTTCCTGTCGGGACCAATTGTCTGATACAATGGCTCCTAAATATTTGAAGTTATGCACTGTATTGAGGAATTGGCCTTGGACTTTGATGTCCGTGTTGATGCCAATGG
This sequence comes from Oncomelania hupensis, assembly GCA_036898135.1. Classification (NCBI taxonomy): domain Eukaryota; kingdom Metazoa; phylum Mollusca; class Gastropoda; order Littorinimorpha; family Pomatiopsidae; genus Oncomelania; species Oncomelania hupensis. The sequence goes on from CM072512.1 coordinate 45,164,434, forward strand.
TGTTGTTGGTCATCATTTTGGTCTTCTCTGCACTTATTTCCATTCCATAGGCTCTGGAGGTGGTGTCAAGCCTCTGTACCAGCTGTTCATGTTCTTGCTCCTCTCCAGCCAATCCATCAATGTCATCCGCAAAACGGAGGTTGGAGATTGCTCTTCCCCCTATGCTGACTCTGCCTTCGTGGTCTGCAAGGGCATCTGACATTATGCTCTCTAGGAAGATGTTGAAGATTGTTGGAGAGAGTAGGCATCCCTGACGCACACCGATTGTTGTTCTGAACCAGTTTCCGATGGCGCTGTTGTGGAGGACTGCACTGGCAGCCTTGTCATACAGGCTTTTGATGGTTGCCCACAGAGCTGCATGCCAGACTCAGTCAAACGCCTTTTTGAAGTCTACGAACACATGCATGATGAACAAACCATTTACTCCATGCCGGATTGGTCGTCGCCCGGATCACCAAGGACCGCGCTTTCCGTTGGCCACCAGGACGGAGGCGATAAGTGTGTTACTGATGGACAACTCAGCAAGATCCGCACCAGAAATAACATCGTCATAGGAACCTGGAATTGAAGGACCCTAAATGCGGACGAAAAATTAGAAGAACTGGCCCACGAGATGGACCACTATTGATGGAACGTTTTAGGGATCAGCGAACTGCGCTGGAAAGGCATAGGTGAAACAATGACCGACAAAGGCCACACGCTTTATTTCAGTGGTAGAGATGGCATGCACGAACACGGAGTTGGATTCTTGGTCCACAAGAACATTCTAGCCACTGTCATGGGTTGCCGCCAAGTCTCCAGTAGACTCATTACCATCCGTCTGAGAGCAGCCCCTTTCAACATCACCACCATCCAGGCCTATGCACCAACATCAGACTATGACGACAGCGAAGTGGAGGATTTCTATGAAAATCTACAGGCTGTCCTTGATTAAGTGCCGAAGAAGGACATAATCATGGTGGAAGGCGACTGAAATGCCAAGGTTGGCCAAGATGCGCACCACAACTGGGGAGACACATGTGGACCCCACTGCAACAACGAGACAAATGACAGGGGTCTGAGACTGTTGGAGTTTGCCAGATACAACAATCTGATACTGGCAAACACGCTTGGTCTCCACAAAAAATCCCGACGATGGACATGGCACAGTCCCGGCGGGGAGCATCACAACCAGATCGACTACATCATGGTCAAGAAACGCTTCAGATCAAGCATCAACATTGGCAGCACGCGCACTTTTCAGACATCGGAAGTGACCACGATCTTGTGATTATGTCTTTCCGGCTTCACTTGAAGAGAGTACACACAGCAAAGTGCACGAGACTGAAGTTCGACCTGGACAAACTGCAAGACCCGGAGGTGGCAGAACTATTTCAGGCCACAATTGGAGTGAAATTTGCACCACTGCTCATTTTGGGAGCTGGTGAAGTAGATGTTAACACCATGACCACCACCTTCAACTTAGCTGTAACAGATGCCGCCACAGAGATCCTTGGATAGCACCGGTCAAAGAAGAAGCTGTGGATCACACCTGAACTTTTGGACCTGTGTGATAGACGAAGAGAGATGAAAAAGATAAAGAACACCTCACAGGGAGCTGATGCCTACCGAAAAATCAACAATGAAATCCGAAAAGGCATGCGCACAGCAAAGGAGAACTGGATAGAAGATCAATGCCAGGAAAGAGAGAACAGTCTGAACAAGAACAACAGCAAGAAGGCTTACCAGACTGTGAAGCGGCTGACAAGTGTTAAACAGCCCAAGGTCTCCACGATCCAAATCAAGTCTGGCATATGCCTTACAGAAGAACAAGAAGTCTTGGACAGATGGACAGAGTACTGCTCTGACCTTTACAGCCACAAACCAAACGGAGACCCATCAGTTCTAGCATGTCCAGAGAACAAAGAAGAAGAAATCCTCCCAGTTCTCCGAGAAGAAGTTGAGCCAGCAGCAGTGCAATCGCTGAAGAAAGGGAAGTCAGCGGGAGTGGACAACATACCCGCGGAACTGCTTCAAGCAGGAGGAGAAGCGATGATCGACACACTCACCATTATCTGTAACAAGATCTGGCAGAGTGGGGAGTGGCCTACACCATGGACCCAGTCGCTAGTCATCACTCTTCCCAAAAAAGGTTACCTTCAGGAATGTGAAAATTACCGCACCATCAGCCTCATCAGCCATCCCAGCAAGGTCCTCCTGAAAATAATACTCAACAGGTTGAAACCCCAAGCTGAACAAATCATAGCTGAAGAGCAAGCAAGATTCAGGGCAGGGCGAAGTACCACTGAACATATTTTCAACATCAGAATAATCTGCGAGAAATACCTACAGCACCAACAACATCTATATGATGTGTTTGTAGACTTCAAGAAGGCGTTTGACCGAGTCTGGCATGCAGCTCTGTAGGCAACCATGAGAGTATACAACATCAGCCCTAAAATTATTGAAGTCATCAAAAGCCTGTATGACAAGGCTACAAATGCAGTCCTCATAACAGCGCCATCGAGAAACTGGTTCAGAACAACAATCGTTGTTCGTCAAGGATGCCTACTCTCTCCAACACTCAACATCTTCCTAGAGCGCATCATGTCAGATGCCCTTGCAGATCACGATGGCACAGTCAGCATAAGGGGTAGAGCAATCTTAAACTTCCGTTTTGCGAATGACATTGATCGATTGGCTGGAGAGGAACAAGAACTTGAACAAATCATAGCTGAAGAGCAAGCAGGATTCAGGGCAGGGCGAAGTACCACTGAACAGATTTTCAACCTCAGAATAATCTGCGAGAAATACCTACAGCACCAAAAACATCTATATCATGTGTTCATAGACTTCAAAAGGCGATTTGACTGTTTTCCATTTATATTACTACTAGCCATCTTTTTGGACTACTGCACTTTGAGCTGAACTAAGGGACAAAACACTGTGCATAGTAGCCTGTAATAATAATAATAATAATAATAATAATAATAATAATAATAATAATAATAATAATAATAATAATAATAATAATATTAATTATTATTATTATTATTATTATTATCATTATTATTATTATTATTATTATTGTTATCATCATCATCATCATCATCATCATCATCAACAAAAAACATGTTCCTCATTAGTAGTAGTAGTAATACTAGTAGTTGTAGTGGTGGTAGTAGTTTTGATGATGGCGATGGTGGTGACTTGGTGGTATTCTTTCTTTCTTTTTTTTTTTTTTTTAAATAAACGGGTTTGAAATAACATCTGCAATGGCATTTCAGGTAACACACACACAAAACCTGAACATGGTAGAGGCGGGAGCGAGATGGGAGATGTTTCGCAACTGTCACTCAGGGACTCCTACATCATTTCTGGAGTGATGTGCGGCTATCTTTTAATCTTCTTTATGTGGGCCTTCTGCGTATGGTACAGACAGCAGAAACATGGAAAGTAGGCTGTTTCTCCCTCTTCCTTTTAGTTTTAAGAAGTGGCACCAAAAAGCAGATCAATGGGTGGGTGCACAGCCTAGACCTTTGGTATATACCCACACCAGAAGGAGTATGGGTGCAATATCTCTGCATCTTAAACAAATTATTAATATTTTTTATTTATTTTATTATTATTATTATTATTAATTTATTATTATTATTATTATTATTATTATTATTATTATTATTATTATTATTATTATTATTATTATTATTATTTTTTTTTTTTTTTAATAAATTTTTTATTTTTGGGGTTGAAGGGACCGACTTTGACCACGCCCCCCCCCCCACCCTCCATCGACAGATCCTTTTAACATTCACAGTGAGTGTTGACCCACTAAAACCAAAAGTACAACCAAAATATAACTCTTTCGAAAGAAATGTTTAGTTTTTTGTAGATGAATAAATAAATTAATATAGCAGCTACAAAAGACTGCAAGAGACAGATTCCGTTCCAAAAAAATTGCTCGTAAGGGTTTTCGTTGTAGGTTAATAAAATATACCCTACTCAACCCCAGACACCAAAGACGCATTCTTCAACTTCAAGCATTGTTCACTCAGAAATAGGGTCAACAGTCACACGGCTATGGTATCGATGTACCGTTAAAACAGGGGAAATCACCTCCTTGCCAGACCCGAGATGGAAAATTCGAACCTTGGCGGTTAGTTTGAGCAACGAACGCCCACTTTTTCATTGTTTAATGCAATAACAATGCGAATTTTAGGGTAACCCGTTTTCGCCAAAAGTAAACAAAGCCTTCCAAATTGGGGCTTTTGATGTGGAGGAGAGGATAGGAAGGGGAAGGAGAAAGGGGAAATGGCGGGCCTGGATCAGTGGTGAAGGCAGAGTAAAACAGAGTGGGAATTAAAAAGAACAATGGAGAAAGACAGAAAGTGGAGACACTATGTAAACAGAAACCACCGGCACGCCCACGGGGTCAGTGCGCAAGGAAATACATAAGGAATTCATAAGCAATGAAATACGTAAGGAATTCATAAGCAATGAGATACGTAAGGAATTCATAAGCAATGAAATACGTAAGGAATTCATAAGCGTAACACAAGTGTGGCCGGGATATGTCAATTTGGCCGGGTCTTGAGCGCGCAATCAAGCTTCAAGAAGATCAATCGTAAAACATTACCAGCTTTTAAAAAAAAAAAAAAAAAAAAAAAAAAAAAAAAAAAAAAAAGGAAGTAGTTTCTTGATAATATTGCGTCGATGACACTTTTCTAGGTATTTCTGCACAATGTCTTCTGTTATGGCTTGCTTGTGTCACTGCAGACGACACATGATGAAGAAGATGGTGAACGCGCCGGACAAATCTGAGAGTGTGACTAGCGACAAGGAAGAACCTTACACAGCCTACCCCATCATCCAGGACATCGATTGGGAGCTGCAGAGTCAAAAGGGCAAGGACATACCTCATCCACAGCATCATGATGTATGGGGCAACGTGTCCTTAGTGGAGACCCCTATGGTAAGTGTAACCTTTGGCTGTTGGTCACAAAAGTGCTGAGCTGCGCAATGCTAGAATACAGTTAGTATTGGCTGAGAGGTAACCGAATGTTTACGTAGTTGGTACCAAAGACGGACCGAAAATCTGTGGACAAAACGATGGGTAGGTGTATTCTATCGCCTCGCTTCAAGAAAGAGAGACTGGGCTAGAGTCGAATAAACGTTTTTCAAATCAAGTCAAGAGATCTGCTTTCGCGAACGACGGTGAAGCGTGGAAATGTCGCTTGATATAAAATAGTTAATAGAATATTCGATAGCAACACGTACTCGTATTCGTCCACGCACCTTATATACGTACATACACAAACACACACGCCACGCGATCCACTAACTTCCCGTTCAATTCAGTCATTCACAAGAAGACTTTTATTAACGCGAACATCTTCAGGAGAACGAGAAATCAACTGGTTATTTTGGAGGCTGCTAGGCAAATAGGTTCCAGACGTTCTATATCGTGCTTTAAATAATTATGTCAGACTTGCTATTTAGTCACCCATTGCACCAAAGGTACCAGCGCACTCAAGATACACCTCTAATCTTCGCTGCGTAGCGTGAACAGGATATATCGTAATATCGCCAAGATAATAACTTGAGTCCGCTATGAGCGGACGAGGCTACCTGCGAAATCACGGAAAAAGCGCAATTTCACTGTAAATATATACAGAATGTTGCTCTACAACATTTTGCTCTTTCCGTCTCAAAAACCCAATTGCCTTGTTGGATTCTTAAATTGCATGAAACCAAGCAACAACAGCAATTACAACAACCACAACAACAACAGCAGCAGTATGGTTGTCGTACTAATCGCTATCTTTATCGTCAACATTATTTCCTCCACCACCAGCATCATTTCCTACTTTTTCTTTTCGTCGTTGTCATTATCATCATAATAATCATCGTCATCACGATCATCACCATCTTCATAGTCATCATCATCATCATCATCATCATCATCATCATCATCATCATCATCATCATCATCATCATCATCATCTTTTGTCTTCTTCTTCAAATTGCTTATTTGATTAACTGACTGGTTCCTGTATCTGCCTGCCTGTCCTTGTGAGTGTGTGTGTTGTGTATTATCTGTTGTTTGTTAACAGTGTGTCAGGACAACTGCAGAACGGAAGAGCAGTAGCCCAGACGAAGTGCGCAGCGCGTTTACCGTTCTTGACAGCGACAAACTCAACCTGCAGGGAGGTCTTGGCGATAGTGACAGCTACATTTCTTTCCATAGCCAATGCAGTCGACGCGGTTCTTCCTCTGCTGACCCTCCCCCGGCCAGTAGCCAGCTGTTAGATAATGAAATGGAAGTGTCTCGGACACCGTTATTCTATGTAGTAGATTATAGCGAGGAGCCAGAAGAACGATCCACACAAGTTTGATTAGGCCTACGAGTCTGCGATGAAGATGCAAAGGATTCATTAAAAATAGGAGCTGGTTACTCGGTGGCGGGATGGCGAATTTCATCTTCCAAATTCTGCTTTTAGTAGAATAAGATTAGAATAGTCGAAGATTTATTCAAAGAATAGTTGTGAGGGCAAGCAATGTTATAATGTTCCAAAAAAGACGATAAGTCAAAAATTCAACGTGAGGCATAAATAAGCAACTTGGAGCTTCAGCTTATTCGACTATTTTTGGTCAACTATTCTGGGAATTGTAAAATGAAACGTAGGTTCTTGTACTTATAGCATAAGAATGTTGTTCCATTCATATTGTAACAACGAGTAAACAAATAATATATTACTATTATATAGAAATTACGTTGTTGCAAATTACAGTGCTATAGTGCCTCCTAAATAGGCTCACGTTTCCTTACCGGAGTAATGGAGTATCAAGAAAAAGACTACTATAACATCTGACCAGAATTATAATAACATTTCCCAGCCGCAGTGAAGTACAGGGTGGGCCAATAAAATGTTCACTTTTTAATCGTAAATAAGTAGTTTTTTTTAAAATGAGAACGTTTTCGAAAATTTTATTCACAAAAAAATGTCCAAATTATCATTTGATACCAAACATAATCAATTTTGTCACTGGATTTCCTCAAACAATTATTTCCTGGATATAGGCTTATTTCATGGCGCACAGACAACTCATGACCTGCTTACTCCCCTGATCTTTCTTCCGCAGACTACTTCAACTGGGGGGAACATGAAGGAGAGAGTGTACTACAATAACCCACAGACCATTGGGCCCTGAAGACCAACATCCGTCAGGAAATTCGGAGAATCTCACTTGAGGCAATGTCATCACGAACTTAAATGTGCGTGTTGCAACAGTAATTCAGAGGAGAGGAGCGCAGGGCCGGATCACTTACTCTTGGAGGGGGGGGTTCCAAAATTTTTTAAGGGGTTAGGGGTGACAAAAACGTGTCCGCTCGAGGAACTTGAGTAGAATGAGGAACGTTTTACTTACCAACAGTGTCAACTAAATTAAGAGCTTTAAAAAAAACTCCATATATATTTTTTTTCTGACTGAGTGAGGTACATCGAATGGCCAGGGGGGGGGGGGGGGGGGGGGTTCCGGAACCCAGGAACCCCCCCCCCCCCCCCCCAGATCCGGCCCTGGAGCGTGGATTGAGCGTATCATCTATTATTAAACTGTGTACAGAACGAGTGAAAAAGTGGGAAATATTTGGTATCAAATGATAATTTGGTGCTTCCGTGACATTTCTGTGAACAAATTTTTTGAAAACGTTCTCATTGTAAAAACATATGTACAATTAAAAAGTGATCACATTTTATTGGCCCACACTGTAAATGCCAATCTCTCTCTCTCTCTCTCTCTCTCTCTCTCTCTCTCTCTCTCTCTCTCTCTCTCTCTCTCTCTCTCTCTCTCTCTCTCTCTCTCTCAACAGCAATTCTCTCCTCATAAAAAAGGTGTACTGTAATCTGTACCCAACCTGACTATCAGAGGCTGCTGAACCATTCTAAAATCTTGTACTACTGTAGGCAGCAGACGTCGTATGCTTCAACAGTCTATGATTCTTTGTATGGATGTATTCTCTACCCAGTAAAGCAAGCACCCCCAGAATGGCGACGGGTGTAGATAAGCGTTAAAGTCTGGAACACTCCTCCCTTCTAATGAAGACAATAGCTGCCGGCTCTCATAAGCCAAAGCATAAATTGCTAGACCCGATGCCAAAAGCGAGAACGCTCTACATCACCAACAGGTGCTATCATGTAAAGCCTTCAGTATCAGAGGAAATAATATTTTTGCTGCGGAAGCAAACCTAGGCCTATATATTTTGGAATAATAATATTGCTTAAGATCCTATAATCTGACACACAAACATATACACGCATACCCACCCCCTATACAAACCTACAAACTATAGTCTCAATATCTCACAGGGCAAAGTTGGCTGAAGCAGCGTGAGGTGTAAGAGATCACGGTCAATTTAACCGGGAGTGAAAATGCCTTAGATTACAGCCCATACCCATAGATGCCAGACAACACTATCAGACAGCTATTAAAATCATGTAGGGCCCACTGGGGCCGCTGTTAACGTCTGCTTTATTGTCTTCAGTCTGCTGCCCGAAAGCGCCTCGACCCACTACGATGAAAATATGGGCTGATCTCCATTCACCCCTCTCTCTCTCTCTCTCTCTCTCTCTCTCTCTCTCTCTCTCTCTCTCTCTCTCTCCTCCGCTCCCCCCAACCCTCTTTCCATATTGCGTCAAAGCGATAAATAACTCCCATGATTTACATAACCCTCCGGCCTTTTTGTTTCCAAAGAGGTAAAGCCCTGCAGGCATAGAAAAATAAGTGGACCTTCCTGGGATCGAACGCACCACCTTCGATATGGTGCTTCTAGTCTAACCATAAACGTATAATCATCACGCCTGTGGTACCGGAGAATCACCTCAGCGTTCGAAGGCATATTATACAGCGTGGCTGAGGATAGATGAGGACTCCTCCCTCTCGCAACCCAACTGGAGAGAGAAGGCCTAGCCTAGTCTCAGCTACACGGCTGTATGCGTTTGAACGTCTTATTGGTTTAGTATAGCTGACTGTACCAAGAAATACATCGATGCAGATTACTTTAGTATTAGTAGAGACAAAATTTTTAGACTTAGTAAAATCACTTAGTAAGCGAAACATTGCTAACGCAGAACGTCAGCTTATACACACTGCAGAACTGCTAGAGCTACACCTTTGTATACTACTTGTTTGATTTGATTTTATTAATTAATTAATTAAAAAAAATTTTTAGTACGAAGACACAAAGCCGCTGACGCAAGATTGCAAATAGCGTCACCTCCGTTTATAATGACATCACATCGTAATGGTGTTGGACTTCGGGATCTGTATTAAGGCAGATCAAATCTGGATCTGGATTCCAGCAGTGGCGGTCAATTTGTGGTACAGGCGCCTATGACGACTTTGTTCGTTAACTAGCCTAGCAGCAAAATCAACGCCAGCTTGCTTCAAAAGATGTTTTGTAGGCAATAAGATGTGAATCGATTGGCGAATAAGGAAATTATTGGACACGAAGGAGAGTTTGAAGGAGTGCTATTTGCAACAGTTTCATCTTTGCAAATTGTCCAGGCACTTGTTTTTGTTCAAGCACTTGCTCAGCGCATTTGGCGATTCGTTTCAAATGACGACAAAACAATTCCGCTTACGTTCAGTATCCATTTTCTTGCTGGGCATTCTTCGACCAGGTAAATTACAACACAGTATGATAGCCTACACTACTCGTCCGAGGTTTTTTTCTTCCTCATAATCTCTTTGGCTTTCAGGATGTACAAACATTTTACCCTGTTTTTATGTGACCAAGGTATGTTCTTAGTGTACACAGCTGAATGTCCTTATTGGTTTTGGTTCTGATTCTATTTCCACCTTTTTTCTCGTCCTTGTTATCTGAGGGATGTTTTGAATATAAAGTGTGACTGTGCAACATGGAAAAGCCCCAAATCAAGGGGTAATATTAGGAGCATGTATGCCCTTCGCGCATCGTTTTGCGCATTCATAATTATTTTATAATTATTATTATTTTAACGGCAAATTTCGATATTTAGCGATAGGATTAGAGTTAGTTAGAATTTAAATTAGGGTTAGGGCTAGTGTTAGGGTTAACTGAATTTGTATTAAGGTTATGGCTAGTGCGTGCGAGCGCCTATGCCTGTGACGTGTCTCTCTTTGGTTATCTATTCGCGCTTGTATCTGGATACGCGAACGCCTATGCATGTGACGCGTCTCCCTTTGGTTATCTAGACGCGTCACAAGCATAGGCGCTCGCGTGTCCAGATACAAGCGCCTGTGGTGTGTGTGTATATGTAGCTGCTTCCCACAATGTGTTCTTCCTCAGATTATTAGGCTCGTTGTCTTTGATGTTCTCAGAGTGCATGCAATGGTAATGTAGACTAGTTGATAGAAAACACTGAGGATCAGTTATTTTCTGTTACTTTACCGCCACTAGACATTATACTATCTACCTATCTATATTTACGATCTTCACGGTTAATCCCGAAAATGTTTTGTTTTATTTCAGGGGCATCCATAGACTGCTACATGTGTGTCTCCATAAACGGCGACAACGCAGCTTGCGAAGACTTGTTCCGCACGGACCTCAGCACAGTTCACTTCATCGCCAAAGACTGTCAGTACGCCAACTTTGTAGGCACTCACTGCGTTAAGGTGACTACTGCTACTACTACTACTACTACTACTACTACTACTACTACTACTACTACTACTACTACTACTACTACTACTACAGTGGAACCTCCGGTATACGACGGTCCAAAATCTGAGAAAAAACGGTCTTATAATAGAGGTGGTCTTATACCGGAAACAAGGGTTGGGGTAGGAGGGAGGGGGGTCAGGCTCGGAGGGGTATGTAGTCATAATTTTCACACTCACCAGCATGTATTCTCTGACAAAGGAAACTGTAAAACATGTTTCATTTTTAGCTTTGTCTTTTATTCACAACTTCAAAAATAGAAAACAGTCGAATCACTGCCAGACGCGTTCATCCAAGTCTGTCAGTGCAGAAGCTCTCAGTTTCGATGTTTCCCTTTTCGTCACTTTCTCCACTCTCCCATCGTAGTTTCACAGATTCCTTATCCTTTATGATGAGCTGAATTTGGGTCTTCCCAACGTCTAAACTTCTTGCAATAGACAAACAACTCTCCCCATTTTCACTTCTTTCAATCACTTTCATTCTCTCTGCCAAACTCAAAACGTTCCTCTTGCGCGACGCCATTTTAACAGCCAGTGTAGGCGAGTAATGTCCCTTATTTGCGAACCGGAAATAGCAGACAACAGCAGGCGTACACTAACATGAGAGAAAAAACGAAAGGTACTGACAGCAAATTAACTGATATCTCTTTTAAATTGCCCTAAGACGGTCGTATAAAGGGCTTAAGACACGGTCGCTGGTCGCATAAACGAGGTTGTCGCATACCAGAGGTCATTTATTATTGGAAGTTCCACTGTACTACTACTACTACTACTAAAACTACTACTACTACTACTACTACTACTACTACTACTACTACTACTACTACTACTACTACTACTACTACTACTATATATATATATATATCTTTAAAATTGTTGGTTGTTTTATTAACGTCTTTTTTCATCAATATGATAAAGACCATACATTCAGATTCACGCATTTAAACAGACATACATGAACACATAAATACACACAGATACTATTACTATCTCTCTAACATAACAATAACAATGTCAGTTTAAAAAAAACGAGCGACTGGAGAAGTAATTAGAGCTTTTGCCAATCCC
>CM072512.1:45181181-45228681 GCA_036898135.1 Oncomelania hupensis
GCACACGCTCTTCTTTCTCTTCTACTCCTCTCTTCATTTGTTCACCTTCCTTCTGCGCTTCTCAAAATAATTGAGTAGAAAAAAAAGGATTCCTAAAGTTATGGAGCGCTTCATATAATGTTTCTCCAGGCAATGTAACAAAATCTCATATCATGGCAACAATGGAGGAATTGCCATTTTATCGAGAGAGAAAGAAAAAAAGACAGACAGAGAATGCATTGTGATTTCTTACAACGAGAACGAGCAAACCGAAGCACAGCAAATATTGTTTTTAGTGTTTTATAGACAGGTCGTGCATTCTATAAAATCAATGCATATTTTCCATAAAGAAATCTATGAAAAACGTTTTTGACGCACATGCATAGCAATTTGAGTCTATTAACTTCACCGCCCGTCCCCCCGTCCACCCGCCCTCCCCCAAATTTTTTCCAAGATTTTTGCAAATCTGTGCGAGATTGTCCTAAACAGTACAATGGCATCTTTTAAAAAAAATTCGTCTGTCCCTTTGTCACTTCCGCCGTCCGCCGTCTGTGCAAAAACTGAAAGTGGATCAATATTTAAGAACCTATTTTAACTATCACAACCAAACTTGGTAAAGTGGTGTATACCCATGAGACCTCATAAATGATTACTGAATGAACGACTTCACTTCAAGGTCAAAGTCACAGTGTCAACAAATGTTAGTCATAAATGGCAATTTTGGGGGCAAAATTTCACTCGTTTTTTTTTACTAAGTTATTAATATTGAACTTATGATTCTTTGAAATATGATATAAATCAATGAGACGTACATACTGTACACATTTGGTGAACCTCACTCCAAGATCAAGGTCACTGGCGCTGTCCAAAGTCTGTTAGTATGGGTGCTTTACATTGACCTTGACCCTAAACTACGAGAGATATAAAGTCCAAGCTTGTTGTATTTAGAGATGATAGATTGATCTTTCATATGTGTTCCGTTTTTTGAGGTGACCTTGAAGATCAAGGTCATTTTAAGATTTGCAAAAATATACAAAAAATAGGTCATCGTACAGTGGAATGGCTGTTTATTTAACCCATAGTATGCAACAACATTGGGCTATTTGATCAGACATGCATGAAAGGTCACGTGAGGATCAAGGTCATCCCAAGGTTACCTTTTTTTATGCATAAAACAACTTTTGCTGTACTTTATTTGATAGTATAGTACATGAGTGTATTTGGAGCCGGAGGTCAAGGCCATCTCAAGGTCAAGAGCATAGAAAGACTTTGCATTTTAATGGCACCGTTTCATTTTGTTTGTTTTTTTTTTCTTCTGGGGCACTCGTTTTCATGTTAAATATTGCGAGTTCCATAAGAAGCATGTGAGTATTATGGGTTTTGCCTACAAACGTGACGTTTCAATTCATGCATCGTGCTCTTCTTTCTGCAGGCAATTAGGAATCAGTGCACATTCTCTTTCTAGCATTGTTTGCAAAACGTCAGCGACTCTTGCAGGGTTAAGGGTTGAGTGATCCTATTCAAGTCAAACCGAAAGTGTCCACCATATATTCAGCGATAGGTGTCAGGCTTGCTCTTTAGCTGAACTCTTTTTTTCAATTTAATATTGCATGTTACTATGCTCAAATGGAAGAGATGATTACACAAAAGTCGGGGAATGAACATAGTCATTAGGCGCCATGAATCGCCCAGCGCATGTGCGCTATGTGAATTACTGTTTTTTCTTCTTCTTCTTCTTCTTCTTCTTCTTCTTCTTCTTCTTCTTCTTCTTCTTCTTCTTCTTCTTACTATTATTACGTCCAGAGCTATAAGCTCGCTAACTACTGTTTTTGGCGTTGTCCGTCCGAGGTCCGTCCGGAGGTGATATTTGTAGTACTACACTTTTCTCTGAAGCCAATGGACGAATTTCTGAGAAATTTGATATTTAGTTAGATAATAGCGAATCCTACCAGAAGACCCCCCCCCTCCCCCCCCCCAAAAAAAAAGCATATCGGGTGAAGTCATCATGGTAACGTCATTATATGTTACTGTTTTTCTAATTGTATATTCTCTCAAACTTCTGGAGAGATTTGTTTCAAGTTTGATATGCACTTAAACTTTACTTATGCTTCCAAGGTAAAACCAAACCTATTCAAATTATGGTCAAATTTTATAAAAGACAAATTTTAAATGTAAAAAAAATAATTATTTGTATTTTTGTATGTAATTACAGTGTGTAGATGTCTTGAGCCTAAAATTAATTTAATTATTTTAACATTTTTTTAAACTGGATGTAAATAGAGCGAACAACTGCCTTGATTATATTTTTAAAATCCCCCCCCCCCCTCCTTACTCGGAACTCCTCACCCTCCACTTCACATATACTTTATATTTTTTTAACATTAATTTTCCTTTAAAAAATTTGTTATTACCCACTTCTCATTCCTTTCCCTGACAATACAGAAGGAAACTAGGCTTAAAAGTGCAATAAGGGAAAGTCCAAATTCATATGGCTACTAGTAGTGTGCTACTAGCTTCAATATTTCAATCTTTCTGGAATCAAGTCCTGCAAGGCACAGTGCTAGGAGGTAGAAGAAGAGGGAGTCCGAAAAAGAGGTGGGAGGACAACATTCGAGAATGGACTGGTTTGACACCGAGTGAAACCATCAGGGTTGCTGAGGACAGGGAAAGATGGAGTACCCTGGTTAAACGATCATCTGTGGTGCCCCTACGACCTCCGAGTTACGGGATAGGATAGGATAGGATAGCAACACTCACTAAACTCTTTCTAAAGAAAATGGTCCTATCCAGTGAGAGGGCGAGAGAGCGAGACAGGTGATGGAGGGGGTGGGAGAGTGCCAGGGAGGATGGAATGAGGGGCGGGGGATCCGCCGAATACAACGAGAGTTGAAATTACAGGCGGTTATAAGAATAGTAAAGAGTGTTATTGTCTTGTAACCAAATGCGCGCTATTCAGCTACCTACTACCGCCCTCTGTGTGTCCATTTAGAGAGGATGATGATACGTGTTTTCCTTTCCACCATTCCTCTCCCTCTCACCGTTGTCAGCAAAATAATGGCATTCTTTCTCACAGCACAGAAGAATTCTATAGGAAATCACCGCTACAGACCCGACATGGTCTGCTTGTATAGATTGTAGTCTGTATTAGGCAGTGAATAGAAGACTGATCATAAAAACCTTGGTGCGGTGATCCTACTTTTTGTGTGAACATGTTTATGCGCTTAATAAATTTTTAATTCATTCAGTCATATTATAATCCCTATTCGGGGTTAACCGACTGGCTCAGGGGTTAATGCTCGCCTGTAGCACAGGAGAACCTGGGTTTGTATTGCGATGATGATGAGAACCTGGGTTTGTATTGCGACGGTTCCTTTCAGGAGATGTTATTAAAATTGACTCTTTAATTGGTGGTCATATTTCTTTTCTATTTTCTCTGCCCCTTCTCTTGGGTTTGTCCTCCTCCTCCTCCTCCTCCACCTCCTCCTCCTCCACCTCCTCCTCCTTCTTCTTCTTCTTGTTTGTATTGTTATTATTTTTCTTTTTTTTCTTTTATTGAGCTTTTTCAGTTCAATTGCTGTTCTAGAGTCTTATTTTTTGTATTATTATTATTATTATTATTATTATTATTATTATTATTATTATTATTATTATTATTATTATTATTATTATTATTAATGTTATAGTGAGATTTTCCAGTTCTAGGCTCTAGTCTATACAGAAGCTAACCCAAGCCGCGTTGTCTAACGCCTCAGTTATCGTATTTATGTAACTGGCACGCACCCGCCTAGGACATGGGCGTCAGTATCTTTAAAACCGGGGTATGGTATCTGCATAATTTTCCTCTTCATCCTTATACTCCAAATTCTTCTCACCTTTATCATTCTTTATCTTTAGTGTCTGAAATACAGTGTGTGGGTGTGAGCATGCAAGGGAACTCCGCAACCGTTAGTGTCCAGCACTTATTATTATTATTATTATTATTATTATTATTATTATTATTATTATTATTATTATTATTATCGTGTATGCCAGACCGGCTCAAAAGGACCTCTGATAGAGCTAACTGGATGAGATTTTTGTACTGCTTCATCGCTTATATTATAATAATAATACAGGATGCTATATACGCGCCTTTCCCCAAATCAATCAGGCTCAAAGCGCGGCGATCTATACCAACATACACGCTCACCTGTCTCATCCACCCTCACACACACCAAATACACACCAATCACTCAAACAGGTGGTGTAAAGGCAGGGAGATCGCTATTGGAAGACGGAAAGAAACTCGATTTTTAATTTTTGAAATTTGTATATTGACTGCGTCCTGCACCATTATTGAAGGGAGGTAGGAAACCGGAGTGCCCGGAGAAAACCCTCGGTGACCTCAATGGTCTCGTACCTAAGTCACATACGTTCGCCCCTTGCGGGAATCGAACCCGCGACCTTCGGCATAGGAGACCGGCGACTTATCCACTGCGCCACGAGTCCACCCCTGACAGACCAACGGATAACCTGACAGACCAACGGATTAAACATTGCACACATCTTGCAATTTATTTCACTCCCATTCTAAATAAAGACCATTTCAAAAACAAATGCTGTAAACTTTAACGAAGGAGGTTAATACAGTGCATTTCTTGTTAATGGAATTGTGTCCGTGGTAATGAAAAGTAAGCTCAAGACAGTTTAAAAAAATAATAATAATAATAAAATTTTTAAAAGCAGTCTGGCGTCTCGATGTTACTGTTCACAAATATTCTCTATCTTTTATTCTGTTTTCCGTGGTGAATTTTAGAATAATGACATTATCTTCATTGATTGATTGACATTCTTTTACAGACTTTATTCTGGAGACCAAAAAAGTACAAAACAAACTATTCTGTATTGACGATGATTTCAGAACAAAAGAATCATGTTGCAGACTTTCTTTGTAGTGAACGGATATAAATTTTGTTTCTCAGCGTTAAACGGCCATACCGTACTTCGCTCTCTAGGAAATTCATACTCGCTTAGAATCTTAACATTTGGAAATCACCACCAACATTTCAGAGACGTTTTATTATTTTAGTTTGCGAAATACCTTTTCTTTCTTCTATGTTATCGGCTTAGAATAGTGATCATTTCAATCGTCCTCGAATTTTTTTTCCCTGCGAGCTGTTTGAACTTGTGCTTTATAGAAGTTGATAATTATAGGATGGATAACAATACAAATACAAGTATGCACAATACAAGTTCAACGTTAACAATTCTTTATTAAATAATTATGACCTTTTTGATTGACCTACCTTCTGCAAAGATCGTCTTCTAAACTTAAGACCCTCCCCCTCCCAACGTCTTCTCCAAAGGGCTGCCTGTCCAGATCCTCTGTGAACACCACCTTGACCAGTCTACTGCCATGAGGAAAATAAAGTATTTTGCGTTAGTTTTATTGAGTGCGCTGTTGGTGTTGTTTACCCCCATCGTGCCGAGCGGTGCGATGATTCAGGACATGAGATTCCGTCAGGCAATTCTTCAGATCACCACTCCGAGCAATATCAGCTACGTAGACAACTCTGATGACGTCATATCTAACTCCAGTGACGTCAGGTCGTCCGTTGACTGTGTCCGGAAGTGCTTGACAACGCCTTCCGGTTGCGAGGCCTTCACCTTTGAGGATGGCGTTTGCAGCTTGCTTCCGAGGCCAGTAATGGTTGCGAAAGCGCAGAGCGACCCCGAAGCTGGTCGGAGCAAGTACTATGCCAGCCATCTTCTAGAGATGTTTGGTATGTATGGATTCAACGCGTAGTACATCTTGCAAATTAAGACCAAAAAATAAATAAATAAATAAATGAAATTTTAAAAAAATATATGGAGTCAAAATAACATTGAAATAAAATTACAAATTGTTAAGCATCTGTCGCTTATATCGATCGGCTACCTGAGCCTTGAACGCACGCAGTTACACGTGCTGCACGTGCAGTTCCAACTAAAACGTTGCTTTACTTTCTTTGAATCTGTTATTATTATGCAGCGCACGTTTATTGAATATTAAGGTATAAGTCAATTAGGACCATTAACTTCAAAGTCGTCTTAGCGTTTTTTCTTCAACGCCAGTTTATGTAATAATTATAAGAAAGAATATTCATCGTCTTTAAAATGTCACTTATTGATTAAGCTACATTGCCGTAAAAGATAGCCGATGCGATTTTGTTAGAATTCATGTGTAGTGAACACATTGTATTTGTCTTGCGTCTGTATCGGAGCCTATCTTCAGCTCTGCCATGACCCCAACTTGTGCAGAGTCTTGTGATCCAATGAAAGCTCCGGTGCCTCTGCACAGTAGCGTCACAGTCTGGTCCGTCCGTGACATGGCAGTGTCTGGTGACGTCACTTGTGACGCCGACTACACCTCTGACGTAGAAGAGGACCGTGTGATGCTGCGTTGCTTCTTGTGGTGCCCGGATCCCCGAGAGCTCTGTGACACTGGAGTGTGGAAGCAAGAGGGGAAGTGCCTGCAGAGTGTCTTCAGGAACTTCTTGGCCGATAACTCTGGGGTAATTTTAGATTTGCTGCGTGCGATAGGCCTATTTGACAGACTAGAAACACAACATTGGCAAAATGTCAAACTTCATTTAAGTTGGGTTTTTTTTCTTTAGTTTAGCTCACTTAGGTAGTTAATGTTACGCATATTTATACAAGGTACTGTGATTTGCCGACTGATAAAACTTTGTTACAGAATGAAAGTTCTCTTTGTGACTTTACATTTTCAACAAATAAATTCTCTACCTCCCTCTCTCTCCCTCTCTCTCTCTCTCTCTCTCTCTCTCTCTCTCTCTCTCTCTCTCTCTCTCTCTCTCTCTCTCAACTTGGCACTTTTTTGTGTCAAGAGACGAACAGATTCTTATTTCTTACCGCTTTTGTGCGCCAAGATCCGAAAGGTAATGGCTTTAAAAATTCTTCTTCATCATAATCTTTTTCATTTTATTATTATTATTATTATTATTATTATTATTATTATTATTATTATTATTATTATTATTATTAGTAGTAGTAGTAGTAGTAGTAGTATTAGTATTATTAGTATTATTATTAGCATCGTCATTTTTATACGGTTAATAGTGTTTTTGCATTTCACGAGTATTTTATTTTCAGGAGATCGGGGTGCATTACAATCTGCCCCGAACCCCACCCTACGGTTGGTCTTACTGTGTAATTGGTACACCATCACAAAATACCCGGTAAGGTCAAAACTTACGTAAAGGGGTTGAATCGATGTGGGTCTTTAAATCAGTTCATTTGTTTGTGTGTTGACATTTACCTGCAAATACTTTGATCTAATCGGGATTTAGAACGAGTACAATGTCTATCAGTCTGTTAGTCTAGCCTGTAAGTCGGCCAGCCCGCTTCAAGAACCTGATGAGCCACTGATCAGATTTTGACAAAACATCATATGAACATTACTCGGGTAAGCGTTTCTCAGAATTGCCATAACAGATTTTGATACAATTTAGCTTGCAGATAGTTCATCAGATTGTAGCCAGTCGTTTCGTGTTTTGATTTTGCTTACTTGAGAAGGGGGTGAGGGATGGAAGAAGGGGGAGGGAGGGTTCACACACACGCCTAAGACATAACGTAAAACAGCTCCACGGACTTCAACACTTTTGAAAATGCGGGTTTTCAGCTGTGCCGAGAGTCTCTGCAAATACATCGGAATGTCCTATCGCTTGTATTTTTACTTACCCATCCAATTCTCCAATGTACCGCGATTCTTGACCTACAAGAGATTCGATTTAAAATGTTTTCTGTATCCAAACCTCTTTGTCTTGCAGCGTGAATGTCAACTTTCATGTGGACGAATCGAACGAGATTCTGCGCAACGACCTGAGGGTTCAGCCTGGCCAAGGAAACGATGTGTTCATGGTTTCCTACTTTATGAACGGTTCCTATCCTCCCAATGACACCAAATTGAAGTCCAACAATTTCCCTTTTGCCCATGATGTGCGTTTCATCCTCAGAATCTATACCGAGGCTACTGACAACAGTTTCGTGGTAAGTTGTAATGTTTTTTTTAATAAATACGCAACAGTACAGAAACGCGCGCGCGCGCACACACGCGCACACCCACACACACACACACACACTCACACACACACACTCCTCACACATACACACAGACACAAACACACACACACACACACTCACTCACACACATCAGCGCCACTAAGGACAAATTCGTGGTTAAGTGCATAATGCATTCCTAGATCATCTCTGCTTGTTGTCTGAGAACGTACACGGGAATCCTTCAATAGTTTCCACTCGCACCTGAATACAGCATTGGAATCTCTCTCTCTCTCTCTCTCTCTCTCTCTCTCTCTCTCTCTCTCTCTCTCTCTCTCTCTCTCTCTCTCTCCCTCTCACTCTCTTTCTTTCTCTCTCTCTCATTCTCTCTCTCTCTTCTCTCTCTCCACCCTCCTCTCTCTCTCTCTCTTCCTCCCCCCCCCCTCTCTCTCTCTCTCTCTCTCTCTCTCTCTCTCTCTCTCTCTGTCGACTCTTGCTGGTTATGTCTCAGACTCAGGTTGTTACTCAGATTCAAAAACAAAGATCGCATGTTCTCCCTTGTTGAGTGTGTTCAAATGTATTAAACATTAACCATTTTTGTCATCTGGCCCTTATTTATCTGTGGATTTTGGATGTTCCTACTTTGAAAATGTTGAAAATAACTTGTTGAAACATTTGTATAATTTGTAGGTCCCAACAAAGTTGTAAATGTTATTTACCCCCTGTTAAATCGTTATTATCGTATGCAGATGTCAGCATAATAGTCTTCGCACAACAGTACACAGACCAGGCCATGTTCTCATGTTTGGGGGATAAATTATACCTGGAAAAAAATGTCCCTCCTTTGGAGGATGGGCAACTTCGTTGGCCCTCACAAAGGAGTTAATTCTTTCAACCTACTCACAGATATAAAGAGTGTAACACTGTTCATTCGTTCTGATCACCTAAATGTGTGAACTGATAATAAATAAAATATTGATGGTTTGATTGACTGATTGTGTTCCTAGAGTGTTGCTGATTGGCGTGAGCTGGCTGTGTATCGATCAATTGGCCGAAAAACACGAATTCTGATCGCATTCTCCGATCTACTTTTGCAGTTCTACGTGAACGGCAGTTTCTATGACTCCTACTACAGTCCTTTCAACTTGACCCTGACCAGGTACATCGAGGTGTGGGGGGACTGGGCCATTGACGTCATGAACGTCTGGGACCTTCCACTACACCAAAGAGGACACTTCCTGCTGAGCAGTGAACACCGAGCGTCAGGCGTTTTTCAGGACTCCGGCGCTGTGCACATTTTCTTCTGCATTGTCACCTGTCATCTGAGGCTTTCTAACGCCATGGTAATCGAACTATCAAAAATTATGCTGCAATATTTTGTTGTTGATTTTTTTTTTTGGCGTCCTTTCGTGTTGAAAGCCGTCCATTTGTGTTTGTGGGGCAATGTGCGTTGAATTGAATGGACATTGAAGTTTAACGTCTACACTCATCATTGGCGAGAGGGTAGACGGGGATAACCATCTCAGGACTGAGAGATGGAGACCTAAATCAACACTGGGATTCGAACCTGGGTCATCGGTGTGCCCGGCGAACGCTCTTACCGCTGAGCTACGGCGTTGGAGCACTTGAAATGATCTTGATTACGAAATGGTTAAACCAGTTTGATAAGAGGTTGCGATGTTAGAAGTCAACAATTAGTTTTACCTATAGAAATGTTTTATGGTTTACTTATTTTATTTTATTTTATTTTACTCTATTTTTTTTAGGTATTATTTTTATTTTTATTTTTTTACAATCCTTTTTGTCAGATAATAACCCCAAGCTTTAGTTCGGTATATGACAGGGAGTCGTTGATATATCCCTATACACCTAAGCACTTATTCAATTAGTGTTTGTCATTGTATGTGAAATGACACACTAGCTTGTAACAGGTAATAGGCTGAAGAAGAAGGCGTCTGGAGATTGACATAAGTCATAAAGATTGAGCTTGTGAGTAAGTTATTGATTGTATTTAGGCAAGGATTTTAATAAATCGAAACGTAGCCACAGCAACACGCCCTTACATGTTGCCCTTACCTCATTTCCTAAAGATTGGAGTTTGATATATTTTTACATTAAACTTTTGTGTGTGTGTGTGTTGTGTGTGTGTGGGGCTAGATGGACCCCCGTTATTTTGACGTCATAAAAGTATTCCGTTAGGGTTAGAGCTGTGTTAGGGTTAGGTTGTTCTAGGATAGGATAGGATATGATAGGTGTGGGTGTGTGTTTGTTTGTTTGTTTGTTTGTTTGTTTGTTTTAAGATCCGTCCATGCATGGCAAGAAGCAGCAGTCTCTTGCCACGAGACGTACAGAAACATCCATTGAGTTAAGTCTGTTGTCACATGACGGCTAGAAACATTCTTAGGTTCAGTCTCTTGTCACAAAGCGTAAAGAAACATCCTTAGCCTCAGTATCTTTTGTCACTAGAATGAAAAACTGACCTTGTAGCAATTGTGCCACGTCCTAGTATAAGATAAAATGGCGTACAACCAACCTCGAGGTAAAACTCTCCAAGCGGCCAATAAAACAATCATCTTCAAAAATAGTCTCTCATCGAATCGCTATGTATAAGAGTCTTCTGGTATAAGTATTTGGCGTGACCGGAACCATTAAATACGTATCCCATTATTTGTAAACGTGACACAAGGGCACACTGTCTTTCGATTGCCAAGCAATTGGCTGCCCGCATTCTGCCACAAAAATAGCTTTCACTGAGCTCTTCCTCAATTCCTGTCTCGAGCTGATAACATGTTCCCTTAAGCATTGATCAGAGTTCAGCTAGCAAAGCTAGACCGCGAGCTACTCTGGCCGGCTCGGCCTCAGATGTTCATTTCACTTTTTCATCATCATCATCAATTAGCATCATCGAGTCAGACATCATCATGAACTCTTTCTTCTTCTTCGAAATTGTCGCTCTTTTAACTCTTCGATCTTCTAGTGGATACTGTTAGTGGAGTAGTCTGTAGTAGAGGGTCGGGCAATCTATTTGTCATGGTCGCGGTTTATGGAGGTTCCATCACAATCATCATCATCATCATCATCATCATAGATCTTTTCATGCGAGTCACTGGGGCATATGCTTGTTCTGTCTTCTAAGTTATCTCTCTCCATCATCATCCATCATATCTTCTAATCTCCTCCTCATACTTCTTCTTCTTCTTCTCTTCTTCTTCTTCTTCTTCTTCTCTTCTTCTTCTTCTTCTTCTTTTTCCTGCACGTCCAGACTTTCCCCATGAATCAACTTGGGATTGTCACTCCATCTACAGTAAGTCATCTATCAAGATTCATCCTTGGTGTTCATCATCGTTTTTGTCAAGATTTTATGCATCGATATTAACGCGTGAGTTTTAATATGAGTAGCTAACCGCTAATCATCAACTAAGCATCACATTAAATTTAATCAGCATAAGACTTCAACGCATAGTCACGTTTTAATGAAACAGACAAAAGGAGGGTATAGGAAACTTTAGAGGATATAAAATATAAATCATCGTATCATGGGTTGTGCACGGCAGAAAGTGGGTCTTGAGTTGATAAATCACTAATTTTCATCATGTAAGACTAAGAAGTGTTTTGATTTTGAAGTAGAAAAAGAAAAGAATATGTGAGAATAGGATAGATAAAAAAGGAAAGTTAGGAAAAGAGGAGGAAGGAAATAGATAGTAAATGAGGGTGTTTGAAGTAGATACAAGAAGATGTTTAGAAGATGAGTACAAGTTATGAAAACACAGTACAATCAAGAAAACGCATGATAATAGGAAGGGATGTACAGAAGTCAACATAACAAGAAAAAAGAATACATTAGCCATGAAGTTTATGAACTTTTGTGTTAAATTAAGGGGTTTGTTTTTTAGACTATGTTTAGATGTGTAGTCAGTTTAGATGTCGCTGAGCTGGATTGTAGCTTCTAAAGCGTAGAGTGTGGTCTTAAGGGGTTAACTACTTGCCTTGTCCACAGTTAGAAAAGGATTTTGTTTGAGAGAGTGTTGTGACAATGGGATTTGAATGTTTGGAAAGCATTATGAGGTAAGCGAGGATTCTGTATAAACTGTTGGATGCTAAAATAATTAGCTGCATGTTGATAAGAGGGATAGATCAAATCAAATGTGGTTTTGGGTAAAAAAATGATGCTGAATTGCGACTTCGACCTTTGAGGGTAGAGTGGAAATAGTGGTAATGAAGTGGATATTAGTTTCAATGAAGTATTGGGGTCAAAATTTCAGTGTTTTTGTGTGACACAGTAACATTGAGTTTGTGTTATGATTTCCGACTACTTTAATTTAAATCCTTTAATAAGTATAATAGCTTTAAAATTTAGAATGTTTGAGCATAATGAATAAATTGCTTTATAAAGCCAGTATCTGTCAATAAGATGCCATTAGTCATTGTTTGGTCAAAATCCGTTCAGTGTTTTTTGAGATGCGACGAGCAAAGGGCCGACCGACAGGCTGACATGACGTTTGGCTTGTTATGATTTCCGACTACTTCGAATTATTACCAGATATCTGAGTAAGGTAAAAAAAAATAGCTTGTGCAGAAAGCCAGTTGCGGATCTAGAATGTTGATCATTGGTTTCCACAAGCTTCCGGGGAAACCGAACTCTGTCAGCGCCTGCATTAGAGAGAACGTCTGTTAGGGTCATAAGCTTGCATGTTTATCTAGTTTGCGACAGCCGCAAAACGTACGACCTACATCCTGTGCCACCATTTCCTTCAGATGTGACAACTCCGCGAAGACCGATTTCCATGGTTTTCGTGCGAAAGTTACACCAAGATAATTTAAAACATGGCGTAAATACATTCAATGTGCAAAGAGCGATTTATAACTTGTTTTTTGTGTGTGTGGTTATTTTAAAATTTTAAGTGCGAATGTTGTTACACTAGGATAATTTCAAATATGGCTTAAACAAGATCAGTTTGCGATGAGGGATGTGTATTTTAATTTATGTTTTTTTCGAAAAGCACGATGTCAATAATTGCGCCATGCATCAACAACTCAAGCTTAGTTTTTAAATGGCGGGGGGGGGGGGGACGTTAAACCTAATTTAAATGGCGGCTGGTTATTTAGTCAAAACTAGGTTTGCGCAGACGCCTAAACAAACTTTGGTAAAACATGCATTCTTGTTTACTTTTTTTTTTTAACAAGAATACACGAGAGAGAGAGAGAGAGAGAGAGAGAGAGAGAGAGAGAGAGAGAGAGAGAGAGAGAGAGAGAGAGAGAGAGAGAGAGAGAGAGAGAGAGAGAGCAGCCGTCAGCACAATTGGCTAAACAAAGATATAGGCTAAATCATAGAACGCGAAAATTGGATGTAAAATACATTAGCTCACTGGGCAAACTTCAACAAAACGAAACGTTCATTCCGCCAACAAATCTGTATGTTTTTAGGCGGTTGGAGGTAAGAACTGGATGAACTATTTTGCTTATTAATGCTTTACTTTTTAATAATGTGGTACAAGCTGAAGGATGCGCCCAAATCTTAGCTTTACGGAGAAGTACGCGATATAATTTTACAGGTCATCATCATCATCATCATCATCATCATCATCATCATCATCATCATCATCATCATCATCATCATCATCAACATCATCTCCACCACCACCACCATCATCTTTCTCCTCCTCCTCCTCCTCCTCCTCCTCCTCATCATCATCATCATCATCATCGTCAGCATCATCAGCTTCAGGCATCACTAGAATGCTCGTGCAATCTATGCAGCTTTCTGCAAAGAAGTGGAATCTGCTGATAGCGAAGCACGTGTTAATATCTTTACCGTCGCGTCACACTTTTCAGCATGCCGGCGACATAAATGTTTCTCACATGTGCCTGCTGTGAATGATATACAGTGCTGTAGGATGTTCTTTAGAGTGTTGCAAACCCACCCCCTCCCCCTCCCCCAATCAACTGCTGCGCCGCCTCCATCATGCATTCACGTTTGACATTCGCATTCCCTATTGCATGCGTTGTTGCATGCAGGTCTAAGAAGCTGTTAAATAGAAATCTATGTTATATATACGCGCATTTTCCCCAATCACCAATCAGTCTCAAAGCGCGGCGATCTGTATCGCACACCCTGACATGTTACACAACACACTATCACATATTACGCTACACACATCCATCACTCACGTGTAAGACGTAGGTTTGTAAATGCATGAAAATCGCAATTAAAAGACGGAAAGAAAATAAAATTTTATTTGTGGACATTTTAAATTGACTGCATCCAATACCATTATTGAAGGGACGGAGACAGCCGGAGAACCCCGAGAAAACATTTGGTGACCTGTATAGTCTTATACTTATGTTACATAAGTTCGTCCTCCTGCGGGAATCGAAGACACGACCTTCGACATGGGAAACCGGCGAAGATCCCACTGCGCCACCAGGAAACCCCGACGTCCGACATTCTCTTTAGCACAGTTTGTCTTCGTGTTTCGTGAGGTTGAACATATTCGACTGTGCTAGATTAAGGTTATCCCACCAACCAACCAACCAAACCACCCTTGCTCTGTTCCCACAATCCTATTCTCATTCCGTGTAATCTTCCTGCGATTTTGAAGCAATGAACTAGAAAGATCATCCATTCTTTTGCTCAACCTCCGTAATTTTTTCTCTCTCTCAATTTTTATGCTAGATGACTGTGTTCGTGTATGTGTGTAGTGGAAAGGTAGGCTATTCTGAACTATTCTTCCCACATCCACGTATTCGTCGTTCTTTTTCGTTTGCGGTTTTGAAGCTATTATAGACAACGTCTTGTGTTATAATAACATTCTCTTAAGTGCAGAAATTTTATTCATAGAAAAAGAGACACTGAAAGCATTCCCGAATTATCCGTAGGGTGTTTTTCGGTTCATATTTTCGAAGTCAATCGACATTTTGAGGATGAAATGTGCATTGCTAGCATGTGGCATTTGACTTGCACTACCACTACC
Organism: Oncomelania hupensis; assembly: GCA_036898135.1. Taxonomy (NCBI): domain Eukaryota; kingdom Metazoa; phylum Mollusca; class Gastropoda; order Littorinimorpha; family Pomatiopsidae; genus Oncomelania; species Oncomelania hupensis. The sequence goes on from CM072512.1 coordinate 45,196,169, forward strand.
GCACTCTATCACAAACTTTTCCTCCATTCCCATGTTCTTGTGTACGTGTTTTAAACGTTTGTGTGAAAATATTCTACCTTCGGTAGATAGGCAAGGCTTACACTGTTACATTGCTAACACGTTCCATCACCCCTCCTCGACAGTCATTGGCCCATCATTCCCTTCAGTGTGTTTTCGTGCGCGTTTGAAGCTATTTGACATTCCGCGTGCCCTTTGCGGTTTTGTAGCTATTCGACTCAACATTACTTCGTGCATGTTTACCCTCCTCCCCCCCCGTCCCCCCTTCCTTTTTCTCTTTCCCATAATCTCCATTCTCCTCTCCACTTTTGATTTGACTGCATTTTAGAAGTACGTTTCTGGAGATCTAACTTCAGGTCGTTCGATGACCCGAAATTCTTTGTCTTTAGTTAGTCATTGTTTATAGGATCCAGCGGACTGCAAAGAGCCGAATCAGGACCACTCCATGGTTGAAAGAGGACTCACCCCCGATCCGTATAAAAGATCTGCTGAAACAACTCTAATGGTAACACTGAAGGCACTCCGCCAGCCGGTCACTTTACAATAAAGTTATCCCATGCAAGGGACGCTGAGGCTGTACTCTTATTTATTGAACACTCGTTTACAAAAACAAAATAGAATATAAACCTCATATTACAATATTAACAAAACACAATAATAGTAATAATAATAATAATAATAATAATAATAATAATAATAATAATAATAATAATAATAATAATACCATAGAAAGCCCTAGTGACCCATTCGGCAGAAAGCGTCCAATATCCCCCAAGCTGACCCAGCAGACTTCATAATACAGAAGACGCGTTTTGGGAGAGTTTTCGAGAAAAAAGATAGGTTAGTGGTCTAGCGAAGAAGATAGAAGATTGATATAACAGATTAGGAACGAAAAAGAATAGGCCTACATGAAAACGACAAAAACAGTGGTCATTTAAATCACTAAATTGCCACACAGTGGTTATACTAATTATACAGAAAAACCCCGGCATCCTTACGGGGGATAATTCTTTGCCTAGCTACGTATCATAATTATAGAGGGTGGTTGAAAAGTAGCTCCTTATTGAAAAGTGCTTGTAACTTTGGTAAACAGCGCTGCATTTCCATGAAACAAAAGGTACTGTGATCCTTATAGCGGTGGCATTTAATGGCGGATCTCTGATTCACTTCCACAGCGACGAGAGCAGCCCATGATAATGGCCAGTCGCCTGACGATTGCTTTTAAGTCATCTTATGTCTTATGTCATCAGCTAAGCTGGCTCGCATCGCTTCTGCAGAAAGCCATTGTAAGAGTCCAGCACACATTTCGCTGCTCGGGAAGGCCTGTTGCGGATCTAGACTATGAATATCTGGGGGTCTGGCTTTCGCTGTTTTGTTGGCTGCACTGTTGATGTCTCTCGGCACGTGCAACTCGTTCTGTTTACGCTCGTCACGGGTCAGCGGTGAGTAATCACTCTCTCGCTCACACTGGAGCATGTCGATACACCACCGTGTCTAGGCGGTACAAGGTCTATGTGTCACCGTGTATATGGCGCGTCTCTGTGTTTACGTGCTTGTCATTGTGTTTGCCGATGGGTTGGACGTGCACTAGTCTTATGGACTGTTATTTATTTATTTAGGTATTTAATCGTTCTTATAGAGCGCTTTTCTAGCTCAAGATTTGATCAAGGCGCTGACCGATACAGGATCTAACTCAAGTCGCTCACTTGCAACCTTTGAGCGCATTGGGTAGCCTGACGTCCAGACGATTGAGCACAATCCTGGATGACCGGAGATAGGAGAGAAGAAACCTATAGTGCTTGCTGGGTGTCATTTGTGTAGCAGGAACTCGCCCGCCTAGGGCATGAGCGTCAGGATCTTTAAAGTCTGTGCGATGGAATGCATCGGTTGCACAGACTAGACCTTTGTTTGATATTCTCGTCCGAAGGAAGGGACTATCGGTTTAAACATGTCACCTTGGATCAATTATTATACGTAATAGTTTCACACATCGTCGCGGCTGCTTAGATTTAGGACTAGGGTTATGGAGTTAGAGTTTCCGTTAGGGTTAGCGTCATGCATGTACTAGAAAAAGTTGGCGTGCTGACTAGTGCAACATTGCATGGTAGCCACAGGGAAACATTACACAGAAGGTACGACGCATGCAGATCTCAATAATGGACTCTTAAACCGATCACAGAACAGGATGACACATATACTAGACTGTTATGACACATAAATACTATGTCGTTGTGCACGGTAACATATAGACCTGTGACTGGTAGGGTTGTTGCTCCTCTCTCCGTCCCGTCCAAAAGCGCCGAAGGAGTCTACATAGGGGGGATAAAGGTGTTGTCACAGCCCAGAAAATAACGGCCGCCAGCTATTTGTCTGTAGCCCCGTCGCACCTTTCCTCCACATCCTGACAGCACCAAATGCAATCATCTCCTCTTTTTAAGGGCGAGTGAATGCGGATTGAGTTTCGGTGAAGTTCTTCCGCAGGCGATTGCGACATGTGCTAAAGCAGTTAAGCTCCTTCTTTTTCCGAGCACTTCTTCAGCCTTCAGTCTTTTAAAGTGCTGCTATGCGACCACAGTCTTCCTGCTGCAAATCTCTCTCGAGAGAGTACCTGATGATGATGATGATGATGATGATGATGATGATGATGATGATGATGATGATGATGATGATGATGAAAAAGAAGAATATAAGAAGACGTAGACGCGTACCAAAAAGCAAGAGCAGTAGAAGATAAAAATGTTGAGTATGATGATCATCATTTTGATTATGATGATGATATTAACATTCAGGTCTCTAGTTCCAGGACTAAATATTCGTCAATAAATCAGAACAAACTGCGAACACTTAATCTCACTGCACAGGATGCACAAGTCGACCCGGCTTGCGGTTTGCAACTAAGCTTCGAATCCGCGAAGCTAAGAATCTAAAAACAAACCATCATGGTCGCTGTATATGTTTTCTCAATTAGCAAAAAGCGGAAAAAGTCAGAGAATGACGTGCAGCAGGTACATGGTTGAGAGATTTAACACTTGGTCCCTAGGAGCTGGGCGTGGTGGAAAGACGGTTGATGTACGGTCTACACCATGCGTGCCGTGCATTTCACAGCTCGTGATGATGTGTTTCGTTGCAGCGGAACCTGCATAAGGCTGAGTGAGAAACCAGGCGACCATGATCGCAAGAGTATCAAAGACTCATATTTATATGTCAGTTTGTGCATGCAATATTTGGATTTGTTTGTATTTCAGTTGGCTGTTTTAACTCTGGAAGAAGCTTTTAGCGATATCCTTGTATAAATAGGAAACCTTTTAACCTGCTGTGTTTCAATCTTCTTGGCGTTTAGCAGACTCGCCTTCGTATATGTAATCGTCCTTACATAGCTCTTTTCCAACTTCAGGGCTGCTTAAGGCGCTGGTCAATATTGGACCTAACTCAAGCCACGCAAGGAGCCCATTTGCTGCCTTAGGCGCCTGTTCTGTCGCCCAGACCACAGGGCACCATCCTGGATGTTAAGATTGATACGCACACGATAGATCCGATCATTTTGTTTTGCACAGCATTCAATGATAACGGGTATCTATTTACCTTTTGATTTGATTGTGAGCTGTTGTTAGAAGAAGCATTGTATAATGTTGATAATTTTCGTCGGTCGATATTGTTCAGAATTTTAAGGAATTACTTGTTTATTTCCCCCCTCCTCCTTCCTGTGGGGGAGCTGGGGGTTTCTGTATAAGAAGTACCCAATTTTCTTGGAATTTAGTGCTTTAAATTCCCACTGTCGCTGTCTTTCTCCTTGGTTGTTTTTCATTCCTACACTGCTCTATCAATCTACAATACTATCTTCATCGCTAGACCAGTCACCTACCTTTTTTCTTGAAAACTCTCCCAAAACTCCTCATTTGTCTATGAGGTCTGTTGGTTCAGCATGAGGATATTGGACGCTTCCTATGATATGTAATGTAGGCATTTTATATGTTTATGTTTTGTTGATATTTTATTATGATGTTTATATTCTATTTTGCTTTTGCAAACGGGGGTTCGAAACATTAGAGTATAGCCTCAGTGTCCCCTGCATTGTAAAGTGACACTGTGGTATAATGCCTTCAGTGTTACCACTGGGGTCGTGTCAGCAGATCTTTTATACGAATGAGGGGTGAATCCTCTTTGAACCAAATTGTAGCCTGATTTTGTGGTCCTGGTTCGGCTCTTTGCAGTCCGCTGGACCATGTAAGCAATGAATAACTAACTAACTTGCAAGGCTTAAAATGATGTTGATCTTCAACGCAAAAACGGAACATCTATGAAATATCAATCTATCATTTCTAAATGCAACACGTTTGGACTGTATATTTCTCATAGTTTATAGTCAGTGTCACTTCAGAGTACCTATACTAACTGACCTTTGACAGCTCCAATGACCTTGACCTTGAAGTGAAGTTGACCAAATTATCATAATATGTGTGCCTCTCCGATATCTATCATGCATCAAAGAGTAATAAGTTCAATATTTATAACTTGGAAAACAAAGTGAACTTTTGTGAACATTGTCATTTGTTTACTAACATTTGTTGACTCTCTGACCTTCACCTTGAAGTGAAATCATTTATTCACTGATCATTATGAGATCTCATGGATTTACACCAACTTACCAAGATTGGTTGCGATAGTTGAAATAGGCCGGCTCTGAGATATTAATTCACTTGCAAGTTTTGCTCAGACAGACGGACGGATTTATATTTAAAAAAAAAAAAAGAGAAGAAGTCATTTTTGGACTATTTAGGACTCATTTTGCACAGATTTACAAAACAAATCTGGATTAAAAAAACAACAAAGCATGTGCTATGCGTGAGAGTCAAAATGACGTATACTAATATCTTTTTAAAGCCTAAAACAATAACTCTGTTAAGTCATTGAGGTTCAAAAACATGTCCAAATTGTTAGCTACACACCCATTATGTTTATTTACTAGTAAACCGCTCTGCTTTCGAAATAACACACACAGACACACGCACACACACACACCCACATACGCACACAAACACACACATACACAAACGCCGCGCGCGCGCTCGATCACAGACACACCTACGAACACACTAACACACGAATCTAAACCAAGTAGCAATCATTCTTTATATAACAAAATGAGGCGAGTGTATACAGTTTGAACCATGGCGCTAACTAACACCACTAGTTCAGAAGTGTTATTTCTAAAGCACAGCGGTTAACTAGTAAATAAACAAATTAAAATTTTATAAGCGATCTTATTCAAGTAAATAAACTCTTTAATTTTCTTTTATGTTTTATTTTTTCATCTTTAAAAAAATTTATTTATGTTTTTTTTTAAATAAAATTTGCTTTGATTGAATTTTGTATACCGTTTTTTGTAGTAGTAATTTAAAGAATACTTTTTTTTTTACATTATACCAATTGAGTGCATTGCTTTTATTTTAAGAAAAGGTCTTTTTGGAGTAATAAAAAAATCTGTATTTTAATTCTTGTTACTGCTGTTGTCGTTTTAGTGTGATGTTACTGATTATGTGTGTGAGTGTGTAGGTAAGCGTGTTTGCTTAGGTGAGTGTGTGTGTATGATTAAAGAGAGAGACACACAAGTACAATTGATTCCATAATTTTTATTTTAGTAGTTGTTTACATTGTGTGTGTATAAATTGAACCTAGATCCAATTTACCCCTCGTTTAAGTTCAGTTTACCCGCTATGGTGTCTAAATTGTACTTTCACAACTTGTTTTTTAATCAGTCTCAGACAGAAACCGTTGACACTACATCTTTCATCTTTTAAGGCCACATAGGTTTAATGTCTACCTTTTAAATGACGTTCATGTTTGTGGCTTTTGTCTACTTTCTACCGAAATATCGAAGACGTTTCTTAAGGGGTTTAATATACCCACTTTTCCCCGGCCTATGTAGTTTTACAATGTGATTATTTGTATGTTGTAATTCCTTTTGAGGTAACAAATATGCATTGTATTGTATTTTATTGTATTGTATTTTATTGTATTGTATTGTATTGTATTGTATTGTATTGTATTGTATTGTATTGTATTGTATTGTATTGTATTGTATTGTATTTTTCCGACCCGGTATCTCATCTAGCTTCGCTCTTCTACGGTCTCAATCAACAATCGTGTATGCGTTGATAAGACCATCAGACTAGTAGTAGACCTGCTAGCAGTTGTAGGGGGATTGGGGAAGTGAGATGGTGGTGGGTGGGGTGGGGAGTGGGGTGGGGACCAGTGTTGTTGACAGCAAATCAATGCTTGGAAAAGCTTAGCATTATTTTATCTCAATCTGGGTCTCTTATCATCACTCAGGTCATCATTTCCTATATTTCTGCAGTCTGTCTGCCTATTCGTCCCCCTCCCTCCTTTCTTCTATCTTGACCTCGTTCTTCTGACCTTCTGTCAATCTGACGGAGGCATGTCAACAGGCAATCTAGGACAGACTCGAGTTTTTGTTCTCCTTCCTCTCTTCTCTCTCTTTCTTCAACGGGAACGCAATAACATCCTAATTTCCATTGATTACCTCCCTTCCGCCCTTTTCTCTTTAGGGAGTCCCGTTAGAGGGCATGCTCGGGTCGGAAATGACGTATAATTAGGAACCAGTTTCGCTTTGTCACAACCAATCAACATCACGGAGAGGGTTCAGCGCTGATGGGAAAATAGCGTGAAATTGAATACATTGCAGAAAAAAAGTCTAGATGAATTGGAAAATCAAACAAATAAATAAATAAATAAATAAATAAAAATAACGAAATAAAATAATATTTGTTGTGATTTGTGTGAATGTATTTTTAATTTCATATCATTTGTGAAGTTTTCGAGGTCGAGGTCACTCAAAGTTTGTTTGGCAGACGCAATTTATTTATTTATTTATTTATTTATTTTATCTATCTTATTTAATTTTATTTGATTATTTTTGTTAGATATTTGTATTTGTTTTGACCAAAACATTCAATCATATACTATTGATTATTGTAGCGTAGGCTTATTAGAATTATTTTGAATGAGATTTGTGATAAACCTGTATCATAATTATTACACGTTCTTTTGTTGTACTAAACCTTACAGAACAAAACGTAGTAGTATGCTTCATGTTTAAGGTCAGGAATCTTCTTTTTTTCATTCCCACCACCACATCAGATGATGGAATCAGAAATATTCCCCATATACAACCGCTGGCATGACGTTTGGTTTATGCTACTGAACATCTATGTATCTTTGGTTTGGTTTGGTTTGTGTGATCAACCAATGTATGCAACCCAAAGGCAAATTTCTATGTAAATATAAGGGTGTAATAATGGTGTAAATCGATGTCTGAACCTGAATATGCAAGCCCTGTCTGCTGCCTGCCTGGTAATCTCGCCATATACAAAGTCTATGTCTGTATCCATTCTCTGCCAACATTGGAGACGAAGAACATTAAAGTCAGTAAGGACTTTTTGCAACTCGACGATAATATTTTTCGTGGTGATTCCCTGGTTTATTTTTAGAGCGATCGCATCTTCGCCTGCGTGAGGTTAGTTCCGTTTTACTTTTTCGGTCAAAATCAAAATTTTCTTTCGCCAGAGTCAATGATTTCACGAAATTCGGTAAGTGTTTTTTTTTTTTTTTTTTTTTTTTTTTTCGTAAACATTTGAAGCTGTGAATATGCCTGGTACATGCACAATTCAGGCATGCATCATCTGGTGCATTTCGTTGTCGTATTTATGCGTTGAAGTGAAATCGAAAGAGAAACTAACCGTGCACGTGGTGAAACGTTTGTTTCCTACACGATTCAGTTCTGAACTATGACCGTGATAATCTGCTGCCTGTCGAAACGCGGCATAGCTCAGTTGGTAGAGCAGAGAGCTCTTCTTACAAAGGTTGCGGGTTCGATTCCCGGTGGCCCGGACATAAACATTGTCCGTGAGCACTGGCTATCTTACTGTTGCTATAAATCTGATGGTTGTTTCAGTGTATAGTTTTCCCTTATCCCCGATCGCCTATAATATGCTCAGTTGTCTGAGCGTCAGACTGCGCCCAAGGCAGCTAGTGGGCGCTTCGGACGGCTTAAGTTAGATCTTGTATCGGCCAAAACCTTCAGCAGCTCTTGAGCTGAACAAAAAATCCCGCTCTATAAGAACCAATATTAAATAATAATAATAATAATAATAATAATAATAATACACATTTTTAAAGATGAAATTTTTTCCGATAAGCGTATAAACAATAAGCGAGAGAGAGACCAAAGAGAAGTCAATCCATTTAAAAAGGCAAATGGGAACCACAGATAATGTCACGCGAGACCACAGGCACACCGTTTTTTGTCCTATATCTTAAATGGTACGTCTTGACGCTAATGCTATCAGTGTGTGTGTGTGTGTGTACTCTACACTGTGATTAATTACCTGCGGCCTGAAGCAGTGAAAATGCCGTTGCCTATTCCAAAAGAGCTCAGTCACGTACACCTTATGGCAGACTCTCTTCTCTTTAAAGAACACTCGGGCACGACCTTTAGATTAACATTTCGCAAATATCGGACACTAAAATATGTATGACGTTATCAGCAAGACGTATGATGGTAAAAGCAGCTAGTAATTTGGTTTGAATTATAAATTTTATAAGTGCTTTCGCTTTCTGATCATAGTGATTCTGGTTGACACTCGCTGTAAAACTACTGGAGACGCTGCAGAACTTTAGAGTCAGTTGCGTACGCCTACTGACATATTTCATTATGATCGAACGGTCGTGTAGGATGCAACAGGGTCGTGATTCCTCTCTTGTGCCAGGAGTTAGCAGAACTTTCCGGGAGTCAAAAGTCTCCGTAAACTTGCGCGCCCTGTCAATAGCACTTTGCATACGCTCTAGCAATTGAAAATGACATGGTACACATTTTCCCAGTGCATTTAAGACGATGTTAGCGATTTTCTGACGGTCAGCAACGTGTGGATTCGACTCGGGAAGTGTAAGGAGGGAGAAGGGGAGAGGAGAAGGAGGAAGGCGGGTAAGAGAGAGAGAGAGAGAGAGAGAGAGAGAGAGAGAGAGAGAGAGAGAGAGAGAGAGAGAGAGAGAGAGAGAGAGAGAGAGAGAGAATTTTCCTCCCGTAATAAAATATTGAATCATCATCATCATCATATCATCATCATCATCATCATCATCATCATCATCATCATCATCATCATCTGTTAACGTTTGAGACGCGCACGATAGATCGATCATTTCGTTTTGCAAAGCATGCAATAACAGAGTGTATTTACCTTTAATTTGATTTTGCTAGTTGTATAATGTTGATAATTTTCGTCGGTCGATATTGTTGAGAATTTTCTGGAATTAATTGTTTATTATCGACCGAAGCTTCGAGATTGCTAAGCTATTCTCCTAACATAATGGCGTAAGACAGTGCATAACTCCCGTGAACAGTTTTATTTTGATTGAGTCTTATTGCGTCATGCTGGAATGTTCGAACTTTTTCTCCATTGCAGAGAGGCTATATAAGTAATGCGCTGTCTGATAGTGTGAGTGATTGATATAGATTTATGATGATTTTTGATGATGATTATTGAAGTGATTTTCTAAAAGCGATCCTGTATGCAGTTGTTGATGTTCGCTGAATAAAGTTGGAAAACTTTATACGACGACTCCTGCCTTGTGCTGAGTGAACAGGCTGCGTGGATAAACGAAATCGAGTTACACTTATCAAGATTCAAGCATCGGGACTGAATCGGCCATTGATAAATAGTCGTGTAACATCATCATTGTCATCAACAGCAGCAGCAGCAGCAGCATTAACATGTGGAAATTTAGTGCTTTAAATTGCCACTGTTTGCTCTTTCTCGTTCCTACTCTGCTCTATCAATCTACCATCTTCTTCTCGAGACCAGTCACCTACCATTTTTTCTTGAAAACTCTCTCAAGACTCCTGATTTTTGTGGATAGGGTCTTTTGTCAGCATGGGGATATGGGATGCTTTCTGCCAAATGGTCACTAGGGCTTTCTATGGTATTATTATTTAGCAATGTAGGCATTTTCTTAATTTGTGTTTCGTTAATATTTTATAATGATGTTTATATTCTATTTTGCTTTTGTAAACGGGGGTTCGATAAATTAGAGTAAAACCTCAGCGTCCTCTGTATGGGATGCCTTTATTTTAAAGTGACACGCTGGTGGAGTATGCCGAATGGGGGTGAGTCCTCTTTCCAAGTTCTGGTCCTGATTCAGTTCTTTGCAGTCCGCTGGACCATATAAACAATCAGTAACTAACTAATTAACTATCATCATCATCATCATCATCATCATCATCATCATCATCATCATCATCATCATTCATCATCATCATCCTGTTGTAGTCGTTTTGTGAAGCAGCGACGGTTTCTGGACAATATCCTCTCCTCAGTCGTGACAGCTGACTAGAATATTCTGGGAGGCGCCTTCTGACAGTGGTGACGGCTTGTAGTCATCGATAATGAAGTAAATGACAGAAAGAGCGCCGAGTTTTACGGGATTAAGAGGATTTATTTTAAAAAATGAATCGGGATTTGAACTGACAAAATGAACGAAGCATTCGAATCCCGACAAAATTCTTTAATTATACTTTTCCCTGCGAGATCGCACTCTTTCCGTTTCAAAAACGGATCTACCTTCTTGGATCCTTAAATTGTGTGAAACCAAGTGAGGACTTTCAGCATAATTATGGCGTGTCTTGAGCAAGAAAGACCTGGCGGGGCCAAATTCTCTCCAGGCTGTTGGCCACAGCCGAAATCAACGAGTACAGTGTGGCTCGCCTTGACCCCGAGCACGTGGTCGTTGAACCTATAGTAACGCGAGGTTCATCCGCCCTGGCCGGTGACTTCGGTGTAGAAGACATTAGCCCAGTGATGACGTGCTGACATCACCCCTGATAGTCGCCTCTTACGACGCGCCCGGAAACGTTGGGTCTATTCTATACAGTACCCGAACCCACAGGGCAAAGATCAAGAACAACCAGGATTCAGGGCAAGGCGAAGTATCACTGAACAGATTTTCAACCCCATAATAATCTGCGAGAAACACGTACAGCACCAACATCTATATCTTGTGTTTGTAAACTTCAAGAAAGAGTTTGAACGAGTCTGCCATGCAGCTTTGTGGGCAACCATGAGAGTGCACAACATCAGCCCTAACATTATTAAATCATCAAAAGCCTGTACGACAAGGCTACCAGTGCAGTTCTCAACAACAGCGCCATCCGGAACTGGTTCATAACAACAATCGGCGTGCGTAAAGGATGCCTACTCTCTCCAACACTCTTCAACATCTTCCTGGAGCGCATCGTGTCAGATGCCCTTGCTGATCACGAAGGTACAGTCAGCATAAGGGGTACAGCAATCTCCAACCTCCGTTTTGCGGATGGCATTGATGGATTGGCTGGAGAGGAACCAGAACTTGAATAGCTGGTACAGAGGCTTGACACCACCTCCATAGCCTTTTGAATGGAAATACGTGCAGAGAAGACCAACTTGATGGCCAACAACACCAATGGAATCAACACGGACATCAAAGTCCAGTGCCCTCAACACAGTGCATAGCTTCAAATATTTAAGAGCAGTTGTATCAGACAATGGGTCCAGACAGGAAGTCCTCTCCAGGATCGCACAAACAAATGCGGCCGTGACAAGGTTGAAGCCAATCTGGAAAGACAGGACCATCAGTCTACACTCTAAGGTAAAGCTGCTGTGCTCCCTTGTCATCTCCATCTTCCTGTACGCTTGCGACCTTCGAGTTATGGGATAGGATATGATAGAATAGGAAGTGATGACGCTATCCGGCGTCAACAAACGGTTCGAAAATATTCTCAAATTGTTTGAAAAAGACAGTTTGGCCTATGTCGTCGCCTAGAGGAGACGAAAGTTGCAAGACCAGAGACAGGTTTTTACCCGGCGCTCTCTCCGTGATGTCCTTCTGTAACGATGACTAACAGCCCGTTACCGCTATCGGAGTATCCTCAAAAATATTCCAGTCAGCTGTCACGACTAAACAGAAAATATCTTCCACAAGTTGTTGCTGTTTCAGAAAAAAAAATTAAACACCTGATGCATCATCATGATTATGATTATCATCATGATCATCATCATCATCATGATCATCATCATTATCATCATCATCGTCAGCATCATTGTCGTCGTCATCATCTTCGTCTTCTTCTTCTAAACTCCAGATCCAGGCCAAACAAAAATAAGTCTGAACTATTTCCGACATATTTCAATATTGACTCTCTCTCTCTCTCTCTCTCTCTCTCTCTCTCTCTCTCTCTCTCTCTCTCTCTCTCTCTCTCTCTCTCTCTCTCTCTCTCTCTCTCTCTCTCTCTATCTTTCTGTATTTAGGCTATGTAGCTACAAGATGTGGTGGATTGAAGAGACAGGGTTGTCATCGTTACTTACAGGAAATTAACTTTCTATCCTCGGGCTGTCTACCAACTCGCCATACAACATCTCCTCTTGCTTTTCTGGCGGACATATTCTTTTTCAATCCCTTCTTTTTCCGCTCATCGTTTTTTCCCCTCCAGAAAATAAGATTTCTTGTAGTTTCAATTCTGTCTTTGTGTCTAACTATTTGTCTGTCTGTCAATATCTGTCTGTCTTCGTATGTCTGTCTTGTGTGTTGTTTGTATGTCTCTCTGTTTCGTATCATGTTTAGTCCAATCTATATCCTCTGAACGTGGTTTTCCCCCTCCAGAAAATAAGGTTTCTTCCATTTTACTTTGTCTTTGTGTTTGTCTATCTCTCTGCCTGTCTGTCTTGTGTTGTCTTTCTTTCTGTTTTATTTCCAGTAGACACCTATCCTATCCTATCCTATCCTATCCTATCCCATAACTCCAAAGTGGTTGGGGCACCACAGATGTTCGTTTAACAAGCGTGCTCCATCTTTCTGTCCTCAGCAACTCTTATGGCTTCGCTCAGAGTCAAGCCAGTCCATTCTAGAATGTTGTCCTCCCACCTGTTTTCCTGTCTCCCTCTTCTTCTGCCTCCTTGAACCGTACCTTGCAGGATGGTCTTTGCAAGGCCTGATGCTCTGGTAGACACATTCATTTTCAATCCTATCGTTGTCCGCTTACAGGTTTGTTTCCACGCCAGACAAGAATAGAAGAGTTGGGATCTTTCTCCTCCCTCCCACCCTCTTCCCTCGCCGGTGTAACAGGCCGGAATATACCCCTGGCTACTTTATACCCTGGGTATAATGTAGCCTAGGCGGGTTTAACCCCCTGGGTATAGATCAGCCTAGGCCAGGTCATACCCCTCGCGCCCGGAATATACCCCCACCTAAAGAGATTTCACTCATGGGTTTGTTGTACATGGCCGTTTGCGTGACCAACTCTCAGGTAACAGCCTTTTGCTTGCCGGAGTTGCGTGCAAAAAAAACAACAACAAAAAAAAAACCTGAGTGAACTCAGCTAACAGCCTTTATCTTGCGTGTAAAAAAAAAACTAAAAAAAACTAACCCTTACCCTAACCCTAACCGTATCTATCTATCTATCTATCTATCTATCTATCTATCTATCTATCTATCTATCTATCTATCTATCTATCTATCTATCTATCTATCTATCTATCTATCTATCTATCTATCTATCTATCTATCTATCTATCTATCTATCTATCTATCTATCTATCTATCTATCTATCTATCTATCTATCTATCTATCTATCTATCTATCTATCTATCTATCTATCTATCTATCTATCTATCTATCTATCTATCTATCTATCTATCTATCTATCTATCTATCTATCTATCTATCTATCTATCTATCTATCTATCTATCTATCTATCTATCTATCTATCTATCTATCTATCTATCTATCTATCTATCTATCTATCTATCTATCTATCTATCTATCTATCTATCTATCTATCTATCTATCTATCTATCTATCTATCTATCTATCTGAGTGCATCAGAACAATTACAACACATAAATTAAAGAGTAACGTGAAGGATAAGGTCTTCCGTAGTGGGGGGGTTATAATGGGCAGGAGAGGGTTAAACGAGCCTAGGCCAGATAATACCCAGGAGTATAGCCTGGGCTAGGCCAGTTTATACGGGGGCATAGTCTGGGCTAGGCCAGTTTATACCCTGGGTATACTTGAGGCGGGGTATAATCTGGCCTGCTACACCGGTTTGGTTATGGCGCTGAATAGAATAGACCCAATGTTTTCCTGCGTGTTGTAAGAGGCGACTAACAGGGGTGATGTCAGCATGGCATCACTGGGCGAAAGTCTTCTATACAGAAGTCACCGGCCAGGACGGAGGAACCTCACGTCACTATCGGTTCAACGACCATGTGCTTGGGGCCAAGGCGAGCCACACTGTACACGTGGATTTCGGCTGTGGCCAACAGCCTTGGGAGGATTGAGTCCCGCCGGTTTAGTATTCCAGCTATATCCTTTCATTTGAATTTCTCACTGTCTGCCTGTGTGTATGTGCCTGTTTGTCTCTCTCTTTCTCTCTGTCTGTATATAGTGTATTGCATATCTTTGTGCTTCTCCCAGGGGACGTATTTATTCTCAATCTAATCTTTGTCCCCTTGCACAATTTTCCTTCCAGAAAAGAACACAAGAATCTTTTCCACGTGAAGTCCTCTCTCTCTCTCTCTCTCTCTCTCTCTCTCTCTCTCTGTCCCTCTCTCTCTCCTCTCTCTCTCTCTCCCCCTCTCCCCCTCTCTCTCCCCCTCTCTCTCTCTCTCTCGCTCTCTTTTTTCAAGTGCCCCTCCAATTCTGTGTGTCGTCGTTTTCTCGTGTCTAGCAGACTTCCTCAGTTTAGGTCAATTTCCTCTCTCTCATGTCAGGCTATTTCATATTTACATCTACATTCTATATTTTTCTTTCCAATTTTGGGGGTGCCTTCGGCAACATCTTTTTCCCCCAAGCCATTTCTATGTGTTCCTTTCTGTCAGAAACACGTGCTGTCGGTTACTTGAGCTAGAATATTCGGGATGGCTTCTGTGGGTGTCGTTCTTACTGAATAACAACAAGTGTTTGTAATGGTGAACATGTATTTTATCAATAATTGAATGTCATTATAGCATTGAAAAAATTTGATTAAAAAACAAACTATATGACAGCCTATTAGATGTGACAAGGGCTTTGTTGCTTCTTTTTTTATGGTTTTTTTTTTAATTTTATTTTTATTTTATTTTTAGCAGGAAATGCAAACATCGATTGAGCTACTTATTTAGTGGTGACTTTTGTGTGTATGCGTGTGTGTGTGTGTGTGAGTGAGTGCGTGTAGATAGATAGATAGATAGATAGATAGATAGATAGATAGATAGATAGATAGATAGATAGATAGATAGATAGATAGATAGATAGATAGATAGATAGATAGATAGATAGATAGATAGATAGATAGATAGATAGATAGATAGATAGATAGATAAAGGATGGCTGGATGGATAGAAAGAGAGATAGATAGATAAAAAGATGGATGAATGGATAGAAGGATGGATGGATGGATTGATGGATAAAGAGAGAGAGAGAGAGAGATAATTGATTGATTGATTTATTGTTGCTTTAGGTCCAGCGGACTCTTCCGAGCCAAATCAGGACCGGACAACCCCCGATCCGCATAAAAGATCTGCTGAAACAACCCCAGTGGGAAAATTGAATGCCCTCCACCGGCCAGTCCCTTTACAATAAAGACATCCCACGCGGGGGACGGCTGAAGGTTGACCTCAACTACGCGAACCCCCGGTTACAAAAACAAAATAGAATACAAACATCATTATAAATCATCAACAAAACACATACATATAAAATGCCTATAGTGCTAAATAGTACAATCATAGGAAGCCCTAGTGACCACCCGGCAGAAAGCGTCCAACACTCCCAAGCTGATCCAACAGACCTCATACACAAACAAGGAGTCTTGTCCAGGAAGAGTTTTCAAGAAAAAAGGTAGGTCATTGATCTAGCGAAGAAGAAGATAGTATAGCAGAGTGAAGGACAGAGAAGGAATGGGAAAGAGTAAATGAGGAAGACAGCGACAGTGGGAATTTAAAGCACTAAATTTCCATAAAGTGGGGATACTATTTATACTGAAAACCCCCGGCACTCCAACGGGGGTACTGTTACCGCAGTGAATCTGTCTTGCCTATAAAGGAAAGACAGGTTTTCAACTGTGGCTTTCACTTTTCCCTTTATAGGTTTGAACAATCTACAGTGGCAAGATTGCTCATGACCCCAAAGGGTAGAGAGAGATAAAGAGATAGATAGATAGATAGATAATAGATAGATAGATAGATAGATAGATAGATAGATAGATAGATAGATAGATAGATAGATAGATAGATAGATAGATAGATAGATAGATAGATAGATAGATAGATAGATAGATAGATAGATAGATATGGTGTGTCTTTGCATAAAAATTGGAGGTCTTTATCCCGCGTTTTACCCTTTCAGAAACACGCAGTGAAACTACGATCCTCTTCCTTGGGCCTAAGTAATCATACTTATTTCACTGTTAGAACGTTTTAAACAATGGAAAAATTTTTCTAGTTCTAAATGTTTTTTATTTTTATTTTTTAAAGCAATTTATAGTTAGTTTGGCTAACATATTCGCGTGGGTACCACTGGAGTTAAACATGCTTTCATTTCTTGTTCTCGCTTTAACCTATGTTAATTTGACGAATAGAAATTGATACCAACAACAATTCTTATCTCTTTTAATGTGTATAATTAACACAAAATTGTGAAAAGATTAAACCTGGTATTTAAATGTCACCCAGAACTATGGATAGATTTATTCTTACAGAATCTACAGTGAGGATAGCTTTAGTGGTTCTCTGCATAGTTTGTTGTATACCACGGGTAGGTTGACACTTTTGTATGATTCTCCATATATAAGGTTACTTTTTTCATTTGTTGGGAGGAAATGGAAATGGTGTAAGATTTCTGTCGTAAGATATTTGTTTGTAAAATCATAGTTACTCTTATTTCTGACGTTGAATTTCTGTCGAATGACCTCTGATAAATGGGTGATGAACATGAGACAAGAAAATAATAAATGAGAAGAAAGAAAGAACGAACGAAAGGAGAAACAACAACAAAATGCAAACCGGCTGTATAGGATTAGCTTGCAATTCGGTTTATGTAAGTATAAAACATGTGTACAACCTATAGGCAGAGTGTCAGCCCCATATTCTCAGCGCGGGCAACAGACTTCGGACAAGATTTCACGAGGTTACGGGAATTATGGGGCGGGTAGGAACCTAAACTAAACAAGGGAGACAATATTTACAAACGAGAGAAAAGAACACAATCAAGGGAGGCAATCTTCCAAACGCTATAAGAAGGAATCCGCTTGTACGTATAAAAATTATTTTTTTTAAAAAAAAAGGGTGGGGGGGTGGGAGGAGGAGGTGAGGGGGAAGATGTGAATCGCATTCAACGCAAAAGAGAAGATCTAGGACCCAGATATACCGGAGCCGCAAGTAGCTTTCTGTGCCAGCAGTATTTCACGTACAAAGTTCGACTTCTGCTATTTTTGTCCTCTGCGCTTCGGTCTCAGATATGATCAATTAATCTAGGCAAATACAAGCATTCACAGTGTTAGGTTTACGCAGACTATGAATCTGTTCTGAACCAGAAACATATTCACACTTTTCTGCTATCCTATGCACCAACGGGAATCCCCTCAATGAAACATACTTCCGGTTTTTTTCTCCGCGTGTTTTAGCGAGTTATTTCCAAATATTCAAGAATAATAACATGTGTCACTGGCCACCTGTATCGTACTTTCACATATTTTTATTTTTTTTTGCTGCAGTTTATTATCCCTTTCTATCGCCAGTGGCGCGCCTAAACCCTACCTACCTAACATTATTTGTGTTGTGAATTTTTGAAAAATATTCGGATAAACATAACGCCCAGATGCTGGCTCGAACCCACACCTGTCAGGCGCCATTGGTTTCTGGCTTGTGGACAAGGCAAGTTAGTCCCGCCTTAGCCCACTTGGCCACAACGCTCGCCTAACATAGTCAGTTACTTCGTGTTTTGTGAAGGTCGCGACGGCGAAGCTATGGAAAACTACAAGAGTCTTCAGGTCCTGTTTCACTTTCTGTCGATGATCGACGCTCCTCCGAAGTCGCCACAAATACAGGCCTCTACGATTGTTTTTTGCATCATTTCACTGAGCATGTACTTCCTCCACCGTTTTTATACTTATCCCACTCGTTTTCTGGTTCTAACAATCGTCGTTTTTGGCAATTTGCCATATTTAAAAATCACGCATCAAGCTTTGATAAAAGCAAAACAAGCTAGACCGGAACTTGGTTTCATGCTAACCTCGTTTTAATTTATAATGGCGATACCCACGAGTTTTTATGAGAGGTGCCGGAAAGTTGTGAATAGATTACAACACTTAGAGGAAGAGATGTTCTGGTCTTCTTACGGTGAGATGATTCTCCAATGCTATACCTTCGTATTTGGGAAAAAGAGAAAGGATGATGATGATGATGATGATGATGATGATGATGATGATGATGATGATGATGATGATGATGATGATGATGATGATGATAAACACACATTTTTCAATCTGTTGTTGCAAAGGCCATGAAAATCGCTTTTAGAAGACGGAAAGGAAATTAAATTTCATTGTGAACAAAATTGTTTGACTGCGTCCAATATCATATTATTGAAGGGAGGGACAAACAGCGGAGCACCCAGAAAGAGGGGAAACAAAACTGAAAAGTCTCGGACTTGTCACATAAGTTGACCCCCAGCTGGATTCGAACCTGTGCCATCAGGCCACTCAAAAGTAAAAGTAAAGAGAAGATAATGCCTTTATAGCGCACGATATAACTATATACAGATACATGTTTAGCGGAGGTATAACGGTAGAGAATCCTCAAGGGAAAACAGAGAACAGGGGAGAGAATGTTGTTCAACACCTAAGAAGAAGGGAGAGAATCTTGTGAAAGCAATCATAAATCGCAAGAGGCAATTTCCGGGCCTTAGTACGACTGCGGCGGCAGAGGTCCCGTGCAATTTCACGGCTAAGAAAGCGCGTTAGACATCACTTATGTCTGACAACCGTTACATTTCTGTTGGGCCTTGTCTGCAGGCATATCCAGTTCACAAATGCTGGATGATGTTAGGTCCTGGGTCCTAGGTTCTTTTCCCGTTCCTAACGTTTCGAGTATTATAATTATACAAGAAAAGAGAAGAAAATAAAAAGCCAAGTTCTGCTGGATTGTACTGTGTTATCATTGTTTGTTGGGGCTATTGGGTTCACAATTGCTGGTTATTGTGTTAGCACTGTTGATTGGAGGGCTTTGCGGTTCACAAATTCTAGGGTCTTTTCCCCTTCCTAATATTTCGAGTATTACAATATTATACAAGGAAATAAAATAGCAAAATTCTACAGCATTCAACTGAGTTAGCACTGTTTGTTGGGGTTCTTGTAATCCCAAATTGTTGGTTGTTGTGTTAGCTTGTGGCGTGGCTTTGGGATTCACAATATTGCTGATGGCTTTAGGATTCACAATATTGCTGATGGCTTCGGGGTTCACAATATTGCTGATTATGTTAGCACTGGAGGGCTAGTGGAGGGTTCTGGGGCTCACAAATGCTGGTTATTGTGTTAGCACTGTTAATGGAGGTTGCTGGATAACGTTAGGTCTTATGTTCTTTTTTTAAAAATATTGTTTTACAGTAATGAACGAGTATATGCAAAAATCACGAGTACAGTTTTTTTTTCTCTCTTCATTTATATATATTACCACTGTTGTGGATCTTTCTTTCAGTCCAGTGCCGTAGGAAGGATAGCAGACAATTTATTTATTAAGGGAAAGATTTTTTTCTCATCCTCTCTGCTATTGATCGCTGCTTTTGCAATCAGAATGGCGTAATGTTAACCTCAACTATACTGCTTTCACACAATCTCATACCTGATTTTAAAGTCGGAGCTTAATCAGTGCCTTGCATGATGGTCTTTGCAAGGCCTGATGATCTGGTGACGTGGCCATACCATCGGAGTTTCCGTTTCTGCTTTTGCAGTCAGAATGGCGTAATGTTGACCTTAACTATACTATACTGCTTTCACACAATCTCATACCTGACTTTAAAGTCGGAGCTTAATAATAATAATAATAATAATAATAATAATAATAATAATAATAATAATAATAATAATAATAGGCTTAATAATAATTCTTCTTATTGTTATTATTATTATTATTATTATTATTATTATTATTATTATTATTATTATTATTATTATTATTATTATTATTATTATTATTATCATTATTATTATTATTATTATTATCCCGAAAACAAATGCGAGCAAAAATCGAAGCACAGTCTAATCACCTGACAAACAACGCGACAAGAAAATGGCGCAAATAGAAAGAATAATAGTTGTTCGCCCATCGACAATAACAACACCAAAAATGTCGTGCATCCGCAAAACAATAACTGCCTGCCTGACAAACAATGCCATAAAAATGTCGAACAAGCCAAAATAATACTTGCTGGCTATGTATTTCTATAACGAAAATCACGCGGAGTGGCAGTGCATCGAAACGTCCACTTTGGGGTACGGATGTGTCTCATTGTAAGTGCTCTATCGTTTGAGACCGATAACTAAATCGTATTCTTTAATAGAGCTTTGAGTAGCTATTTATAGCTCCGTCGAGAGTTTTTTTTTTCTTCTCTTTTCTTATGAATACATAACCAAACAACGAAAACAACAAAAACAACAAAAGAGTCAAACAAGTGAAAATCATCAGCGCCAGGGGAAAAACACAAAGTGGAAAGGCCGAAATCATAAATGATTTCATCGCTAGCCAAACAGATTTGGAGTTTTTGATCATTATTATCTCGATTGCCACGCAACACAAACCTCATCACCGATCAATCAAGCAAACAAACCTCACATCATCCCCCCATCTGATCAGCTAGCCTCTAGGGCCGCCTTAGAAGGGGAATAATGAGGGAGGGAGATGGAGAATATAGGAGTGGAACGCAGCAGCGCAGGTGTTGGTGATGACGTCGATCTTTTACGTGCACATGCGCGAATCTGGCAGTTTGCATGAGAAAACAATGGTGTATTAGAAATTTCTCCATTTCTGAAAGAAGAAAACAAAAGAAATGAGAAATGTATTAATAATAACAACGACAATGATCAGGAAATATAAGGATTACTTGATTGTTGTAATAACTATTGCTATTGTAACGCAATGGCAACATCGACTACCCTCAGTCCCTACACCCACACCCACCCACACACAACCGTATGCCCCATCTCTCTTTACCTTCAATACCTTCTTTCTTACACTCTTCCACCTGCCCCCTCTCTCCTCCCCCCATCCCCCGCCTGCCCACTCCACACAAACTTAAAACATATTGATCGCCATGCAAAGGAATTTTACGTTTTTGATAACTATCACGATTGTAACACAACAGCATCAGCAATCGGCAACAATAGAAAATGCTGAATGTCAAAACAAAACAACAACTGGTCAGGGTGTCAAGATCTCTGCAGCTAGCAAAACCAGGAATAAGAGTGTTTGTTTTGTTTTTGTTTGTTGTCTTCAGAGATTCTATGCTATCCTATCCTATCTTATCCTATCCTATCCTATCCTATCTTATCCTATCATATACTATCCTATCCTATCCTATCTTATCCCATCCTATTCTATCTTATCCTATCCTGTAACTCGGAAGTATTTAGGGCACCACAAATGATCGTTTAACCACAATATTCCATTTTTCTCTGTCCTCAGTAGTCAAGTCAAGTCAAGTCAAGTCAATATATTCTTTATTCCATCAAAAAGGAAAATTTGTTTTGCCACCAGGATACTCACTGTATAAAAACACATTACATAGGCAAGATCATAAATAATTAATTATCAACAAAATAAACCTGTTGTGAGAATGATTTGAGAGATGGGAATTTACACATGGAATGAAAGCACGTAGACACTCACGCACACACCCACATATACACACCCACACGCACACTGCGTTTATGCCCACCACATACTCATCGTCATCCTATCATAATTTACGACCACAAAACCATATTACATGTGCACTAATACACTAATACAGTACAAATTAAAATAACACTATTCAATTTCTACAGCTATCATAACTAAGAGACAAAGTCAATAATTGTATTAATACTACATATATATATATACACACACATACATATACATACATATACACACACATACACACACACACACACACACACACACACACACACACACACCTATATATAAACATACACACATACATACACCTATACATACATATATGTCACGTGGGGTTTATGGTTGTTACTGGGCTCTGCACAATGGATGCGTAACCCTCACGCTTTATTCGGTGGGAACTGCTAGTTAGTCACCCTATGAATTACTTTAATAAATTTATTTGTTTAGCTCGTTCTGTGTTAAGGTTGGGGTACAGAGATAGATAGAAAAATGGTAAAAGATTACTGTCACACTAGCTTTCACACGGCTATGAATCATATGTAGTCCAGCCACTTGATAACAGTTAAAATCACACATTTATTTCTTCTACTCTATACAAGATTTTCTATGTACTAATCTACCTTAAAAGTTTCAGTTAATGCAAATGGTTCGATCGCTGATAGTCTAGGCAGCTGTTATATCTTCATCGGGCACTTGCTATTAGATTTCATGTAGATTGGACTACTGTGGTCCGTTTTACAGTTTCTGAAGAGTGGACTACTGTGGTCCTTTTTCTATCAGTTTGGGTGCACGTTTACTTATGCACTTAACTTCCGTGTGGTCTGTTCGAAGTCCTTCTGTGAGGTAGCTTCTGGTACACGTTGGGTCGTTGTGTAGTCTGGTCCTTTGCCACGCTGTGGGGTCTTGCAGGGTGTGTTCCAGGGTAGCTCTCTCCGACTTGTGCGGTAGAGGCTACGCAGACAACTCGTCGTTTCTGTGGAGTTGGGCGCACGGGATAGCTCGCCTGCTCGTCTGTAATATAAGAGACGAAATTCTGCACAACCCTGAATAATCGGTTTGTGCAGAGCGTCTCACTGAAAGCCAAAGTAGCCCTCAGTGATAGCTCCACATCTCTATACATAAGCGACGAACATTCTGCTACTTCCGGGGTCCACTGGAATCTCACTCTAAATTCCTATACATACATAAATATAAATCGTGGCTAATTATACACATACAGAATTAATAATAATATAAACATTCACAGGTACTGCCACTGGTCTGCAAACATACATATAGGTTCAACAACAGTGGTTCCGTCAGGTATACAACATGGCGGCGCAACCGGTCGTGTTTCGCCTCGTGGTCGGCTCTTCCACGTGGTACGGCAAATTCGGATTAACAATTCACATTTATGCATAGCAAATTCCACAAACATAATTTCAACAATAATATAAATATATCACGATGAAACAGAAGTGTGTTCATTTACCTGTTTGACAAGTCAGGCCTCGTGGCGACTTAATAGAATTCTAAGATTCTTAAGTCCTGCTTCCTGGTCTATGAGAGAAGATATTTCTCTGCCAGCTATGTAGCTGTTAACTCTTCCTCGTCTCACACACGACTGACTAAAACTGTGCTAGGTTTTGACCCAGTCAAACTGGCTCTAACCGCTTTGCCTGAGCTCTGATTGGTTACAGCTTTTACGAATCTCGCCCACAGTGCTGACTCACTACGCTGTGCGGGTCCGGCTCGCAGTGTGGACCTCTGTGTACTGTAATTGCTGCTGTTTAATACATTAACTCTCTAATGTTACAATGACTACACAGGCTAAATAGTAAATAGGCAGAGTAAAACTAGTCTGTCGTGACAATATACATACACATATATACACACATACACGCTCACACACCCACATACACCCACATACACACACACGTACATATATGCATATACATATAATTATGCAAGTTGGCAGTACATTACATTGACAATTTAATTAGCATAGACATAATTATTGTAATGGCTTGACTGTATAGTTGACTCTTGCTAGAGCGTGCAGTGGGGGCAGTGTTAACGTCCGATGCGCCAGCCGGAGCCAGAGGCAGCATTCAGTCTACCCACCGCCATGGGAACAAAGCTACGAGAGTACTTTGCCTTCTTGCATTTGATGGAGCGATACCGCCTGCCCGAGGGGAGCAGTTCAAACTCCGCGTGCAATGGGTGGGAGCTGTCAGCAGAGACCGCATGCGCCTTGCGGAGCAGGGCTTTGTCTGTTATCTCAGAGATGAGGGGGACGGGGAGGCCAATGATCTTTGAGGCCGTGTTTGAAATTTTGATCAACTTGTTTCTTTCAGTGACAGAGAGGGAGGGGTGGTATATACTACTGCAGTATGTGAGAAGGGGCTCTATGATGGAGCGATAGAGGTTGAGGAGCAGCTGGGGGTCCAGTTCGAGAGACCGCAGTCGGCGCAGCACATACAGCCTCTGCTGACACTTCCTCTGGACAGAAGTGACTTGCTCCTTGAAGTTGAGTGCAGAGTCGAGGATGAGGCCGAGGTAGCGGAAGGACTCCACTATCTCCACCTGCTCCTGCCCGATGATGACAGGCTGTACAGGCGGAGCGTCCCTTCTCGGGTCCACAACTAACTCTTTGGTCTTGATGACGTTGAGCTGCAGGTGGTGCTCTGAGCACCAGCCGGCGAACTTGTTGATAGTGGCCTGATATGTCGTCTCCGACTCAGCATCGGACATCAGGCCGAGGATGGCAGAGTCGTCGGCGAACTTGGAGCAAGAGCATTTATCGCCCTCACACTTGCAGCTGTTTGTGTAGGTAATGTACAAAAACGGGCTAAGCACACACCCCTGGGGGGCGCCCGTGTTAGTCGTCAACTCAGGCGAGAGCGTGACCCCAATCTCCCCGCCACCCGCCACCCGCCACCCGCCACCCGCACCCGCTGCCGTCTGTCAGTGAGGAAGTCAAGCACCCACCGAACGATGACTGTGGGGACTTCCATCTGCTGAAGCTTCTCCACCAGTACGTGTCTCTGCATGGTGTTGAAGGCCGAACTGAAGTCAGCAAACAGTAACCTAGCATAATGGCCGGGAGTCTCCAGGTGCTTCAGCAGCCGGTGAAGGATGGTCGCCACTGCATCTTCCACCCCCCCGACCTGCACGGTAGGCGAATTGCAGGGGGTCCAGGTGTGGCTCAATGAAAGGCTGCAGGTTCCTCAGCATTATGCGCTCGAGGCACTTCATGGGTAGAGGGGTGAGGGCAACAGGGCGGTAATGGTTAGGTTCAGTGGGTCTGGGCTTTTTGGGGACGGGGATGATGACTGAGGATTTCCATAGAGTGGGAACAATGCCAGAGTCAACGGAGGCTTGGAAGAGGGGCTGAAAGGCAGGTGCAAGGGAATCAGCGCAGCTCTTGAGTAGCCGAGCTGAGATGCCGTCAGGGCCGGCCGCCTTGGTTGCCTTCGTCTTCCTGAACTGGGTTCTCACATCGCCGACGCCGATGGTGACTGACCCTTCCACGACTGGAGCTGCTGACATCAGGTGAAAGCACTCTGCAGAGAAGTCAGCATTGTCAAATCGATTGTAGAAGTTGTTCAGGTCAGTTGCGAAAGTCAAAGGGTCAGTGGATGCCGGAAGCTGGTCAGAACGAGAGGAGTCACCGTCGTCCATCAACGTCCGCAGGTGTTGGAAAGCAGCTCTAGCGTTCATTTTACTGAACTCATCCTCCACCTTTTGTTTGAACCGGAGCTTTGCCTGGCGGATCGCAGATCTGGCCTCCCGGGTCAGCTGAGCCACCAGGAGCATGTTTTTCTCTGCAAAGGCCTTCCTCTTTTTTTTCAACAGGTGGTAGATGTGTGACGTGAACCACGGCTTGGTGTTTGGGAAAATTTTCTTCTTCTTGGGAGGGATGACACAGTTCTGACAGAATTTGACGTAGTCTGTGATGACATCGAGGTTGTAGTTGATGTCAGCTGATGGATCGTACAGACAGGACCATTCTGTACAGTCAAAGCATCCGCGCAGTGCTTCCAGTGAGTTCTCTGACCAAGGCCTGGACATGAAGTAGCGAGGTTTGACCCTCTTCAACCGCTGCCTGTACTTGGGAATGAGGTGGACACTGCTGTGATCGGAGCGGCCCACAGGAGGCAGGGACTGGCATGAGAAGGCATGGGGAATTGAACCGTAGCATAGGTCAAGTGTTTTAGCACCACGGGTGTGACACGTCACATACTGCTGCAGGCTTGGTAGGTCTCCATCGAGGGTGCAGGCATTGAAGTCGCCCATTACTAGCACTGGGGCGTCAGGGTACTGTGACTGAAGAGCCGAAACTGATGCAGCGATTACTCGAGCAGCTTCTCTGGTTTTATCCGAAGGGGTGAAGAAGGGGACGTAGGCTACGCACACTATCAGCTTGGTAAATTCACGAGGGAGGTAGTGAGGTCGTAGCGAGACACACAGCAGTTCCAACAGAGTGGTACAAGTTCTTTCATGGACCGTATATTCTGTACACCACCTGCTATTTATGTACAGGCACACACCACCACCGTCCTTGCCAGACTCAGTACGTGTTCTGTCACTTCTCAGGATGGAAAAACCATCGATGGAAACTTCGGCATCGGTAACATCGTCGTTGACGATAGTCCTCTTGGCTTCACTCAGTGTGTCAAGCCAGTCCATTCTCGAATGATGTCTTCCCACGTCTTTTTCGGTCTTTAAAAATTTTCTCTTCATAGTTTATTTGTAGGTTTAAATAACCTTTATCCTGAATTGTCCATCGTTAAAAAAAAAAAAGAGAGAGAGAGAGAGAGAGAGAGAGAGAGAGAGAGAGAGAGAGAGAGAGAGAGAGAGAGAGGTGCAAGGAGATCGTGTCGAAGAAAATAGAAAAGAAGGAACGAGTCCAAAGAAGTCGCAGATTGTGTAATTGAACAACGACATTCACTAAGTGGTTTCCGGGGAGGAGGAGGTGGAGGTGCTGTTGTGCTGGTGTGTGTTACTTCCTCTTTTTCTGGTGTGTGCGTGTGTGTGTGCTTCTGATCTTCTTCTTCTTCTTCTTCTTCTTCTTCTTCTTCTTCTTCTGGTGGGTATGTTTCATCATTTTCTTCTTCTTCTTCTTCTTCTTCTTCTTCTTCTTCTTCTTCTTCTTCTTCTTCTTCTTCTTCTTCTTCTTCTTCTTCTTCTTCTTCTTCTTCTTCTCCAGTCTAAATCTATCGTTCACAGTGTCGCATTGATATAATGCATGTTTCAAAGAATTTTTTTTATTTGTACGCGCGCGCGCGCACACACACACACGCAACATTTTTACAATACTTGGATCTCACATCACCAACGACGAAGTCCGACAGAACATCACACAAGCCATTGGACAACACGATGACCTGCTCACAGTGGTGAAGAAACGGAAACTCCGATGGTATGGCCACGTCACCAGATCATCAGACCTTGCAAAGACCATTCTGCAAGGCACAGTGCAAGGAGGTAGAAGAAGAGGGAGACCGAAAAAGAGGTGGGAGGACAACATTCGAGAATGGACTGGTTTGACACTGAGCGAAGCCATCAGGGCTGCTGAGGACAGAGAAAGATGGAGTATGCTGGTTAAACGATCATCTTTGGTGCCCGTACGACCTCCGGGTTACGGGACAGGATAGGATAGGTTCTCACAGAATTCATATTCGAATTCGGTGGGCTATGCAAGTAACAGATTTGTTGTTGTTGTTGTTCATCTTCTTCTTCCTTCTTTAATTCTGTCCTGTTTTTGTTTGCCTCAAGTTTAATCCTATCAGGCCCGATTTAATCCTCGTTTCCAGTTGAATTTCCGACAGAAAAACGGCACTCGGGAGTTGCAATAAAATTGTAGGGAGTGTGTACAATTATTAGAGAGAGACAGAAACAGACAGTCGGAGAAAGACAGACGGGCAGATGAACAGGCAGACAGACAGAGACAGACCATTGAAATATGCTGTTTTTCTGCTGTGTGGAGGGAGAGTGAATGAGAGAAACGAAAGAAAATGATCCGTTTTAAGCTGCTTTTTTCCTTTCTAATTTTGAAGACCTATATTCAGGAGAGAGAGAGAAAGAAGAAAAAAACCCTCGTTTTTCTTCTCGTTTTCATTTCTTGCCTTGGACGCATGTGGTCCTAGCTAATGTCATTTGTAGCCAATCATGCTTGTTTTGTTGTGGGTGTAAACATCGTAAAAATTGTGTTGCCGTGGGTGCTCTGAATTCGGAATAGGCAATTGGCGGATATTTATTTGGATGTATTAGGGATTGTAAGGGGTTCTATGTGTACTTCATCATCATCATCATCATCATCATCATCATCATCATCATCATCATCATCATCATCATCATCATCATCATCATCATCATCATCATCATCATCGTCATCACCACCACCACCATCATCATCACCATCACCATCACCATCATAATCATCCCCATCATCACGATCATCATCATCATCATCATCCTAATCATCCTCATCATCATCACAGGAGCCACCTGTACAACCTGGCACCTCAACTGACTTCTGAGCATCTGGGGGAACCACGCTGGTCGCTGACTGCCATCCAGAGGATCTCTGACTTAGAAAGTCCGTAACGGAAGAGTTCTGTTCCTTATTCCCTTGTAAATGTGCTGAAAAATGAACTGTACAAAAAATGTCAGTTGCCAGTTGTATAAAGCTACGTGTATAGTTAGTTAACAAGGAGTGGCATTTTTTGTTGTATAATTTATAGCCACTGATACATATCGGAAAAAAGTAACATTGTTTACAATATTATCAAGCATCGTGTATACTTATTATCTTGTACAGTTCATTAGTTAAATAATTAACAACTCTACAGCCACTTATGAAATTGTATAGGCTGTTGGTATATAGGTAACATGATATATATTGACAGTGTTTGTGGTTCTATTTTGTGATCTGATTGGCTGATGTGTGATGTCTGATTGTTTTACTTTCAATAGCCTATTTTGCGTAAATGTGAGAAAGCGATGTGTCTGTTTGCACTGTGCTGTGCTGTAATGTATTGTGTATGAACTTATAACCTATATTCTGATGTATCCCATATGCGCAAAACAAATTCTTCACATGAAGTCAATAAATCTTGAATCTTGAATCTTGAATCTATTATAGAAGACTTCTGGGCATTTCCTATACCCAGCACATCGCCAACAATGAAGTCACGAGCCATTGGACAACACGATAACATGCTCACAGGGGTGAAGAAACGGAAACTCCGATGGTACAGCCACGTAACCAGAGCTTCAGGCCTTGCAAAGACCATCCTGCAAGGCACGATGGAAGGAGGTAGATAGGGAGGGAGACAGAAAAGGAGGTGGGAGGACGGCATTCGAGAATGGATTGGATTGACACTGAACGAAGCAATGAGGGTTGCTGAGGACAGAGAAAGATGGAGTGCGCTGGTTAAACGATCATCTGTGGTGCCCCAACCACCTTTGAGTTACGGGATAGGATAGGATAGGAAAGGGTGTAGGAAGAAAGACTTTAAGGAAAGTCATTATCTTATTCATTATTTTTTGTTTATTTTCCAACTTTGTTTTCCTTATAATTAAGTGTGATTGCAGGAATACGGATGGGTTAGTTGTATTAATATATCTTGGGTTTTCTTGTGTGAATAAAAATGTTGTAATTGTTCCCTTTAGTGTTTTATGTCTTAGATTTTTTTTTTTGGGGGGGGGGGAGGTGAGTGGCGGTGGTGGTGTGTTTTTGGTGAGATAAGCACACACTTGTGTACCCACAACAAGAAACTTACCAGGCAGTTATTTTCTACCCTTCCTTATTTTCTATACCTCTTTCAGACTCCCCGTTGGGGTGCCGGGGGCTTCAGTATAAGTAGTATCCCCACTTTCTGGAAATTTAGTGCTTTAAATTCCCACTGTCGCTGTCTTTCTCATTTGTTCTTTCTCATTCCTGCTCTGTTCTATCAATCTGCTATACTATCTTCTTCTTCGCTAGACCAGTCACCTACCCTTTTTCTTGAGAACTCTTCCGGGACAAGACTCCTTATTTGTGTGTGAGGTCTGTTGGATCAGCTTGGGAATGTTGGACGCATTCTGCCAGGTGGTCACTGGGTCTTCTTGTGGTGTTATTGTTTGGCAGTGTATACATTTTATATGTTTGTGTTTTGTTGATAATTTATAATGATGTTTGTATTCCGTTTTGTTTTCGTTAGCGGGGGTTCGATAAATTAGAGTGTAACCTCAGCGTCCCCTGCGTGGGATGTCTTTATTGTAAAGTGACTGGCTAATGGGGAGCCTTCAGTTTTACCACTAGGATTGTTTCAGCAGATCTTTTAAGCGGATCAGGGGTTGTCCGGTCCTGATTTGGCTCGGAAGAGTCCGCTGGACCTTAAGCAATAATAATGTAATGTAATGTACCTCTTTCAGAGAAGGACGATTATATAATCATCTGTTGTTGTGATATGTATACACTGTCCTAAACGCAGTGCACGTATTTTGAACATAACCCACAATAAATAGCTTATTAAAGATCTGCAAAGACATATAATTTCACCCTCCCCCGTTGGGGTGCCGGGGGTTTCAGTATAAATAGTATCCCCACTTTCTGGAAATTTGGTGCTTTAAATTCCCACTGTCGCTATCTTTCTGATTTGCTCTTTCTCATTCCTGCTCTGTTCTATCAATCTGCTATACTATCTTCTTTTTCGCTAGACCAGTCACCTACCTTTTTTCTTGAAAACTCTTCCGGGACAAGACGCCTTGTTTGTGTGTGAGGTCTGTTGGATCAGCTTGGGAATATTGGAATGCTTTCTGCCAGGTGGTCACTATGGCTTCCTATGATGTTATTATTTAGCAATGTAGGCATTTTATATGTATGTGTTTTGTTGATAATTTGTAATGATGTTTGTATTCTATTTTGTTTTTGTAAACGGGGGTTCGATAAATTAGAGTGCAGCCTTAGCGTCCCCTGCATGGGATGTCTTTATTGTAAAGTGACTGGCTGGTGGACAGCTTTCAGTTTTACCACTAGGGTTGTTTCAGCAGATCTTTTATGCGGATCAGGAGTTGTCCGGTCCTGATTTGGCTCGGAAGAGTCCGCTGGACCTAAAGCAACAATCATGTAATGTAATGTAATGTAATGTAATGTAATGTAATGTAATGTAATGTAATGTAATATAATTTCACCCTCATCAATTCCCAAACTGAAGATGGTTTTTTGTAGACTAATTGTGGCACTACATTACTGGTAGCTTTCCTATGTATACAGTACTGGAATCGTTGAAGTTGGTTTTACCTAAGACCTATGCAAGCGAAATAGAAATAGAAGTAAGTCCACGTACAGTTAGTTGTATTGCTTGTATCTGTATTTAAGAATAGTCTGTATGCTTCCATCCATCACAGCAAAGGTTTTCACTAATTGCTTCCGTCAAGACTATTCAGCGATGACGTGTAATGGACCGTAGATGACGTCGCAGTCTCACTCACACGCAATAGACGTCGTCCGCCGTGGGCGCGACGTCACGAATGACGGCGCAGGCACAGCGGGAGACAACAGCCTCTCAAGGGAAAACCCGAGAGTTATAAACGGAATGGGGATAACGTCGCTAATCTGTGCAAACTCGGGCTACAAACCTGCGTGTTTGTAAAAAACAAAAGCCGCTTCTGCTGTTCAGTCATCCACGAACTTCGTCCTCAGTCGCGCGCAACCCATGCGTGGCTGCTACAAAAACAGATTACGGGGATGCGGACCGATGAGGGTCGCCAGATAACACGGAAAGCAAATTAAGGTTTTGGGTGGATTCGTCTCCACTTCTCTATTAAGGAAAACATCCTAACACCATCTCTACCTCCCAGTTGGGTGAGCATTTTTCCTCTCCCCTATTCTCTTTAGTTTTGTGTTGAAAATGATGCCCCCCTCCCCCCCCCCCCTTACCTCTTTTCCTCCTGTTTCCTCCATACAGTTCTGTCCCTTGTGTAGTAGCGTCTCTTAATTATAACCTTAGCAGACTGAGCAGATTGCAAAACTGTTAGTCATTTTAATAATGAACTCAACCATTTGGGTGCTTCGCGAGGGGGGCAAATTAGAGAGGGGATTAACAATAGCACATCAGTTCAGGCAGCCCCCCTCACCCCCACACCACACCCCACCCCTACCCCGTCATCTCCATCCTTTCCATTGCCAGTTCTAATTATTTGCCATTTTTTTTCATTTAAAGAGCAGACTCATTCATTTTAAACCAGACGTACCGGTACAGTTCTAAAGGCCCTTCTTCATCTGTCAATGAGTTGGGTCTAGGGCAATAATTGTAGGTATTTTAATACTACCATGCCGAGATGGGTACTCGACAAGCAATCTCGATGCTGTTTGATGTTTGATGCATGTCAGAGTTGTATACACCTATAGGTAGAAAGAGAGGCAAGAATCTCGGTTGACTGACTGATACATAGGTACATAAACATACCTAAATAAATCTACCTGCATAGATAGATACATAAATCCATCCATCCATCCATACTTGCAAACATACCTACATACATA
>CM072512.1:45236181-45251181 GCA_036898135.1 Oncomelania hupensis
AATAAATAAATAAACCTGAGACACTGTCTACCTACTCTTTCGGATGAGAGTATGTTACGTTGAGACGCGCATGATGGTGCGTGGGAAATGCGCACGATATAATGTGTGACGCGCGCAATAGATCAGATCGTTTTATTTTGCAACGCATGCAGTAATAGAGTGTATTTATCTTTGATTTGATTTTGCGTTGTTGTTGGTGGAGGCTTTCTGTAGCGTTGGTGTTTTTAGTTGGTCGATATTATTTGAGAATTTTCGGGAATTGGTTGTTTACTATCGATCGAAGCGTATGGATTGTTCTGTTGGTTACCATGGAAGCTTCCATTCCAAATAGGGTTGTATGACGTGAGACAGTGATGATGAAATTAATTTTGATTGGTTGTGGTGTTTCATGTAGGATATTCTCGTTTGTTACCGAGTATGTAGAGACTATATAAGTACCGGACTGTTTCAGGTCTCCTCTCTGAAAATCCTTATCGGGAAGAGAGGGGACCATAAACTGATTTAAAAAAAAAAAAAAAAAAAGGTGTAGTTGTTGTTGATAGTGTGTTGAAAGTAAAAAGTTTAGAGCGGAAAAGGCGATTGTATGCAGTTGTTGATGTGTGCTGAATAAAAGTGGAAAACTTCATACGTCGACTCTGTGACTTGTATGCTGATTGAACGGGTTGCGTGGATAACGAATCTGAGCTACACTCATCAGTACTTCAGCATTGGGGCTGAATCAAATACTGATAGAGAAAACAACATCGAATGAGTGTAACAGAGTATAAACCGAGGTCTAGTCTGTGCACGCACGCATTTCATCGCATGGGCTTTAAAGATCCTGACGCTCATGTCATAGACCGGTGAGTGCCGGTTAAACAAATACACCCAGCACGCACTAGGTCCCTTCTCCCCATCCTCGGTCGCCCGGGATGGTGCTCAGTCGTCTGGGCGTCAGACTATGCGCCCAAAGGTTTCAGGTGGGCTTGAGTTCGATCCTGTACCTGTATTGGCCAGCGCCTTGAGCGGCTCTTGAGCTGGAAAGGCGCTATATAAAAGTGATCTAATAAATAAATAAATAAATAAAAGTCTGTTCAGATCCAGAATGCACAAACACCGCTAAAATTGTTAACAAACATTTCCGACTTTCTCCTTTGAACTGCACTCAAAAACGTTAACATGAAAATAATTATGGACTTCACTGATGATAAGAACCAACACAGTTATCTGAAAGAAGTCAGAAAAGACAAAAAAAGTAGTTGGGACTAGAGTTCACTGACAATACCTATAATATCATTGTTATTAGATGCTATCCTCCTGGGAATAAGGCCAGGCTCCGATAGGAAAGATTTATCTCTCCTTTTCTGCTGCCTATGGTTTGCCTTTGTCGAATTGTGCCATATATATACAGAAAATAGTTTCGATGTAGAATTATTTCTAGGTGAACTAACAGCTAAGTATAATTACAGGCTCCGGTCAAAGTAAATCCACAATGTACACAATTGTTTGCGGAAATCAAAATAAACGTATTCTTATATAAAGCACTTTTTTCTGCGTTAAGACACCGACTACACTTGTCAAAATCACGAAATCTCTGGCTAGGGCGCTAGTTTCCTATATAAAATGTCTCGGCTTAAAACCCCGGCAGGGAGTGAACTTACGTGCCTTAGATAGGAGACTTTTCAAATCACCGAAGGTTTTCTCCGGGTACTCAGGTTTCCTACCTACCTTCAAGAAGGGCGTTGTATGCAGTCAAAATTGAATTCCTTTTCATCTTCTTCCATCATATGTTTGAGTGCAGAATGTGTTGTTTGTTGTGTATGTAAGAATGAATGTAAGATGGGAGCGTGTTTGTTGGTTACAGATCGCCGCGCTTTGAAACTGATTTAGGAATAAAGGCGTATATTATTCTAATTCTTCTTCTTCTTCTTCTTCTTCTTCTTCTTCTTCTTCTTTTTCTTCTTCTTCTTCTTCTTCTTCTTCTTCTTCTTCTTCTTCTTCTTCTTCTTCTTCTTCTTTTTCTTCTTCTTCTTCTTATCTTGATAATCATCACCATCATTAGGTGATGGTAGTAGTAGTAATAGTATAAAAGCAGCAGCAACAGCAGCAGTAGTAATAGTAGCAGTAGCATTAGTAGTAGTAGTAGTAGTAGTAGTAGTAGCAGCCGCAGCAGTAGTATTAGTAGCATAAATCACTAAATCGCTTTCTCTCCATCATTATTATCAGCCTCTCAAGTCCATTGTTTCAAGCAAGAGGTCAGCTAGGGGTCGGGGCAAACGGACACTCGTTTTACCCCCGCTGACCTCTAGACATTTTGAGAGGGCTGTGGTCAGTGACGGCATTAATCGAAGCATCATACATCATCATTAATTGATTATTACGGATCCTGCATCATCGTCAACGTCATCATTAGCATAGTGTTCATCATTCTCAATTCTGTATGCCTCGTCCTATTGTCATACTCTGCGTTACCATTTGCAATAGCGGCAGGGTCATTGCCAGTGATAGCGTCGTCATCATCATCACCATCATCATCATCATTATTATCATCGTCATCATCATCAGCAGCAGCAAAGACATCATCATCAGAAACAGTAGCAGCGTTTACAGTAGCAGCAGCAGCAACAACAGTCATCATCATCTTCATTTTATTTATTTTATATTATTAGTTATTTGTTTTATTTATTAGGCTACTTATTGTATGATTTTTTTGTGACCTTTTTCCCATTTTGAATGTTTGTATGAACTTTTCTTGATTGGTTTGTGACGAATTTGATCAGTGCATTTTTTTTTATGTGTCTGAGCGAAGAGCTTCGAAAGGCAGTTATGGTTCCAAACATTCATTCCTTTCGCGATTTTCATTCTCGTTCATCATCATCATCATCATCATCATCATCATCATCATCATCATCATCATCATCATCATCATCATCATCATCATCATCATCATCGTCGTCGTCGTCGTCGTCGTCATGGCCTCCGTCGGGCATTGACTGCAGCATATGACAGGCAGAAGCATTCCACTAACCAATCACCACAGAGTATATGCACCCAAAATCTGTAATTGGGTGCCTAGGGCGGCCAGCGCTTCGAGCAGCTCTCGAACTAGACAGATGCTATATAAGCATTATAAAATAAATAAATATGAGACGTAGAAACATGTCTTGGCGCACCATGATCATGCTATGTGGTGAAAGAATCTCGCAGTTTGTGTCCATTATTCTTTTTTGTTCGCATTTGTCTGAAAGTTGGGAGATTTATTTCCCCAAAAACATCTGCAATTGCGTCTTGGATGGATCGAGTTCTCCAGCCTGATTATGATCAGCGTAACAGCACTTTGATGTGGTAATGAAGTATTTTATATAAGAACAATTACTTCGCCTTTTAAAAAAAAATACTCGATAATATTAATTCCTGCCCGGACGTGAGTGGTCACTGATAAGCTTACTCAAGCGAGCATGGACCGCAACATCAGCGGCATTCCTGAGGGATGAACACTGTCACGATTCGCTGCGCAGCCCTCGCGCTTTCCGTCCTGTTATCGTCACATCTGACTGACTGAATATGACGCGGTGTCGAATGGGGCATTTGTTCTGTAAATTGAATCCCTTCTTGATGATCTTGTGAAGTTTCATCTTCTATGAAATTCCCTTTGTAAAATATTTATTTACGATTTTTTTCGTTTTTTTGTGTGGTTTTTTTTG
Organism: Oncomelania hupensis; assembly: GCA_036898135.1. NCBI lineage: Eukaryota > Metazoa > Mollusca > Gastropoda > Littorinimorpha > Pomatiopsidae > Oncomelania > Oncomelania hupensis. The sequence continues at coordinate 45,239,865 of CM072512.1, forward strand.
GGTGCCACTTTCAGCTAAATAACCTTTATTTTAAAGCATATTTTCTAAATAATAATTTGTTTAAAAACAGTGTAAGGTTTCTCTAAATAACATTTTGTCCGTAAATAACTTATTATGTAACTAAATAATACGTTGTTTACGTAAATAAATCATGATGTGCTTCTAAATAAAGATTATTTAGCTCAACGTGGTGAAAATAACTATTTTACAAATGGAATTCCATAGTCTTCGTCATGTGGAGCCCAGCTATAGCCTACTTAAGGCTGTGTTCATGTGCCATCTGTCTCGATGAGCGAAATTGGAATTCAGTCAAACTCATTTCACAATTCTATTTCTTCCTCTACACTCTTTCAAATCACGTCCTTCTTCTTCTTCTTCTTCTTCTTCTTCTTCTTCTTCTTCTTCTTCTTCTTCTTCTTCTTCTTCTTCTTCTTCTTCTTCTTCTTCTTCTTCTTCTTCTTCTATCTATCTATCTATCTATCTATCTATCTATCTATCTATCTTCTTCTTCGTCTCTCTATCTCTCTATCTCTCTATCTCTCTATCTCTCTATCTCTCTATCTATCTTTCTTTCTTTCTTTCTTTCTTTTGAGTCTGAAAAGTGTAAGGCATGAGAGTTTCATCATTGTGAGTTGATAGCCTAGCATGAAGACTTGTATCTGATTTGACTGTCGGCACGACGAGCCATTAGCTCACCTTAGCTGAAGACTAAAGTTACAATGAACAGTGTGCTTCGTCCAAGCAAGATAAGGTAGCCTGCATACATCGAAAATAAATCATTCCAAAACATCAATAATTACGAGAACAATCCAGATCCCTTTATGTCGGGCAGTCTATTATATTACTGTCGAATAGCATGAGTTGTTGTTATCTGCTAAAACTATGTTACATTTGTACGGTATTAGTTCAACTTTAAGGTATTAGATGTGCTTCAGTGTTTGTATTATTATTATTATTATTATTATTATTATTATTATTATTATTATTATTGAGGATTTTTATAGCGCACTTATCTCGCCGTACTTGACCAGACTCTAGGCACAGGATCTAACTCAAACCACCCTAGACGCCCACCCGCAGCCTTTGGGCGCATGGTCTGACGCCCGGACAACTGAGCACTATCCTGGCCAGCCATGGATGGGGGAGAAGGACCAAGTGCATGCTTGGTGTGTTCTTGTTACCGGCACTTACCCGTCTAGGACATGAGCGTCAGGATCTTTAAAGTCCGTTATGATGGAATGTATGCGACACACAGACTAGACCTCGGTTTATGCTCTCATCCGAAGGAGTAGGAAACGGGAGTGAAGTGTCTTTCCCAGGGACACAACACAATGGCCCGGACAGGGCTCGAACCCGGGACCTTCAGATCCGCAAGCCAATGCACTACCATTAGACCACCGTGCCTCTCGTACGTCCATGCGTGAGAAAGTGTATGGTCTAAAATCACGTGTAAGCGAGCAGACATTACAATAATGTATTGAAATGAATTGAGTTCAATCAAACTTAGAAACCCAAAGAGCATACCACCGCAAAATATTCAGTCTTATGCTAGTAGACCTATAATATCTTTGACTGCTCAGAAGAAGCGAACGTTAAGTCTTGACGAGTCCCAGCTATGAAGTGTGCGCTCATCTGTGACAAGCACGCAGAACCCGGACCTCCTATGAGAAGTATGTCGCGCTCCGGGGTTCATCAGTTAGCGTGACGGGTCAGGCTGGTGCGGTGCGCGTGGAATGACCACCAGACATCCTACTGCAGGCAGGCATTCTTCTGTGTTGTGAGGTGAAACTCTTATCAAACCAGCATGACTGCTGGCCACTGGCAGCTGTACTATGGGTATGAAATATATTCATAATTCATGATAAGGCTCAATAGCAGTAATCCATGATTTAAAGACAAAATAACGTTTTTAAGGGTGTGATCGTGACTATAAGATAAGATAAGACAACTTTATTATCTTCTGGAACTCGCTACCTCGGCCCGTCCGTCACAGTTCTTCACTAGCGTCTTTTTAAAATGAACTTGAAGACGCATCTTTTTAGAAAGGCCTTTTCCTGGGCGCCATGAGTGAGTGTTGTTTGTTATTTTTGGTGTTGGGATGTGTATGTGGTTGCGTGTTATTGACCAATGTACGCATGTTGTGTTTACATTTGTTTGTGTAAAGCGCGTTGTGATTTTGGAAAGCGCTGTATGAATTGCCTGTTATTATTATTATTATTATTATTATTATTATTATTATTATTATTATTATTATTTATTTTTACAAGAAATTACATTGTGGTGTACAATTACAATCAACAAGGAATAAACATCACAATAAATATATCAACAACAATGATAATGACAATGATGAGTATATGAGAGCGTGTGTGTATGTGTGCTTGTATGTTCTCTCTCTCCTTCACACACATACATGCACACACACACAAACAAACACACACACTCACACAATCTAAAAAGAGGCCTGGGTAGTGCTGTATAATAACTTGCTCCAATAGGTTGGAATGGCCCAACATGTGCAGTCTTAACGATACACAGCCATGCCGACTAAACAGACTTAAGTAAACACGCACATATGCTGCAAACTAGCGTGCTGCGTGACACTATTAACCACTAGGCCACTCCAGAACAGCAGATCAGAGAGAGTTCTTAACTGAACATGTTTGTACTTCCATTTTTGTTAATATTGTCTTTTTTAATGCATTTAAAAGGTTCAATATGATGGAAGTACCGCACTATGTAAATCTACTGCTATCTATATCTATCTATCTATTAGATATCTATCTACCTGTGAATATGTGGAATATTATTTTTTTTTAATTCAGAAGATAGAGAAGAAGAAACATATATCGTGCGTTCGATTTTAATCGACTAGCGAAGAATTACATGAGAAAAGTTTTGAAAATGGAATAGGCCAGCCAAGAGATGTTACCAATGATTGTATTATAGGTCAGTTCGACTACAACGAATAAGTGACCATCAGTAATTATCCTCACAGCAACACAACAAAGTGCACTAGACTGAAGTTCGACCTGGACAAACTGCAAAACCCAGAGGTGACAGAAATATTCCAAGCCACAACTGGAGGGAAATTTGCACCACTGCTCATTTTGGGAGCTGTAGACGCAGAGTGCTGAAAAAACGTAAACTCCGATGGTATGGCCACGTCACCAGATCATCAGGTCTTGCAAAGACCATCCTGCAAGGCACAGTGCAATGAGGTAGAAGAAGATGACATCCGAAAAGGCATGAGCACAGCAAAGGAGAACTGGATAGAATAGCAATGCCACGAAATAGAGAACAGTCTGAACAAGAACAACAGCAAGAAGGCCTACCAGGCTTGAAGCGGCTGACAAGTGTTAAACAGTCCAAGGTCTCCACGATCCAAAGCAAGTGTGGCATGTGCCTTACAGAAGAACAAGAAGTCTTGGATAGATGGTTAAAGTAGGCTACTGCTCTGACCTTTACAACCACATACCAAACGGAGACCCATCATTTCTAGCATGTCCCCAGAACAGAGAAGAGGAAGAAACCCTCCAATTCTCCGAGAAGAAGTTGAGGCAGCAGTGCAGTCACAAAAGAAGGGAAAGTTTGCGAAAGTGGCCAACATACAATACAACAATTGCTGCAAGCCGGAGGGGAAACAATGATTGACGCCCTCACCATTATCTGTAACAAGGTCTGACAGAGTGTGGAGTGGCCTACACCATGGACCAAGTAGCTTGTCATCACTCACCCCAGCAAGGTCCTCCTGAAAATAATACTCAACAGGTTGAAACCCCAAGCTGAACAAATCGTAGCTGTAGAACATGCAGGATTCAGGGCAGGGCGAAGAGTACCACTGAATAGATATTCAACCTCAGAATAATTTGCGAGAAATACCTACAGCACCAACAACATCTATATCATGTGTTTATAGACTTCAAGAACGCGTTTGACCGAGTCTGGCATGCAGCTCTGTGGGCAACCATGAGAGTGTACAATATCAGCCCTAAAATTAGTGAAGTCATCAAAGGCCTGTACGACAAGGCTATCAGTGCAGTCCTCCACAACAGCGCCAAGGATGCCTACTCTCTCCAACACTCTTCAACATCTCCCTAGAGCGCCTCATGTCCGATGCCCTTGCAGTTTACGAAGGCACAGTCAGCATAGGGGGAAGAGCAATCTCCAACCTCCGTTTATTGCGGATGACATTGACGGATTGGCTGGAGAGGAACAAGAACTTGAACAGCTGGTACAGAGACTTGACACCACCTCCAGAGCCTATGGAATGGAAATAAATGCAGAGAAGACCAACATGATGACCAACAACACCAAAGGCATCAACATGGATATAAAGTCCAAGGCCAATCCTCAACACAGCAACACAGTGCATAGCTTCAAATATTTAGGAGCCATTGTCCCGACAGGAAGTCCTCTCCAAGATCGCACAAACAACTGATGCCCTGGAAAGATAGGACCATCAGTCTACATTCGAAGGTAAGGCTGCTGCGCTCTCTTGTCAACTCCATCTTTCTATACTCCTGCGAAACATGGATCCTCACAGCAGATCTACAAAGAAGAATACAAAACATGGAGATGAGGCGCTACAGAAGACTTTTGGGCATTTCCTATACCCAGCACGTCACCAACAACGAAGTCCGACAGACTATGACACAAGCCATTTGATAATACGATGACATGCTCACAGTGGTGAAGAAACGGAACCTCTGATTGTATGGTCACGTTATCACAGCATCAGACCTTGCAAAAACCATCCTGCAAGGCACGGTGCAAGGAGGTAGAAGAAGAGGTAGACAGAAAAAGAGGTGGGAGGACAACATTCAAGAATGGACTGGTTTGAAACTTAACGAAGCCATGAGGGTTCCTGTGAACATAGAAAGATGGAGTGCGTTGGTTAAACGATCATCTGTGGGCCCAATGACCTTTGAGTTACGGGATAGTATAGGATAGGATAGGATAGGAATTATCCTCAATTTAGTTTTTGGACTAGGGGTATGATTTTCGCTTAGGGTGCGAGAGGTCCCCGGTTCAAATTCCGGACGAGCCCTAACTTTTTATTTTATTTTAAATAATTTCATTAAATTCGTTGATTGTGCGTAGCTAACATATTCTTACAATCCTTTACGTTTCTCAATGTTCAGTCATCGAATCCCTGCATCATCACAATGATCATCAAACCGTTCTAAATATACCTTGTACGTACTAACAGTTCTGTAACTGTTCCTCAACACACGCATCTGACAACACACAAACACAGACAGACAGACAGACACAACCACACAAACACACACACACTCACACACTGTGGAACAATAAACTTGCTACGCCAATTTTTGAATAGGTGATTACAAATAAGTAATTACTGTAAAATGCACATGTGCACACACACACACTGTCTCTCTCTCTCAAACACACAAACACACACAAATACACACGCGGTTAGAAAGAAAGATTTTTTAAACGCTTGCCTCGTCAACAGTTGGACAGGCGATTACATTTAAACAATTGAATGCACCATCAAAACAAAATGGCGCTTTGCAAAACTTACTGATGTAAAGGATGCACCCACTCTGAAAGTAAAACTGAGGTGGAACAACTGAGGAACTCAATAAGAGACCTGTGGCTGCGGACTAAACTTTCAGTTTACGCGAGTTTAATGTTTATAACTGAGAAACTGATCTTGCGCCATCTTCGCATTTGACATCGATACCTACAAGGGATAATCCATTTTGACATTTTAAGAAAGGTTCATTTATCTAGAAGTTTCAACTTTTGAACTCCCGAAGTAATGACCCAAATCATATAGGTGTGATGACATTTACAAGAGACGTCGTCTAGTCTCGTCTGTCTGCCTACTTCCATGTCTGTCTGTCTGTTTATCTTTTTCTCTCTACTCCCTTCCCGTCCATTCTCCCTCTTTTCTGATATCTCTTTCCCTCTTTCTCTCTCTCTTTCCCTCTCTCTTTCTCTCTCTCTCTCTCTCTCTCTCTCTCTCTCTCTCTCTCTCTCTCTCTCTCTCTCTCTCTCTCTCTCAAGCTCCCACCAATGGTAGTAATAATATAATCAGATTAAGAACAATGTTAGAGACATTTACAAAACCAAGAGTATTATTTTACTAACCGTCAACAGTTATAATTCTTCTTCGTTTTCGTTGCTGTTGTTGTTGTTGTTGTTGCTGTTGTTGTTGCTCTTCTTCTTCTTCTTCTTCTTCTTCTTCTTCTTCTTCTTCTTCTTCTTCTTCTTCTTCTTCTTCTTCTTCTTCTTCTTCTTCTTCTTCTTCAACGTAATACATTATATTATTATTATTAATTGCAAACCTCACAGGACAACATTTTGGATTAGCATATCTTTAGCAGTGTTGAGTACCATATGATTCAAAATGGGTTGTTTATACTTAACAAAACTGGTTAAATTACTCCGTTAAACCAAACTATTAACATTTAACTGCTACATCACTTCAAATTATACAGTAAATATTTCAGAAGTAACAGAATAATGTGTTGCAATAACGACGGATGTCATATGGCTATTAACCCTTGATTTCTCAGTCTGGAAGCTTCGACTTCGCCGGAAATAATACAGCCTTTTATATACTTGGTAATATATTCTTATAAGGATATACACGTAAATCAAGCAGACGGCCTATCTCGGGCATGGTCTGGATATCCAATGTAACGTCTGCAATATTATCCGTCATGCAATGCGCAGTACTAAGTGATCGTCTGTTCCCATGGCGTAGTTGAGACGACCAGAGGTACAATATTGGCCACAAGTGGAGATGAGAGCGTAATTCGCGCGGCAAATCTCATCTAAACAGTGTGACGTTTGTTTTACGACTGACGACGTATTGTCGTAATCCGCAACTATTCATTTTAGTTTACGTATTGTCGTAATCGTCTTTTAATCTGTTCTCTATATCTACCTTTTTAATCCTCATGTGACAGACTAAGGCTGCGGTATTTATTCTCGCGTGCACCAAGACTTGCTTCAGTTACATTTCACTGATATATTTACGACTATAAATTCTTTCTAAAACTGCCCTGTTTCAATTTTTTTTTTTTAAATTTTAATTTTAGGTTTACGAGTCAACATCCTGAAATGGGAAAACATACTTTTAGCCAAGATATTCAAGAATAAATGTTAAGAGCGTAATGAAAATTAGTTGCAAATAAATATCGGAAAGGCTCAATAGTGAAACTATTTATAGTTAAAATGTATAAAACAATAAAAAGAAAAAACAAAAACTATAAGGGCTCGTCCGGGATTTGAACCCGGGACCTCTCGCACCCTAAGCGAGAATCATACCCCTAGACCAACGAGCCGTTGAGAAACCTTTGTTCTAGGTTAAATTAAATAACGAATTAATGTAGGTCATATTCTAGATAAGATTTCTCCCATTACCTTATTTTAAAAACTGTTCCTTTTTGACTACCTGATAGTGCATTTCAGAACAAGCATGCACACATAAAAACAACAACAACAACAACAACAACAATAATAATAATAATAATAATAATAATAATAATAATAATAATAATAATAATAATAATAATAATAATAATAATAGCAACAACAATACTGGATGCTATACTACAAGTACATACGAAGGGTGCAAGGGGAAAACCGGAGATGTCACATTTTTGCTGTTTTCAAATTATTGCCCTTTACGAACTCTTCAGTTTCTTAGCTACGTTTCCTATTATCCCTGCAAGCTGTAAGTCTGCGTAGTCACTCTATAAACTGAGTGATAAAAATAGCATACAAGGGGTAAAACTGTGATGTCCACTCTGTACAAGGGTCCCGTGAAACCAATGATCAGTTCCGTAGCGATCACGTGACATAGGCCTACACAAGTTTCTAGAAAAAGATGGCGGGCAGGGAGTTTCCCGAAGTAACAGAAAAAACAAGAAAAGTGACGTCGGAAGAAGGTCGGCTTCGATATCTTACTCATTTTAACAGTCTTCGTGACAAAGACGCACAAGATAGCTTTATTGCTTCTATGATAGAAGTGAAAGCTGTGAAAAGAAGGAGACCTCGTCAGACTGAAGCAGTGTTCCATGACTTTGCCTATTACTACAGCTTGAGAAATCTGAAAGGAAAATTCTTTCCAAATTCCTATCTGCTTTAATGCCCTAATTTCTATTCTGGGGATTGGAAAGTCACGTGTTGAAAGAGTTCGCGCATCACTTGCAAAAACAGGTTGGTTTTGTGTTAATATTTCGCATTTTGTAGTTAGTAACATCCTTGTAATTTTTTTTTAAATCTCACTTTCCTTAACATTATATGTTCTTTATAATCAGACAAACAAAGCAAGGAAAATGGAAATAGGCCTATTTGCTTTTTTTGTAAACATAAAGAAATAGAGAAAAGCTAAGAAAACTGGTTTAAAGGCTGGAGTAGGCTATAAATGTACTGCCTAATTTTATTAATGAGCTCTATTTTACCTTATTTTTCCTCTTAAGACTGATCAGAATTTATAATGAAATGATAGCATGTAGCATACTATTTTGTATTATCTAGTTTTTTTTTCCTCTTTTAATTGATTTATAGTTAATTAATATAATAGGCATGTCAATGAAATAGCCTCAATTTTTTATGTTAATTATAAGATTATCATTAAATAACTCCAAAATCATAATTAAAAACTGAAAGCCTCATTTTATCAATGTTAAATATAAGATTAGCATTATATAACTTCAAAATCATCATAAATAAAAACTGAATTTCATTAGAACACAGAAAACATTGTAAAAGTAAATAGCCTAATGCTATTACACTATTACCTTTAACAAAATCTATTCAAATAAAATAATTAATTTAGTAATATTATTTGCCTGTAATCTGTGATTATACTTGGTGTGATTAACATCTAATAAAGCACTTTCCAGTTACCACAATAAATGCTGCTTTTTCAGGCCTGTCTATTATGGTATTAGCATTTTAATATTTTGTTCTCTCTTTTGTTTTGTTCCAGGACTTCCCCCGAAAAACCAGCAAGGAAAGCACCTCAACAGACCACTAGCCTTCACTGATGATGTTAAGGAATGCATCATCAACCACATTAAATCCTTCAGAGGACGACAAAGCCACTACTCCCTGCACGACACAAGGGAGCTCTACCTCCCATAAGATCTGAACGTCTGCAAGATGTATGCAATGTTCCAGGAGAAATTTCCAGACATCAAAGCCTCTCTTGAAAGTTACAGGTAATTTTTAATTTAGAAATTAATAATGGTACTCTATCTTTTTAAATTAAAATTTATTATGTCTTGTGGCAATATTCCATCTTTGTTTTTGTTATACAGTGATCCTGTTAACAGTTAAAAAAAAGTAAGTTCCTTTTAGGCCATGAGGCCCATAGAGCCGGTGCATATCCCCGGTTTCCGTAGCATGAAGCGGAACAGGTGAAGGTCACCCCCTGGATAGGATGCTAGTCTATAGCAGGCTTACTCCCCAGATGAACTGGTACCCAATTTAACACCTGGGTGGAGGTGAGGTAATGAGAGCAAATAGCCTTTCCCAATGACTAAACTGCAGCTTTCCTACGGGAGTCGAACCCGGACCCATTGGATCCAAAACCCGATGTTCTACCAACTGAGCTACAGCACCTCCCCGTTAACAGTTATGGATAACAAGATTTTTTTTTGTTTTTTTTTTTTTGTTTAGCACAAGCCATTTTTTTTTCTTTTCAGTTATTTTAGTTTTTATTATATCACTTATCACAATATCAGCCTTGCTGTAAAACTTTATTAAAAAACCAAGAACCCACAAGTTGTATGCTGTCAAAGTGAAAAAAAAGGTTATATAAATTAAAACATTTCAATAATTCTGTATAAGCTGAAGACAAAAAGACAAAAATAAATAAATAAATAAAATAAAACAAGAAATGAATCACTGGTTATCGGTTGTTTCTGTCATGTCCACACACTGCTTTTATGTTCCAGAAAAATCTTCATGGAGAAATTCAACATAGGATTTGGATACCCCCCGCAAAGACACCTGCTCAGCTTGCAACAAACAAACAATTTTGGGGACTTAGTAATTTTTTTTTTAAATCTTAAAATAAGAATAAATTTTTTTCATGCCTGAAAATTTGTGTTTCTTGATTCTACTGATGTTTGGATTGTTGATATGAAAGTTTTGAACTCAATGGTATGAACGAGTAAAAAAGATTAAAGAAAAAGTTACAAATAAATAATTTAAAAAAATAAAATTAACACTATACAAATAAATAAAATAAACCTAACTCACTTTTTTATCTTTACAGCAGCATACAATTATTCATTGCAAGCAATGTGGTGTTACATAAAAATATCTCAACTTTCAATATTGCAAGGGGAAAACCAGAGATGTCCCAAATAACCCTTTGTATTAAAATTGACTATCAAAAATATTAATAATGTTCTTGAAAGGTAAATAATGGTTTATTAAGTGCCTAAAGCAAAATACAATACTTACAATCAATAAAAATTGCTGTGTGATTTATAGATTTCAAAGCAGAAGTCTTAAAACTTTGTTTTCAAGTTTTCTTGAAAAGCTTAAAACGTGACATCTCGGGTTTTCCCCTTCCTAAATCATGCTCAAAGTGCGGCGATCGGTGACCAACATACTCATCCAATCAAACCAGCATAACAAAGTACAGGCTACAATAGCCGGTGTTTTCCTTTATTTGTTGCTGCAGTGGTCATCGTTGAAGGTGAAGGTGTGGTGATAGGAGAGGCAAGGGGATGGGGAGAGGTTGGAGGGAGTTAGGTGGGTGAGGGTGATGAGGCATTTAAACAGAAATTCACTAGATTGACGTGACATATTGTGTCCCCCATAAGCTCCATGTGTCCGGGGACGTTAATCTACCCACTAACTACTGACGTGACATTGCTTTGCCTCTTTTAAGAAATGAAAGTGAGAGTGGTTGGAGCTTTAGGCATCGTTTGAAAAGAAGCGGTTTTTGCAGCGGTTTTACAGTGGGAATTCTTTTAAATGCCCATGCTCCTATCAACGTGGAAATGCAGAATGTATCAGTTTCGGGAGTAATTGTTAATTCTTTTTTGTCCTAGCGGTGTAACAACAGATGTGCATGTGCATGAAATTGCCGAGGGCGAGTGCGGACTGGAACGCGTGCTTGTGGACAGTGGTTAAATAGTTGCGGGTGGGTGAGCGAGTACGTGAGCGTGTATGTGCTGGGTGGATGCCGTGAAATGAATTTATGTTGATGTTGTTGTTGGGTAGATTAACGTCCCCGGACACTATTGCGCACAGGGGACAGAGCAAAATTGTATGAATTTATAGGTCGTGGCCTTGTAATGAAAGTTTATTG
>CM072512.1:45253681-45261181 GCA_036898135.1 Oncomelania hupensis
TTATTATTATTATTATTATTATTATTATTATTATTATTTTAAAATGAGGACCGCCATAAAAGGGTAGATTTTTTCCTGATTGCCTTGGCATTCATTGAAGCACGTCGAGGTCGGTGAACATTCCGCCATCATCTCTGCACCTGAACCTTACGGACTGGATTGCCACACTTCGTAACTGGAACCAGCTGAGCTTGCTCACGCGGCGTCAGAGGACGGGCCAGTATGACTTGCTCTCGTCGCTGCCAGATTAAACCAGAGATCAGCAATTAAATTCTTCCACTAAGGTTCGCAATACCTTTTGCAAACGCAATTACAATTTACAAAAGTTATCCTTGTTTGTCACGGTTTTGTCTGTTATTGTCATGACCAGGCGCATCTGTTGTCCATAACCTTGCTGGTTTTGTTGCACAGAAAAACGTTTGTGATAAAGAGTTGTCAACCAAAAGTGGCTGAGACTAGAACTTATGAGCACTGACCGACAGCCATCTTTAATTACCCACTTCCCCCTTATAATTAACCTTTTAAGAGTACCTCACTTCCACTCCCACTTTCACTCTCTTCCTTCCCCTTTTTGTTTTAAAATATGTTTTTTTTTTTTTTTAAAGAAATTTTTATTCACCAAATACATGCATGTATAACAACCACAGTTTTTCCATAGATATTCATACTTATGTTATCATACAAGCAAATATAAGGCTTTTTTTTATATAGATAGACATACAGGAAATATACTTTAGAAGAATACTAAAATAAATATTTATAAGGAAAAGGAAGAAATAAAAGAGAGGAAATGAGAGAGAAGATGCACAGGGTTTTATATTACATGTACATGAGCATCCGCAAGCAAAGCCTAAACAAAAATATACATGAGTACATGTACACAGGATAAGAAAAAGTGTACAAAAATATTATTACAGATTATCAAAAAGAAAAAGAATGGCCTACACCATGGACCCAGTCGCTTGTCATCACTCTTCCTAAAAAAGGTAACCTTCAGGAGTGTGAAAATTACCGCACCATCAGCCTCATCAGCCATCCCAGCAAGGTCCTCCTGAAAATAATACTCAACAGGTTGAAACCACAAGCTGAACAAATCATAGCTGAAGAACAAGCAGGATTCATGGCAGGGCGAAGTACCACTGAACAGATTTTCAACCTCAGAATAATCTGTGAGAAATACCTACAGCACCAACAACATCTATATCATGTGTTCATAGACTTCAAGAAGGCATTTGACCGAGTCTGGCATGCAGCTCTATGGGCAACCATGAAAGTGTACAACATCAGCCCTAAAATCATAGAAGTCATCAAAAGCCTGTATGACAAGGCTACCAGTGCAGTCCTCCATAACAGCGTCATCGGGAACTGGTTCAGAACAACAATCGGTGTGCGTCAAGGATGCCTACTCTCTCCAACACTCTTCAACATCTTCCTAGAGCGCATCATGTCAGATGCTCTTGCAGATCACGAAGGCACAGTCAGCATAGGGGGCAGAGCAATCTCCAATCTTCGTTTTGCGGATGATATTGATGGATTGGCTGGAGAGGAACAAGAACTTGAACAGCTTGTACAGAGGCTTGACACCACCTCCAGAGCTTATGGAATGGAAATAAGTGCAGAGAAGACCAAAATGATGACCAACAACACCAATGGCATCAACACGGACATCAAAGTACAAGGCCAATCCCTCAACACAGTGCACAGCTTCAAATATTTAGGAGCCATTGTGTCAGACAATGGGTCTCGACAGGAAGTCCTCTCCAGGATCGCACAAACAACTGCTGCCCTGACAAGGTTGAAGCCCATTTGGAAAGACAGAACCATCAGTCTACATTCCAAAGTAAGACTGCTGCGATCTCTGGTCATCTCCATCTTCCTATATGCTTGCGAAGCATGGACCCTCACAGCAGATCTCCAACGAAGAATACAAAGCATGGAGATGAGGTGCTACAGAAGACTTCTGTGCATTTCCTATACCCAACACATCACCAACGTTGAAGTCCGACAGACCATCACACAAGCCATTGGACAACACGATGACCTGCTCACAGTGGTGAAGAAACGGAAACTCCGATGGTATGGCCACGTCACCAGATCATCAGGCCTTGCAAAGACCATTCTGCAAGGCACAGTGCAAGGAGGTAGAAGAAGGGGGAGACCGAAAAAGAGGTGGGAGGACAACATTCGAGAATGGACTGGTTTGACACTGAGCGAAGCCATGAGGGCTGCTGAGGACAGAGAAAGATGGAGTATGCTGGTTAAGCGATCATCTGTGGTGCCCCTACGACCTTCGGGTTATGGGACAGGATAGGATAGGATAGGATCAAAAAGAGGCAAGTACAGCTGCCACATTGTACGGAAAACATTTAGACTCATCTGTGTACTAGCAATGTACCTTTCCGTTTCATATCTGTTTTTCAGAGTGAATAAAAAAGCTTCATAGACAGGCATTTCTTTATTCATTTTACACCTGTAAATGTATGTTTTTGCTAACAAAATCATCAAATCCATCACATCATCGGTTACTGTCGCCTTGTCGCAACCAAAAATAATTAAATGTTCATTGAACCTAAGTGATGTGACATGTGAGCATTTGTTAACTAATGCATTTTGGAAACTATTCCAAACTTGTTGCACCGAATTACATGACCAAAGAAGATGCTGGATATTTTCTTTTCCCATCCCACAAAAGGTACAGTTATTACTATTTTCTAATCCCATACTATGTAAAATTGTATTTGTACCTAATATTCTATGAACTACCCTGATTTGAAACCATTTAAGTTTAGTGTCTTTTATTTGCTTTATCTTTTTAAATATTTTTTTCCATGACATCTGTATATTTACTCGTTGCTCCCAATTTTTGCAACAATTTGGCTCATGTTCATTTTGTACCAAAATGTCATAGAACGTTCCTGCCCCTTTGGGCACTGACAAAACAAGTCTGAGTAGTTTGCTATGTTCATACCCTTGCAAATGCTCACCGGCCACATCGATATCTGTTGTACGTATGTATTTTTTAATAGCGTTTACACACCCAGAGTAAGTGAGAAAATTTACCGCAATTCCATATTTCTCACTAAATGTTTGTAAATCTAGAAACAACCCATTCTCCTTTATGAAATGACCAATATTGTAAACCCCTTTCTCTATCCAATTTGGAAAAAAATAGTCTCCCCTCCAATCAAAATATTAATGTTACAAAAGATAGGTTCTCCTCTAAGTTCCTCATTTGTCTTAATTTTTATATTTGTTCCTAACTCTTTATACGCTTTCGCTACATCTATCCAGTACTGATTTACTTTTCTATCCATATCTATTATAGTACCCAGTTTATCAAGGAGTTCAAATTTATTTGATGTTTTTTTAACAATGTTTGTCCATTTATGATTACTCGAATGTAATTTCCTTAGCCATGTTACCTTAAGAGCACTCATAAACCTCCTCACATCTGGAATTCCAACTCCCCCATAATCAATACGTTTTACAGAAACTTTTCTACTTATTTTATCATTTTTTCTTCCCCAAACAAAGCAATAAACACATTTTTGTAATTCATCCACAATATCATCTGGTGGATTTGGCAACAGCAACCAAAGATGAACAAGTTTTGACAAAATAAGTGACTTTAGAACAGCCACACGCCCCAAAGGCGTAATCTGACGTTTTAACCAGACTTTAAACATATTCTTAATTTCTAAAAACTTTTCTCGAAAATTAATCTCTACACATTTCTTAAGGTCAAGTGTGAACCATATACCCAGTATTTTGAATCTTTCAGGATTCCACTCCATGTGCAGGTGGGGCATAAAGCGTATTTCTGAATTGTGCATACTACCTAACCAAATAGCACTGCTTTTATCAGTGTTCAAGATAAGACCAGATTTTTTACCAAAAATTTGAATAGTATTAATTGCTTCTTCAAAAGAATTTCTATCCCCTTCCATCATTAACTCTGTGTCATCAGCATATTGAGCTACTTTATTTTCTATTTCATTAACCTTTATACCTTTTATATGATGATTTTCTCTTATCATTATACCTAAAATTTCCACACACATGACAAACAGATAGGGGGAGATCGGGTCTCCTTGCCTACATCCCCTCCGTACATGGAACCAGGACCCAAGTGTACCATTCACAAGGACCGATGATTTAATTCCATTGTAGAAAGTATGGATCCATCGACAAAAGTCAGTGCCACAGCCAAACGCCCCCAACACCTTAAACATGAAATCCCAGCTGACCGAGTCAAAGGCCTTCTCAAAATCTAAACATAGTAACAACCCCGGTTGGTCGTTCATATTCAAGTAGTCAATTAAATCATAGATTAATCTAACATTATCTCCTAGATATCTATTACGAATAAATCCTGTTTGGTCTTCATGTATCAGAGAAGGTAGTACATTCTTAAGTCTATTTGCTATACACCCTGATCCTATCTTATAAACTAGATTTAGAAGAGAGATGGGTCGCCAGTTCTTAATATACTCTCTGGGTTTATCACCCTTTGGAATACAAACAATTACCCCCTCCTTTTGAGTAGATGATAATTCCCCTTTTAAGAAACCTTCATTTAAAGAGCGTACAACAAAATCACCTACCCTGGTCCAAAAAACTTTAAAGAACTCTGCAGAAAAGCCATCACTACCTGGGCTTTTCCCATTTTTTGTATTTTTTAATACCAAAGATGCCTCTTCTAAAGTGATAAGACCCTCAAGTGAATTCGCCTCCAACTCGGTCAGTCTGGGAGTACTGTCAATAAGTTCGCCTATTTCACAGGGTTCTACTACCCTATAATCATACAACCTTTCATAAAAACCATTAACTTCAACTAATATTTCCCCGGGATCTGTAGTAATTGTACCATTTTGTTTATGCAACTTAAGGATTTGTTTATTAGTATAATTGCGTTTCTCTAGCGCACAGAAATATTTCGTAACCTTTTCCCCGTCAACAATCCACCTGGCCCGAGAACGGAGCAAAACACCCTCCATCTTCCGTTCCCTTAAAGAAATCAGTTCAGTATTAGCTTTCTGCAATTCCTCTCTTTCTGACTCATCTAATTTTAACTTTTGTTCTAATAAAATAATTTTTTTCTCTAATAGTTGCTCAGTTTCTTTACTTTTTTTTCTCTTCTTGGTAGCATAAGAAATTGTTCTGTCTCTAATTTTCATTAACAGTGTGTCGAGAAAGAGTTGGTCATTAATTACAAACTGTATTTCATTATTACTTATTTGACTAATAGTATCCTGATTATATGGACATGCCGCGTATTCTTTCTTCACTTCTTCTATAACTGAATTAATGTCATCTAAATATTCCTTATCTTTTAACAACAAAGCGTTAAATTTCCATAATGACAATCGTTTTCCTTCTTTAACTTTTCCTAAAGACAATAAAATAAGCGAGTGATCCGTTCTGTAGCCAGGCAGAACGTCGGCGTCATAAACATCAGCTGACATCAAATCAGATACCAAGAAAAAGTCAAGTCTACTTTGCTGAATGGGGCTATTTCTTCGCCATGTATATCTTCTTAATTCCGGGTTTAAGTCTCGCCATGTATCAGTCAAGTCTAGATTGATCATCATTTGTTCTACCTGTTCCTGGGCTTTGATATTGTTATGATGTTTATAATTATCACAGTCAAGTTCAAAGTTTAAAACTAAATTCCAATCTCCTCCCATAATAATATTATCTGGCGCAATTTGTTTAATCTTGTTACATAACGTCACATAAAAGTCTGGGTCATCTCTGTTTGGTCCGTACACATTACATATAAGAAATTCTTTACCAAATATTTTCACCAAAATCAAAATGTAGTTTCCACCATTATCCTTATACACTTTCTTGACATCAAATTCAAAGTTATTATTAAAAAGGACAGTTACCCCCCTTGACGAAGAATTGTAAGAAGCAAAGTAACAATCATAGCCCCACTCAGCACGAATATAGTTTTCCAGTTTTGCATGAAAATGAGTATCCTGTAACAAATATATGCAGAACCCTTTATTTCTTAAGTAATGAAACACATCTCGGCGTTTTCTGGCATCAGCCAGGCCCTGACAGTTCATTGATACAATAGTTACACTGGTATCAGCAGAAGCCATAAAAAATTAAAATGATTATACCACAATCAAGCACAGATGTAGCAGGACAACATGACCTCAAGCAGCCAGAAACAAAAACACCTTCACCTTGCCTGCAGAAACAACAGCGCATGCCAGCAAAAGTACATACAGTCAAAGTCAACTCTCTCAAGAAAGGAGCCCAGTAGGGCAAACATAATACTAAATACAGAAAAAAGGAAAGGGAATTACTAGAAATATACACAAGTACAAAACAATCGTTTTGTAGAAACATGGCAAAATTTTTTTTAAATAATTTTTTAAAAAAGGTTTTAAGAGAGGGTGTGAAGAATAGGGCTCGGCGACACAAGAAGGACAACAGTCATATATACACACATAAGGTATACAAGGGGTGCGCAACAAGCAAAACAGAATAATCAAATATAAATTATACAAATCAAAAGGGCGGGGCAATAAAGTATATATAACAAAATGCAATGTATTGCAGGGGCACATAGCCATCAGAAATAAAAATCGACAAACAAATCAAGTTAGCAAAAGCATAAATCGAGATGAGATCACCGAGCATGTACCACAGTGATTCATTATGCCTAAATATGCAAGTTTGTGTCCAGACATGTATGTAAACCGACATAGCATAAGAATTAGTATGCAAACAAGTCAGAATACAACAAATCAGCTTACAAGACACATAATAATGAACATCCATTCAAACATACACATCAGCAGATATTAAAAAAACCAAAACAAACAGGTATGCAAATCAATAAATCCTCAAATCAGCTTACAAGACACATAATAATAAACATCCATTCAAACATACACATCAGCAGATATTAAAAACACCAAAACAAACAGGTAAATCAATAAATCCTCAGATAAGCACATACGTGACTCAAAGCATGAAATCAACAATCGTACACACTATGCAAATCAGAGTGCGTAAATATAAATATTTCTATATGCACGTCAGTATCAGCATTTCACATACATTACACATAGAAATAAGCATAGATTAGACATGTAAATCAGCTCACAGAGAGAGAGGGAGAAAGTTTGTAACATCATACGCAGGCGTGTATTGTAAGAATGCCATTCAGTAGGCCCACACACCTTCTTCGTCACGTTTGTGTCCAGACATGTATGTAAACCGACATAGCATAAGAATTAGTATGCAAACAAGCAAGAATACAACAAATCAGCTTACAAGACACATAATAATAAACATCCATTCAAACATACACATCAGCAGATATTTAAAAAAAACAACAGGTATGCAAATCAATAAATCCTCAAATCAGCTTACAAGACACATAATAATAAACATCCATTCAAACATACACATCAGCAGATATTAAAAACACCAAAACAAACAGGTAAATCAATAAATCCTCAGATAAGCACAGACGTG
>CM072512.1:45266181-45309807 GCA_036898135.1 Oncomelania hupensis
TCCACGATTTGCTGCTGCAGGCGCCAAAAGACACTGCAATGGTTATGCAGGCTACCTTGTTGACGCTGTGTAACACACGTACCCCCAACCATCGCAATCGAGAACATATCCCCGATCCATCGCGAAACCACGTCGATTGTGCGGAACTCATAAAGGTCTTTCCTTTCGTCAGGCGTACACCAGTAGTGGCAGTGGTAAAGACCAACATCATTCTCAACAGCAGCAGCAGCAGCAGCAGCAGCAGAAGCAGCAGCAACAACAACAACAACAACAACAACAACAACAACAACAGCGATGCGGAAAGGAAAGAAAGATGCTATGAGACTTTGGTGTTAGACAATGAGGAATTTTCTTGGTTTGTTGGTGACTACAAATGTTGACAAGTGATGAATATTGTTGGCCGTTTATTTGTAACGTTGACAGTATAGTCTTAATTAATGTTAACTGAATTTTCATCTTGGTTCTGGTCCGGATTGTGTTTTTATTATGTGTGTGTGTGTGTGTGTGTGTGATTAATATGGGTGTGTGTGATTAATATGGGTGTGTGTGTGATTAATATGGGTGTGTGTGTGTGTGTGATGAATGTAAGGAGGCTGTGGGGAGGAAAGGGTGTTTGGAGATGTATGCCAATTTACCTACTCATGTCTCACTGTTATGGCTTCCAGGCTCTTCTTCAAGAAAAAAAAGGTATCTCCTACTGTACATAAGAATTTATAATAATACAATTATCAAGCATTATGGGCCAAATAATCAAAAGACACATTTAGAATTTTAAAATAATATTATAAGAGTGTATTTAAAATCGCAAAAATGAAACCAATACAATATAAATTGGAAGATGTCTTCACTTCCATTCAGTAAATTAAAACTGGTTTCAGTTCAAAAATTCATTTTCGTTCAATACAGTGCGGTAAGCTTATGTATCGTTTATTCACAGGGTTCATACTCATAATTATGTGCCCAAGCGCCATGAGCTTGTCTTCTGGGCACGGAGTTTAGCGCTATACAATTGGGTATGGGAGTGGATTGGATGTGTCCAGAGGATACTACACTGCTCTATAGAATTAGAGGGAGCCGGACACTTGGCATGGTCTTTCATGCTCGGAAGTGACCTTCGGCGTTGGAGGTAATTTATAGGCGAGGATTATGCTCTGTTGATAAAGTACTGTGAGTACTGCTCCTTGCACGCTTTTGGGAGAGAGTCACGATGCTGCATCTGACTGGAGACACCGATTTCTTTCTGTGCAAGTGATGCTACACGTGTATATCAAGTTGGTAGACCTACAGGCCAAGTGAAGTTGTTAATAAGCCTACCTGCGATTACATCAACAGTGAAGTACTTCATATCAGCGATTCAGCGAACTTGTTTCTGAAGAATGAAAATTAATTTAGGTGTATAATAATAGTTTAATGTGTACAGCGAACATTTTAGACAACGTAAATGATCTCCTAAAAATAAAATCAAGTCACACAAAACATAAAATGCGGTGAAAGTTTATAATATTCTTAACTAAAATTTTAAACTCTAATTTTGCTAGCAGTCAACCGTTGTAAGCATTCTCAAATATTATTTTAATAATAAACTCCATGCGAGCAGTCAGCCGTCGAAGGTATTCTCAAATATTATTTTAAACTCTAACTGTGCGAGCAGACAGTTGTCGTAGGCCAACACAGACTAATCTATGCTATTCAGCATGCATAGTATAGGCCTTCAAGAAATAGCGACAGGCAAACTGTCTTGGTGGAGAAGTAGTGGGGACCTTGAACGTGCAAGACAAGAGTCCCGAACGTCGAAGATTCACTGCAAGGCATGGCATGACAATTTGGACTACTTCGATGGTTGCCGTACTTGGACGCTGTATAATGGAATGGTGCTAGTTTGCTGTTGGGTATGCTTTAGTCACTGCTCGAAATGTAAGGCTATTTCTGGAAGCACTGGTGCACGCACTGGAATTGAAAGCAATGCTAAGTTTGCTATTGGACTGCTATACTGCGACAGACGCGTGCATTATCTTGTTGAATGGGGTAATTCTAGTTTTCTTTTGTGCTTGTCATTGCTTTAGTAATCACTGTTCTACAGCAGTTACAGTACTAGGGCTTTGCCTTGCATACAGAATGGAATGGTACTTTAGAATGGGACGGTACTATTTTGCTGTTGGTCATTATATAGTCAATACGAGAAAATGAAAATGGCTGAGCACCCCGGGAAGAGAGAGAGAGAAAGAGAGACAGACAGACAGACAGAGACACAGAGAGAGACAAAGACACAGACACAGACACAGACAGACACAGACAAACAGAGTAAGATAGAGAATGGTTGATCGTAAGAGTTGGGTATATTATTCCTTTCCTAACCCCCCCCCTCCCCCCTCTCTATAGATTCTAGAAGCACGTTTTGGGGGCTAAAAAGCATTCGAACTATCATATCCCTCTTTTTCAATCTTTTGCGAAGAAGAAAACAAAAATGCACCACTGAATGTCATACAGTCCAGCGAACCTCATTTCTTACAGCAATTTATGTCGCATTCATACCAGCAGAATTTCTTCGAGCTTAAGAAATAGAGGGTCGGGCAATCAAAAGAGGCAAAAACCTGTGACATGATAGAGCGCTCTGTTTGGCCGTGTCGCTGTTTTAAATGCAAGACACATCTACCCATATTTACTGGAGCTAGTGACCTGGAAAATGCACCCTTTTTAAAAGCAAGATAAAGCGGAGAAGAATCACCTCGAGCGCCACCATAAATCGTAGATGCATCATCAAATAAAGAATAGGGGGAGACAAGAAGAACAGGAGAAAGAAAGAAAAGCTGCTGCATTTATGGTTTTGCAGCGATCCATTCGTGCTTGTAGCAATGCAGGACTGTTTCAATGAGGTAGCGGCTATGCAGCGTAATATATAAAACGTCATTGAACCTTATTGAACGTTTCTTGCAGCCTCGATTGTTATAACCTTTTTTTTTAACTGTAAAACACGATTTCATCTAACACGGGCCCCTGGCTTTTATTCTGCGTTTCCATATTTGCGAAGATTGGATGAAATTGCGAAAGTTTGCAACAACGGTTTAAGTTCATACGATATAAATTACAAGTTAAAATTCATTACTCCTAGGTTTATAAATATTTTCCTGATGGGAACAGGTTCAGCAACTAAATTTAAGTCATACCACTCCTTCCGATGAGAGTATAAACCGAGGTCTATTTGGAGCATACACGCATTCCATCGCACGGACTTAAAAGATCCTGACGCTCATATCCTAGACGGATGAGTACCGGTTACACAAATTTATATCCAGCCAGTATTAGGTCCCGTCTCCCCAACCCCCGGTGGGCCAGGTCGTCACGCAGTGCACCCAAAGGTGGCACGTGGGCACTTCGGGCAGCTTAAGTTAGATCTTGTATCGGCTTGCGCCTTGAGCAGCTCTTTAAAAGGAAGCAGTGCTCTATAACAATGATTAAATAAATAAATACTAGTTAAGTTCAAAGCCAAAATTCAATGCATCTCTATTCAAAAGAATCTTTGAAGTTGTGGACATTGTTTTCGTTTTAACGGAATAGCCACGTATATTATCCAAAAGATGATACTGTTGTTGTTGTTGATGATGATGATGATGATGATGATGATGATGATGATGATGATGATGATGATGATGATGATGATGATGATGATGATGATGATGATGATGATGATGATGATGATGATGATGATGATTCCCCCGTTGGGGTGCCGGGGGTTTCAGTATAAATAGTATCCCCACTTTCTGGAAATTTAGTGCTTTAAATTCCCACTGTCGCTGTCTTTCTCATTTGCTCTTTCTCATTCCTGCTCTGTTCTATCAATCTGCTATACTATCTTCTTCTTCGCTAGACCAGTCATCTACCTTTTTTCTTGAAAACTCTTCCGGGACAAGACTCCTTGTTTGTGTATGAGGTCTGTTGGATCAGCTTGGGAATATTGGACGCTTTCTGCCAGGTGGTCACTAGGGCTTCCTATGATGTTATTATTTAGCAATGTAGGCATTTTATATGTATGTGTTTTGTTGATAATTTATAATGCTGTTTGTATTCTATTTTGTTTTTGTAAACGGGGGTTCGATAAATTAGAGTACAGCCTTAGCGTCCCCTGCTTGGGATGTCTTTATTGTAAAGTGACTGGCTGGTGGAGAGCTTTCAGTTTTACCACTAGGGTTGTTTCAGCAGATCTTTTATGCGGATCGGGGGTTGTCCAGTCCTGATTTGGCTCGGAAGAGTCCGCTGGACCTAAAGCAATAATCATGTAATGTAATGAAGAAGAAGAAGAAGAAGAAGAAGAAGAAGAAGAAGAAGAAGAAGAAGAAGAAGAAGAACAACAACAACAACAACAACAACAACAACAACAACAACAACAACAACAACAACAACAACAACAACAAGTAGAAGAAAGTGGAATCGCATGTAGAAACAATGGAATTCTAACTTTAGTTTCCCAATGAATATTTCAAGGAATCTTAACGCAAAGATTTTAGAATGCAAGTATTATTTTAGTTTGATTTTGCACACTCTTTTAACAAATTGGTTTAGGCGGTTTAATTATGGAGCCAATTTTACTGTACTGTATTTCTGCTGCCTTCGCTCACAGTGCTGTCTATCCTTTCAGTCCTCATCGTCACAGCAAACTATCAAGACTGGAACATTTTACTAACCGTGAGGCAAATAACTGGTACCGCCATTCCTCTTTCCACTGAGAACCTTTAGAAACATTCAGCCAGCAGGACAGAAAAGTGCCTACAGTCTGCAAACGGGGGACGGCAGCGGTAAGATAGCTAATAAAACAGGTCATAACAGCCAATAGACCCCCATCTCAGGGACAAGTAATTTCGCTTATGGTCTCGCCAATCCGGGCAACAGCGGGGCACGGCGGGCAAGTTAGAAAGACAGGGCACCGCAAGACGAGTGTGCCCTCCCGACCTCTCGGGCCCCAAAGTCATCAGCCAACGTCGGCGTTTGATTCTTTCATTGAAGATCCCTATCTTGGCGCTCCGATAAAGTGGTTCTTGTGGAACATTGCTTGTTGGATGCTGTTAAAGGAAAATGCCTGTTGCTTTCTCGGCTATGCATTGGTGCTAATACAACGCAGTTCCCATCATAATCTTTTGAAAGCAGTAACTTCTCCTTTCCTGCATTGAAAGCGGTTGGAACGGTGGGAGTGCCGTGGGCGAAAGATATGGGGTTAACTTTGTTGTTGTATCAATTTTTATTCATCAGATCAACGTAAGTTGTACTGATGTAACATAAATAATCCCCCTCCCACCCCCACCCCCTTAAAAAAATAAATAAATTAAAAAAATTATAATTAAAAAAATAATAAAATATATTTTTACACAAACACTTGTACACAAATGATTTACAAAGCACACAAACAACTAGGCCGTTTAAAAAGAAAAAGAAAGGCCTATAATGTTGTGATGAGATATTTTTGTTGTTGTATTTAATTTCTTTTTGGCTTTGTTGTGTAAGCCTATAATAAACGTTAGAGGTCTACTGTGTGAACAACAACCCGCTCGGATGTCACATGTAGGCCTATAAAAACTACTCTTGCTCTATTTGAAAATTACCTCCCTTGGTTGTGTGATCAATTCCACCGCTTGGAGCGCTTGCCACAAGCCGTCCTGAATAAAAATAGAAGGGGTCACGCCTACTGACGTATCTTTACTTTTCTAGTATCTTTGGTTCTTCACAGTTCAAGTTGAAAGGTTTAATTGTATTATTTTATTTATTTTGTGTGTTTTTGTTTTGTCTTGTTTGTTTCTTAATGTGAACGAATTGTTACAAGAGAATGCATGTTGTTAAAAAGTGTTTAAGATGTTCGTTGTGTGGTGATTTATATGTTTAGTGTAGTAATTAATTTGGAAATATTTATGATTTACGCAGTGTAGGATATAGGGCGATGGTTATAGAGAACGTAGATAGCCGCGTGTACCAATTCTCTTCGTTCTGATTCTCCACACTATCTAATCAACACACTTCAAATAGTTCAGAATCACGCTGCTCGCCTCATTTTCCGCTCTTCTAAGTTCGATCATATCACTACTCTCCTTCAATCCTTGCATTGGCTTCCTGTTCAACAAAGAATTAACTACTAAGTTACATCCATTCGCTTCAGCATAACTGAATCTACTGCTTTCCAACTATCTTTTTGACCTACTACAACTCTATACAGCCTCTCACCGGCTTCGCTCCTCCTGAAAATCGAATCTTCAGAATTCATCGCACACGCACCAAAACATACGGTCAAAGTGCATTCTCTTATCACGCCTCCGCAACCTGGAATTGTCTCCCTCACTCCATCAAACACTCCCAATCTTTGCAGACTTTCAAAACTAATCTTAAGACACATCTGTTCCGTCAGTAACTTACCACCCGTCTTCCTTCAGCTAATCAGTATCCCTGCTTGTTATGGGTATGGGTGTGTGTGTGTGTGTGTGTGTGTGTGTGTGTGTGTGTGTGTGTGTGTGTGTGTGTGTGAAAGAGAGAGAGAAAGAGAGACTCAATTGTATGAAGAAAGAAGAAAGAATTCTGCCGACCTACAGGTTCGCTATCAATAAGATACCACACCTGGTCGGCACGTGCCGCATCCAATATAGTAGTGTTGATAAGCACATAATGGTTTTATTACGTCGAAGGTTTATCATTATGCAATTATTGATTGCCGCTTTAATCTACATGTAAACCACAGCAACACCTTTTATATAGTTATTGTTTTTAAAAGAAAATCTTACGGAGGAATGGGATTAGGAAGCAGGAAGCGGAGCGGGTGGGAACCAAGGGATAGAATTCCCTTTGTAAAATATTTACTTACGATATTTTTCGGTGTATATTTACCACTTTTTTTGCTAAATAATCTTTATATAGAAGCATATTTTCTACATAACCATTTGTTTACAGCGAGCGTTGTGGCCAAGTGGGCTAAGGCGGGACTAACTTGCCTTGTCCACTGGCCAGAAACCAGGCGCCTGACAGGTGTGGGATCGATCCAGCGTCTGGGCGTTATGTTTCTCCGAATATTATTTACTTTCGACTCGTGCAACGTCTCGGGGGTTTTCTCCGGGTACTCCGGTTTGCTCCACCAACAAAATTTCAAAAAACAACAACAACTGATATTAGGTAGGTTGGGTTTGGCCGCGCCCCAGGCTGCGACTACGCCTTTCCCCAGGGCAGGCGGCCCAGAATTTCCGATAAAAAGGGACAGTAAAGCGTTACACAAACAACATAAGATTTCTCTACTAAATTTATTTTCTCTGTAAATAGCTTATTATTTACCTAAATAATACATTGTTTACATCAATAAATCATGATGTATTTAAAGGAAGGATTGTTGCTACATTTTACCTATATAATACATTATATAGCAGAGTGTATTATTTAACAAATGTTTCTAAATAATGATAAAAGTGGTGAAAATAAATATTTTCCAAAAGGACTTCCATACACAGGTGAATAGAGACAGAGAGCAGAAGAGTACATCAAGAAAAAGAAAGAGCAAAAAATGAAGGCAAGTAAAACGAACTTTATTGTTGACGCGAATTTATTCGAAAATACCCCAGAAAACATTTTGATTTGAATTGATTGATTGATTGATTTATTGTTGCTTTAGGTCCAGCGGACTCTTCCGAGCCAAATCAGGACCGGACAACCCCCGATCCGCATAAAAGATCTGCTTAAACAACCCTAGTGGGAAAACTGAAAGCTATCCACCAGCCAGTCACTTTACAATAAAGACATCCCACGCAGGGGACGCTGAGGCTGTACTCTAATTTATAGCTGAAACAACCCCAGTGGGAAAATTGAATGCCCTCCATCGGCCAGTCACTTTACAATAAAGACATCCCACGCGGGGGACGGCTGAGGGTTGACCTTAACTACGCGAACCCCCGGTTACAAAAACAAAATAGAATACAAACATCATTATAAATCATCAACAAAACACATACATATAAAATGCCTATAGTGCTAAATAGTACAATCATAGGAAGCCCTAGTGACCACCCGGCAGAAAGCGTCCAACACTCCCAAGCTGATCCAACAGACCTCATACACAAACAAGGAGTCTTGTCCAGGAAGAGTTTTCAAGAAAAAAGGTAGGTCATTGATCTAGCGAAGAAGAAGATAGTATAGCAGAGTGAAGGACAGAGCAGTAATAGGAAAGAGTAAATGAGGAAGACAGCGACAGTGGGAATTTAAAGCACTAAATTTCCATAAAGTGGGTATACTATTTATACTGAAAACCCCCGGCACTCCAACGGGGGTACTGTTGCCGCAGTGAATCTGTCTTGCCTATAAAGGAAAGACAGGTTTTCAACTGTGGCTTTCACTGTTCCCTTTATAGGTTTGAACAATCTACAGTGGCAAGATTGCTCATGACTCCAAGGGGTAATTGATTTGAATGAGCGTGGCCTAGATTCCGTCAGTGTAAACAACCAAGCTATGTGTGTCAATAAACCTAACCAGCAACAACACATTTCAGAAGAGAGGAACGCACGTGAAATACGTTATGATTGCCACAACTGGATATCGCAATGCGGCACTACGTTTTGATTGTAATCACAATGACAGTGAATGTTTCCAATCATGATTTGAATGGGAGGATTGACGCTTTGAGTCGTCAGTAGTATCACTAAAACGCGTGATTTTGGTAAACATGCGCACTGTCGCTGCGCATAAACAAAAGCACAAGAGTTGTTACTCTTGCTGCGCCGAAGATCAAAAAGACTGTGTGAAGAGCAGCGACGAAGAAAGTTTGCATTACACGGTAGCATATCATTTGTCAAATTCTGAGAAAAAGACGATATCCTATAAACATTCAATTGACTGTACCATTTCTATTACTTCGCAGGGATTTTTCACACTCAACGTTCCTATCGCGATATCGGGCCGGTCTTAGAATTATTAGAATTATTAGCCATTTTCTCAACATCACGTGATCAAAGAAGCGCGTCTCATTGGTTCCCATGCTGAATGACTCGCAATCAGTTCGTCGAAATTAGGGCATGTTCTAAACGTGGAAAATCATCGAAACTCACGCTGCGAACTGATTTGACTGATAAGATTCGGTGATAGTCTCACTAAATCAGTGACTCAAGTCATGATTTTCCCTATGATTGCAATCAAAACGTTCGTCGTCAGTCTGAGAGTTGCAGAGACAGGTGCCGGACTGTCAAAACTAGAACAGAAGCTTGTGAAGGAATTCCAGCTGGCTGATTTTTCTATAGCAGATACTATATATGGAGGTGGTGGACAAACAGCGGCAAGACAACCTTCATCGCACAGTTCCAAACTGTAATATCAGTAAGGTGGTGCTAGACTAGAGAGGTCAGGATAGGGAGGTGCTGATCTGTGAGACAGACGACTTGTACTATCCTACGACTGTCATCAAGTACTGTGGTCAACTGGCTGACTAGGGCAACAGTAGGCGCTCAACATACAGCACTTACACCGTAGTCAGCGACGCCGAAGACTGTCTAGCGCGCTGGCCGCCGTACCTTTCCATAGCTAACGAGCAGAGAGGTCAGCACGAGAGCCTTGGACATCCTTTTGTGGCAGCAATACTAGGCTACCTTGGCTGATTCCACAGGAAATATACTGTTTGTTGTACGTCAAATGATAAGAAACAAAAAATAACCGTTATGGACATCGCGACGTGTATCGTGATGCGTTTGTTAGATTTGTTCGTTTCTCGGCTCGTTTGAAATCAGTGTAACTCGGAATCCCTCCCCGCTCATATTCCTTTTGCAATGGGCCGCAGGCCTAAGCAGTTATGAAAACATTGTCTAAATTCTCTCTCTCTCTCTCTCTCTCTCTCTCTCTCTCTCTCTCTCTCTCTCTCTCTCTCTCTCTCTCTCTCTCTCTCTCTCTCTCTCTCCACGTCTTCCTCCTTCCTCAGTACATTGTTCACACACAAAAAAGCATTCTCTCTTTCCACAAGTAGACATTTGTCTATAATTTCCTGTCGTTGAAGCCCCAGTGTTGCCTTTATAATCTCCGCGTGTCTCCATTACGCAGTTTCGTACGCGGCATGCACTGCGCGCGCTCCAGCATCTACAACATTTGTGCGTTGCCCCGGCTCGCTCGCTGAGATGTTCTTGATGTGCAGTTTGTTTGTTTGGGTGCCAGGTGGGAGGTTGTCAATATCGGGTGTTGTTCCTCTACTAGCGCCAAGGTAATTTATTTTTATACGAAACTAATTCGCTAGCTGAACAAAGTAAAATGGGAGAAGGGGGGGGAGAGGAGAGATAGTGGGAGTGGTGAAGGAAGTAGAGAGAGAGAGAGAGAGAGAGAGAGAGAGAGAGAGAGAGAGAGAGAGAGACAGAGACAGAGCAGTTGATGTACAATTAATTATACTAAAAGAAGAAAGAAAACTAAATTTTCACAACTCTGAAGGTAAAAGCACAAAATTTCGGTTTTATTAAAACCTTTTAACAAGTACATGTAAAACACTGACCAAGTTTAAAATTATCGACATCAAGCAGTAATATTGTTATCATTTTACATATATAACATCTGTTCCTAATAAGAAGCATTTCTTAAGTTACCATGTCCTAGAGCAGAGTTTATACAATTTCAATCAGTCATACTTGAAAATAATAATAATTATTATCAATTACACTTTTAAAAAAATTACCAATATTGCTATAAACATAGTTCCACTGCCTTTAAATATCCCAAATTCTTTACATTTCAGGAATATTCAACACAGAATTAGGCTGTCGATATAATTATGTATACATCATATACATAACGCTAGCGAGCTCGCCTCCTTCAATTACCTTCCATTCTCTCATTCTAAACATATTTTGGAGGGGAACAGTTCTGCATCTCCTGCGCAACAACGTCAAACGCCCACCCACAGAGATGATGCACGAGCGACGGTTGCACTAACAATCAACCGCCATGTTAACAATGGGCGGAAGTGACGGAAATGCACTTTCTTTAGTTGCACATTCCGGTCTCAGTTGCAGTTCCATAATAGTTTTAGTTTCGTAAAAACAGGCGAAGGGCGTAACACTCCAGTTTCTTTCCTGTCATGTATGCTTTCCATTTGCAACAAAACAAGTGAAAAAGAGCTTTTGTTCTTTTTCTTTTAATTTGGTTGTTTTCACTGTATGTGTGTGTATTTTCCTTTTCTTTAGCGGACGAGCACCTGTTGTTAAAACTTTTAAAACTAAGTATATTGTATGCAATTCTCCATACTTAAAGTTTTACCATAACAACTCTTGGTTTCTTCTTTTCTGTATTGCAGTCCGCTGGACCCTGTAAACAACGACTAACTAACTAAATTCTTTTCTGTATACTAGATGAAAATGTTTGTAAGTTCCATAATTGTTCTTATTATTCAACAGCAATAACAAATATTATTTAGCAATGTAGGCATTTTATATGTATGTGTTTTGTTGATAATTTATAATGATGTTTGTATTCTATTTTGTTTTTGTAACCGGGGGTTCGAGTAGTTGGGGTAAAGCCTCAGCCGTCCCCTGCCTGGGATGTCTTTATTGTAAAGTGACTGGCCGGTGGAGGGCATTCAGTTTTCCCACTAGGGTTGTTTCAGCAGATCTTTTATGCGGATCGGGGGTTGTCCGGTCCTGATTTGGCTCGGGGGAGTCCGCTGGACCTAAAGCAACAATCGATCAATCAATCAATCAAAAACAGCAATAACAACAACAGCTAACTTTACTACTACTACTACTACTACTACTACTACTACTACTACTACTACTACTACTACTACTACTACTATTACTGTTGCTGCTGCTGCTATTACTACTACTGTTACTACTACTACTACTACTACTACTACTACTACTACTACTACCAAAACGACAGTTTACCTTGTAGGTCCACGATTTTCATCTATATTAAAGACAATTTATGAAACCAAATTTCTCCAGTTGTTTTACTAATATTTTAACCCCCTCCCACCTTATCCACCCCCTGCTTACACACCTCTTTCTCCTCCTCCCTTTCTTCAATCCATTCACACACAAAATACCGATTTGATTTCCACCTTCAGATCTTTGCTATTTTTCAAATGGAACACTCCCCCCCCCCTCTCCCTCTCTTAGGGGCGCCGGGTATTTCTGTATAAATAGTAAGCCTATCCCCACTTTCAGGAAATTAAGTTCTTTAAATTTCCACTGTCACTGTCTTTCTTTTTTGTTCTTTCTCATTCCTACTCTGCTCTATCAATACACTACACTATCTTCTTCACTAAACCAGTCACCTATCTTTTATTCTTGAAAACTCTTCCCAAACTCCTCATTTGTGTATGATTTCTGTTGGGTCAGGTTGGAAATATTGGACGCTTTCTGCAAAATGGTCACTAGGGCTTCCTATGATATTATTATTTAGGAATGTGGGCATTTTATATGTATGTTTTTTTTTTATATTTTATAGTGATGTTTATATTCTGTTTTGCTTTTCTAAACGGGGGTTCGATAAATTAGAGTATAGCCTCAGCCTCCCCTGCGTGGGATGCCATTATTATAAAGTGACCGGCTGGTGGAGTGCCTTCAGTGTTACCACTGGGGTTGTTTAAGCAGATCTTTTATACGGATCAGGAGTAACTCCTCTTTCAACCAAGTTGTGCTCCTGATTTTGTGGTCCTGATTCGGCTCTTTGCAGTCTGCTGGACCCTGTAATCAATGAATAACTAACTAATCACACTATACAACCTTCGTACAAAAGTGTGTGTGTGTGTGTGTGTGTGTGTGTGTGTGCGTGGGTGTGTGTGTATGTGTGTGTGAATTTTTAATGCTGTTAAACTTTGTTCAAAAGTACCACGACTGGAACCCTAGAACGTAGAGTTTAAAAAAAAAAATAGAATCCCGCAGTGTACAACCTTCGTACACAAGTTCTCGTGCGCGTGAAGTTTTAGTGCAATAAAACTTTGTTCAAAACTACCAAAGACTGCACCCTGATCTCAGGCGTGATTTTGGGTATAGACTCTCTTTCAAGACGTTAGATTTCTTCCGATATCTGTTGCCAGCCAGCCAATTTGTGGATTTGTTTAAATGCCCGGATAAAGATGTTGTTGTTGTTGTTGTTTTTACCTCTGATGATTTCATCCAGACGTCTTCTTATGCTATTTGGAATCAGTCACTTGATTTTCAAAACAGCGCCCAACTGATACATTTAGCGAGATGAGAACTCGTCGAATTGGCGATCTGTATCTATGGCACAATAGGCCGGTTTCCACAAAACAAACGACCTTGAAGGTCGCTGATTATCAGGGATCTATCAAGCATACGCTATGTGCAGGTCTTTGCCCTCAACACTCAGATTGGGGTCAGAGGAAATAGGTGCAGAGAAGACCAACATGATGACCAAAAACACCAATGGCATCAACATGGACATCAAAGTCCAAGGCCAATCCCTCAACACAGTGCATAGATTCAAATATTTAGGAGCCAGTGTATCAGACAATGGGTACCGACAGGAAGTCCTCTCTAGGATGGCAAAAACAACTGCTGCCCTGACAAGGTTGAAACCCATTTGGAAAGACAGGACCATCAACCTACATTCCAAGGTAAGGCTGCTGCGCTTCCTTGTCATCTCCATCTTCCTATATGCTGGCGAAACATGGACCCTCACAGCAGATCTACAACGAAGAACTCAAAGCATGGAGATAAGGTGTTACAGAAGATTTCTCGGCATTTCCTATGCCCAGCACATCACCAACGACGAAGTCCGACAGACCATCACGCAAGCCATTGGACAACATGATGACATGCTCTCAGTGGTGAAGAAACGGAAACTCCGATGGTATGGCCACGTCATCAGAGCATCAGGCCTTGCAAAAACCATACTGCAATGCACAGTGTAAAGAGGCAGAAGAAGAGGGAGACAGAAAAAGAGGTGGAAGGACAACATTCGAGAATGGACTGGTATGACACTGAAAGAAGCCATGAGGGTTGCTGAGAACAGAGAAAGATGGAGCACGCTGGTTAAACGATCATCTGTTGTGCCCCAACGACCTTTGAGTTACGGGATAGGATAAGATAGGATAGGAAGGTCATTTTCGGGCCAACTGCCGGTGAACCCTTAATAAACAGCCCGTCAGAAGCAATAAGCGTGTTCCACAAACTCAAATTACCGACTGTTATCACAGAATGGAGAGAGGGATCTTTCGTATCATTCCCTTATTCCCCAGAAGATAACTTCTAATGAGGGATATATTCAAGGTGCTGTCGTTGTACTCCATTCCCGTTTGTTTAGGGAGACAACTACTGCTTGGGTTTAGCATACACACTTTTTGTCTCCATTTGTTCACATCTACATCTAGAGGAACTACACCTACTACTCAAACTATTTAACTACTACTGCTATTATTATTATTATTATTATTATTATTATTATTATTATTATTATTATTATTACTACTACTACTACTACTACTGCTGCTACTACTACTACTACCTACTACTATTACTACTACCATTAGTATTATTATTATTACTACTACTACTACTGCTACTTCTATCAATACTACTACTACGAAACTACTACGAAAACTAATATTATTATTACCACTACTACTAATGCTACTACTTCTACTACTACTACTATTACTACTACTACAAAAACTACACCTGGTGATCCTGCGTCCCTTCGTACAAACATACAGACAAACTATTATTTACTACTAAACTACTACTACTACCACTTCTGCTGCTACTGCTACTACTACTAACACTACTACTACGAAAACTACACCTGATGGTCCTGAGCCTCTTCATACAAACTTACAAAGGAACTACACCTACTTCTGAACTACTACTACTATTACAAGAACAACAACAGCAACAACAACAACAACAACAACAACTACTACTACTACTACTACTACTACTATTACGAAAACTACACCTGGTGACCCTGTGTCCCTTCGTACAAACCTATAGAGGAACTACTACTACTAACACTACTGCTGCTGCTACTACTACTACTATTATTAACACTTTTTCTACTACGGAAACTACGCCTGATGGTCCTGTGTCCCTATGTACAAACTTAAAGAGGAACTTCATCTACTGCTGGACTTCTACTACTTTTACAACAACAACTACTACAGACTAGAGCTCGGTTTATAATCTCATTCGAAAGACTATTATTATTAATGATTATTATTATTATTATTATTTTGTTTTTACTACTACTACTACTACTACTACTACTACTACTACTACTACTACTACTACTACTACTACTACTACTACTACTACTACTACTACTACTACTACTACTACTACTACTACTACTACTACTACTACGACACCTGGTGGTCCTATAGTGGTAAAATCATACATTTGCTATTGGCTGGGATTTCCAGCAATATAAAACAACGCATCGTCCTAGTTTCAGATATTCGTAAACACAGGTGAGATTCTTGGCACCCGCTGCTGTTGAAGGAGTAAGTGCTAAAAGACAGCATTAACGGGTCAATTGTGTTTACATGCAGGTAACCTTAGCCGTGTGCAGGTGCCTTTGTAAGCTTGTCATCAAGCGTCTTATATTTTAACCCATATCTGTAAAAAACAAAACGCAACACTTTATCATAATTGACAATATTACACCCAGGCAAAAATAGACAGGAATAGGAAAAGGGAAAGGGGAAAGCACTTCACCTACAGTTTCGCATTTCCTACCCCTACTGTTTAAGATGTTCTAACGTTCTTTCATGTTGGTAAGTACTTAAACAGATGTAAAGGAATACACAGCGGCTCGGTGTATACTACCCTGCCCAAAGTTAAGTGACCAGATTCTGTTGACCTTATAAGAATCCATTTCTAAAAAAGTACAAAGTCTTTCGGCGTCATTGTAGTAGTTAACACGACACACGTGCCGCTACACGTGTATATCACGTGCACTAGTGCGGGGCCGGAAAAACGCCACGCGCCAGGACCGGCCAATGGGAAAACGGGAAAGAAAGAGCGGAAGCGGAAGCTCCACACGCCCACTCAGCAGCCAATCACGGAAACGCAGAGCTCGTGGAGGAAGTAGAAAGGAAGGTCTGGAGGTTGTCAAGCGTGGCTGCGACTTCCTATGACATCGAGGTCGGCTCCGGGCGGATTGGGTTTTGGGGTGATACATACAGTAGTGGATTATGGACGAGAAACCTTTTGCTGGACTTCTGCACTATGCAAATGTTTATCATCATCATCATCATCACCATCATCATCATCATCATCATCATCATCATCATCATCATCATCATCATCATCATCATAGGTTAAAGTTACCGTAGTTCTATATATTGTCAGTGCTGCGTTTTAACTTCGTTAAACAGAATATCTTTATTCCGCACAAAAATATATTGGTACAATGTGCATTTCTCAGTGTTCTTAAAATCACATTCGAATGACCGTAATAAAAAAAATATAATAAGGTAATGACGTCTCGTGTATATGAACCAGACTACGAAAAACCGCTTTTGCTATAGGGCCCATCAATAAAGTTGCTTTTTTAAAGTTATGTATGAATTGAAATCATAACAAACTTAGGTAAGATAATAGGAAGTTTGGAATATAGGATATTCGGTTAGAACAAACATAATATAAACGACTTACTGGTTACAGTTCGGTATTTCTTGTTGTTGCTGCTGTTGTTGCTGTTGTTGTTGTTGTTGTTGTTGTTACTGCTACTGCTGCTGATGAAAATTATAATGTTGCTGTTCTGGTTGCTGATGATGATGATGATGATGATGATGATGATGATGATGATGATGATGATGATGATGATGATGATGATGATGATGATGAGAATGATGATAACGATGATAACGATTATAAGGATGCCTATTCTCTCCAACACTCTTCAACATCTTCCTAGAGCGCACCATGTCAAATGCCCTTGCAGATCACGAAGGTACAGTCAGCAAAGGGGATAGAGCAATCTAAACCTCCGTTTTGCGGATTACATTGATGGATTGGCTGGAGAGGAACAAGAACTTGAACAGCTGGTGCAGAGGTTTGATACCATCTCCAGAGCCTTTAGAATGGAAATAAGTGCAGAGAAGACCAAAATGATGACCAACAACACCAATGGCATCAACGTGGACATAAAAGTCCAAGGCCAATCCCTCCACACAGTGCATAGCTTCATATATTTAGTAGACATTGCAACAGACAATGGGTCCAGACAGGAAGTCATCTTCAGGATCGCACAAACAACCGCTGCCCTGACAAGGTTGAAGCCCATTTGGATAGACAGGACCATCAGTTTACATTCCAAGGTAAGGCTGCTGCGCTCCCTTGCCATATCCATCTTCCTATACGCTTGCGAAACATGGACCCTCACAGCAGATTTACAACGAAGAATACAAAGCATGGAGATGAAGTGTTATAGAAGACTTCTGGGCATTTCCTATACCCAGCACATCACCAACAACGAAGTCCGACAGACCATCACACAAGCCCTTGGACAAAACGATCACATGCTTACAGTGGTGAAAAAACGTAAACTCCGATGGTTTGGCCACGCCACCAGAGCATCAGGCCTTGCAAGGACCATCCTGCAAGGCACGGTGCAATGAGGCAGAAGAAGAGGGAGACCGAAAAAGTGGTGGGAGGACAACATTCGAGAATGGACTGGATTGACACTGAACGAATCCATGAGAATTGCAGAGGACTGAGAAAGATGACATACGCTGGTTAAAAGATCATCTGTGATGCCCCAACGACCTTCGAGTTACGGGATAAGATAGGAAGGATAGGATTATAAGGATAATAACATTTAATATAGGTATGATGATTTCTACAATACTTATTAGTTACCTTTCTCTGCCATACGGACGGCGAAACCTCGGGTCACGATCCTGGTAATGATCAGTTTGTAGGATTGGAATGCAGAAAGGAAGGAAGAAGAAGTTTCAGACAAAAATATATCGTGCTCAATGTACTAAAACTTAGTCGCTCGAACCACTCCTACCAACAACATACTAATTGATGTACGCGGGTGTTCAAAGAAAATGTGTGTGTGTAGCTGTTGCAGAAAAACAGAGTGAAAACGTTTATTTGGAACCAGTGAGAAATTAGCGACCATGGCACTTTATCGTAGTCACTCTGGTTCTCGTTACGTCAGGAATTTTTCCAATTAACCTGCTAGTGCCTACACAGCATTTAAACTACCAGTCAAAGTCCCGGTCGAAAATTACTACCATTTATATCAACTGTGTTTTTAAAAGAATTTGTTTAACGTGAGGGTTTCCATTTTAACAGTGTCATTGTGTGTCTTCTTTCAGAATCAGATCAGATCAGATTTTTTATTTAAAGTCTTTTCATTGATAAAATTATATTAGACTTTCACAAACAACATAGTAATGCATAGACATACAAACAAACACACATGCATTAACCTAAACACATATTTATGGACTTAATCAAAAAATGCTTTTTACATGTATGTCAGTATGTAAGATAATGTAAGCGATTTTTTTCAATAAGTGTATGATTCTTGTTACGTTGGAGACGCGTGCGATGGTACATGTCGGTTTACGTGTGAAATGCGCACAATAATAGTCTTGCGTGTGTGACGCGCGCGATAGATCAGATCGTTTTGTTTTGCTAAGCATGCAGTAATAGAGTTTATTCATCTTTGATTTGATTTTGCGTTGTTAGAAGAAGCTTTGATAATTTTAGTTGCTCGATATTATTTGAGAATTTTCTCGAGTCAGTTGTTTACTATCGATCGAAGCGTATGGATAGTTATAGTGGTAACCATGGAAGCTTCCATTCCAAATAGGGTTGTATGACGTGAGACAGTGACGATGAAATTAATTCTGATTGGTTGTGATGTTTTATGCAGGGGTATTCTCGTTTGTTCTGGAGTATGTAGAGACTATATAAGTGCCGCACTGTTTTAAAATAAGAGAGAGTTGACAGTAGAGAGTTGTTGTATTAGAGTTGAGAAAGTTGTAAAAAGTGGAAAGTTCAAAGTTGAGAATTGTAGAGTGGAAAAAGCGATTGAGCAATTGTATGCAGTTGTTGATGTGTGCTGAATAAAAGTGGAAAATTACAAACGAAGACTTTGCCTTGTTGCTGAGTGAGCAGGCTGCGTGGATAAACGAACCTGAGTTACACTTTATCATGAGCAGGCTGCGTGGATAAACGAACCTGAGTTACACTTTATCAGGTTTCAAGCATCGGGGCTGAATCTTCTTCTTCTTCTTCTTCTTCTGCGTTCCTCCAAATGGGGCCTCAGATGTCCAGGTTTGTCAAACTTATGAAGCGGGCAGTGGTTTCGAGGTCTTGCTTGGAGCCCCAGAGTTTTACGTCCAGCGTCTGTCCTGCAGGCCAGAGTTGTGTCCTGACATTCTGGTACTGGGGGCAGGACTGCAGGATGTGCTCTGGGGTCTGGAGGTCTGTTCCACACGGGCAGTCAGGGGTGTGTGACAGGCCAAGGCGATGCATGTGGTAACGCAGGCGGCAGTGACCAGTTCGTAGCCGGAAAATCGTGGTCTGTTCATGGCGCTGGAGGTGTGCCATCTGGTCGTCAGATAAAGGGTCATGCTGGGTGGTCCAGGTTGCCTGGAGGGGCTGAATCAACTACTGATAGAGAAAAAAACAACATCAGTCGAGTGTAACAATTATATAAAGTATGAGAAAACAGGGAGGCCTCTCGTTTCCCGAGCTCGCTGTACCTGTGTTTCCTTCGGGTTTTGTGAAACATTCATGGAAGCGCTTGACTACTCTTTTATGGTTGTTTCCAGTGCACTTATTCCTTCAGAATATCGAGGACGGCATTTCAGTTTTTTGTTAATTATCCATTGTTAAAATTAACGATGTATTTCAAATGACGAATGAATTAAAGCACGTTTTATAACGCGCTGAAATATCTCCACATCCAAAAGACAAGAGCACAAAACTGGAATTGTTTGACTTTTTTTTTTAAGTTCTATAATTTTTTTTTGGGAATTTGTATGTTTTTTTCCCTATAAGGTTGAGGATGTGTTGTACAATCGTACAAGTGAATTACAACGTGAGAGAAGAAGAGATGTTAGACACGACTTTCCATATTTTGGCAAACATCAACCGTCGAAAGACCGATTTGAATCAAGGACCGTTGTGCACCGCGTGACCGAGACTTCCGCCACGTGGTACAAATGGCGTATGCGTAAACAGCAAGATGGCTTGCAATAGTTGCTCTGATGCTTTCCAGCGGGAGAGGGTGAGAAAAAGAGGGTGGGTTGGGGGAGGAGGGAGAGGTAGGGAAGAAAAACTGTTGTCCATAAATGATTAAACCCTAACGTGTGGATGTTTGGTATTGTTCGCGTATGTTAATAATCCACTGTTGGTAAACTTTTGTAGCAATGTTACTTTCTTTGTTTATAGTTCAACTTTAATTTGTTGAGGGGTGTCGGATAGCGCTGTGGTTGGAGCACTCGTTACTGTGTCGCAAGTTAAGCACCGTCCAGTGCGGTTAGCACTTGGATGGGTGACCGCAAAACGTGAATCGACAAATAACAACGCCCCCAGTTGACTCAACTGTGACTGAGTACCTACTCTCTTGAGGGTGGGGAAGGTAAAGCAGCGAGGGAGAGAGATGGGCATCACCCTCATTACGCTGGCCCAACATAAGTGTGATCTCCAACATCACGCTCCCCTACGGCCACAAGGCTATGGGACTACCTTTACCTTTTTTTTTATTTGTTAGATTTTTTATTTATGCTTGTATGTCCGTGCGTGGGAATGATTGCGTGGTCTAAAATCACACGCGTTGGACGTGAACAGAGGTTAAAATAAATTATTGAACTGTAGGCTAATTCAATTGAATTACTTATCTGTTACCGCACTGGTAGCTCAGTCGTTAGTGAGCTGATTTACTGTGCCGAAGGTCGCGGGTTTGATTCCCGCAAGGGGCGCACTTATGTGAC
The DNA here is from genome assembly GCA_036898135.1 of Oncomelania hupensis. Taxonomy (NCBI): domain Eukaryota; kingdom Metazoa; phylum Mollusca; class Gastropoda; order Littorinimorpha; family Pomatiopsidae; genus Oncomelania; species Oncomelania hupensis. Next base: position 45,287,084 of record CM072512.1, read on the forward strand.
TTACGCACGAGATTATTCAGGTCACCGAGGATTTTCTCCGGGTACTCCGGTTTCATCCCTCCTTTCAATAATGGTATTGGATGCAGTTAATCTAAACTATCAAAAATAAAAAAAGTCTTCTAATAGTGGTCTCCCTGCCTTTACACCACATGTGTGTATGTTGTACAGATCGCCGCGCTTTGAAAATGATTAGTAATTTTGGGAAAAGCGCATATATAGCGGATATCCTATCCTATCCTATCATATCCTATCCTATCCCGTAACTCGAAGGTCGTTGGGGCAAACATATGATCGTTTAACCAGCGTACGCCACATTTCTCTGTTCTCAGCAACCCTCGTTCATGGTGCAAGGAGGCAAAAGAAGAGAGAGACAGAAAAAGAGATGGGAGGACAACATTCGAGAATGGACTGGCTTGACACTGAGCGAAGCCATGAGGGTTGCTGAGGCCAGAGAAAGATGGTGTACGCTGTTTAAAAGATCATCTGTGGTGCTCCAACGACCTTTAAGTTACGGGATAGGATAGAATAGGATAGGTCTGTGTGATTATTTTGGGCGTTCTTGTTTTTTTCACTATAACTTATCAGCAATCTGTAGGCAGTTGACAGCGCAGTTTTCACGCAAGTCGGCGTCTTGAACAGTTTGGTGCACACTTTGAAGCTGAGGCTACTACTAGCCGAGCTTTGCAGACGCCTCAAGTCTTGGCTAGTCTCAGCTACGCTGTATGGGTGTTGAGGTGCCCTTCTGCTAGTGCATCTTGAACACAAGAGACGATGTTAAACGACCCAGGTGTCTGTTGTACAGTACATATGTACAACAACTTAAGAGCTTCCTGTCACGTTTAGCAAAAGATTGCCTCTATGGGCGATTCCTTTTGCTAGGCTCCACCTTTTTCATTCCCTATTTTTGCAAAGCCATCATCTACAAGCCATATATAAATCTTCGTTCTTCCTCTGAAACCCCCATGCTACAAAATATATCCACGCTACAAACCCTCCTCCACAGGCTTTTGATTTTTCTCAGTGCTTGGTCCTTCAACTTTGAACTCTCTCTCTCTCTCTCTCTCTCTCTCTCTCTCTCTCTCTCTCTCTCTCTCTCTCTCCATTTCTCTCTCTCTCTCCATCTCTCTCTCTTTCTTCGCAACTCTCCAAACATAGCCATTTTCAAATCAAACTTTAAAAACTCATCTCTTCTTTACACATTTATGATCATCATTCCTTCTTTTCTGTTTCAAACCACCGCCGTCACTCCGCACGCCATCAGCCCCCTCACTCCTTCGTCGCTCTCCTCCTCCCCCCCCCTGTTTTTTATATTTATCCCCATTGGGGTGCCGGGGTTTTCTGTATAAATAGTATCCCCACGTTTTGGAAATGTAGTGCTTTAAATTACCACTGATTCTGTCATTGTCATTTGTTCTTTCTCGTTCCTATTCTGTTCCATCAATCTACTATTTTCTTCGCTGGACAAGCCACCTACATTTTTTCTTGAAAGTTCTGGTATTGTTATTTAGCAATTAGGCATTTATATGTGTCTTATTAATATTTTATAATGATGTTTATATTCTATTTTGTTTTTGCATCACCAATGACGAAGTCCGACAAACCATCATACAAGCCATTGGACAACACGATGACATGCTCACAGCGGTGAAGAAACGGAAACTCCGGTGGTTTGGCCACGTCACCAGAGCTTCAGGCCTTGCAAAGACCATTCTGCAAAGCATGGTGCAAGGAGGCAGAAAGATAAAAAGACAGAAAAAGAGGTGGGAGGATAACATTCGAGAATTGACTGGCTTGACGCTGAGCGAAGCCATGAGATTGCTGATGACAAAGAAAGATGGAGTACGCTGGTTGAATGATCATCTGTGGTGCCCCAACGACCTTCGAGTTACGGGATAGGATAGGAAGGATAGGACAGAAAAGGGTGGTTCGATAAATTACAGTACAGCCTCAGCGTCCCTTGCATGGGATGCCTTTATTGTAAAGTGACTGGCTGGTGGGGTGCCTTTAGTGTTACCATTACGGTTGGCACAGCACATCTTTTATAAGGATCAGGCGTGAGAGCCCTCTTTCAACCAAGTTGTGGGCCTGATTCGGCTCTTTATAGTCCGCTTGACCCTATAAACAATTACTAACTAACTAACTAACGTGTTTATTTCACTGATAAATATTCTTTTTTCATGTCTGTATTATCTCTTAGTATCTTGTGCTTGTTTCACTACTTTTTTTTGTATGTATTTCGATGCTAACGTTTAATATGTGTGAGAACTGCGCTTTCAACTGATTTCATTAGGAAAAAGAGCTATATAAAATACCCTTATTATCAGTAGTAGTAGTAGTAGTAGTAGTAGTAGTAGTAGTAGTAGTAGTAGTAGTAGTAGTAGTAGTAGTAGTAATATTGAGAAAGAAAATTTGGACCCTAAGTGCCTTCAAAAGGTTGTGATGAGCTAAACCTGAGAAACCTCCTTCAGTGGTTTAAGATGTTGACATGAAAAAGGCACAATTGTCTTTGTAGGAGTGTTTGTCGGAGTATCGCCTTTCATTGCACGTCAACCCCTGCTGCGGAGTTTAAACTCATTGGCTAGCGTGAGCACGTACATTCAGTCAATGGCTGCTCTTGTTCGTATGACTATGCAAAAGGGTACGAATAAAGAAAACCCGTGGTGACATATGAACCGTAAATAGTAGTTCCTAAACACAGACAGAAATGTGTGTCCTTTGATAACGCTGTAATATATAGCCATTGGACAACACGATGAACTGCTCACAGAGGTGAAAAAACGGAATCTCCGATGGTATGGCCACGTCACCAGATCATCAGCTCTTGCAAAGACCATCCTGCAAGGCACAGTGCAAGGAGGTAGAAGAAGAGGGAGACCGAAAAAGAGGTGGGAGGACAACATTTGAGAATGGAATGGTTTGACACTGAGCGAAGCAATCAGGGTTGCTAAGGACAGGGAAAGATGGAGTACGCTGGTTAAACGAAAATCTGTGGTGCCCTTACGACCTCCGAGTTACGGGATAGGATAGGATAGGATAGGATAGGATAGGTAATATATAATAGCTGCTGTTTATCTGTATTTTGTGCCAAATATTTTGCATTGTCACAAACATAAGCCAGACTGTTGTTTTTTCCCCCTTCAAACTAGTCTCACTCTACGCTTTCACCTTTGTTTAGCACAGTACAAAAGAGTGTTTTAAAGGTAGCACTTTTTTCACGACTAAGTGAAAATTGAATCCTGTCGCTTCACCGGAATTATCTCCTCATTACTTAGTCTCTTTCTCCCCGTATCGCATTCACATGTAGAAATTAGCAGGTACGATCAAAAGCTAGGTATGCACGGCGCTTCCAGCCGTGCGTAGCACAGGTCTTACATTATTCAACCTGAGAGGAACATACAGAAAGATGTTTTTCATTGCTCTTGGTACAATTAAACGTAAATGGCCACTAGAATTTTGACAAAATGGAGGTGGGGTAGGTCACTTCGCAGGTGGATAAAAATGTATTAAATCCTAATTTAGTAATTAATCGGTAGGACCACAGGGTCAATTCTGCACGGTACTGTCAGGCGCGTGCGAATCGAAAGAATTTTAAATTTTTCTTCCTGTGAGGAAAAACAAAAAACATATTAATTGGTACAAGTTAAAAAAAGTTGGATTTATTTTCGACAAATTAAAGTACATCAATGGTATAGCTGCAGAATCTAATACTATTGATTGAGTATATTTCTATGAACAATAGTAGTACACATGACAACAAGAACTGACCTAATGGTTCCATTGTGCAGTCAAATTATAATAATATTTCGTATTGATCAAAGGCAAACAACACCAATGGCATCAACATGGAAACAAAGTCCAAGGCCAATCCCTTAACACAGTGCATAGCTTCAAATATTTAGGAGCCAGTGTATTAGAAAATGGGTCCAAACAGGAAGTCCTCTCCAGGATCGCACAAGCAATTGCGGCCCTGGAAAGACAGGACCATCAGTCTACATTCGCAGGTAAGGTTGCTGCGCTCCCTTCTCATCTCCATCTTTCTATGGGAAACAGCAGATCTACAACGAAGAATACAAAGCATGGAGATGAGATGCTACAGAAGATTTTTGGGCATTTTCTATACCCAGCACATCAGTAACAACGAAGTCCGACAGACCATCACACAAGCCATTGAACAACACTATGCCATGCTCACAGTGGTGAAGAAACGGAAACTCTGAATGTATGGCCACATCACCAGATCATCAGGCCTTGCAAAAACCATTCTGCAAGGCACGGTGCAATGAGACAGAAGAAGAGAGAGACAGAAAAAGAGGTTGGAGGACAATATTCGAGAATGGACTGGCTTGACACTGAGGGTTGCTGAAAACAGAATACTGCAGGTTAAACGATCATCTGTGGTGCCCCAAAGACCTTCGAGTTGCGGTATATGATAGGATAGAATAGGAAAATATATCATGAAATGACGTCATTCAAACAGTATATTATTTGAATTAAAATATTACATGTTTGTGTACACGTTGTGCTTGCCTTTGTTTTTCTTAACCTTTGTTTTCCTCTTCTCTTCTATTATTTCTTTGAATTCTTTCTTTCTTTCTTTCGAAAGTTTTGGTTGATTTAATCATTTTATCCTAACCACCATTCATGTCATAATCGTCATTTCAATGATCCCTGCATCAGCATCATCATCATCATCATCATCATCATCATCATCATCATCATCATCATCATCATCATCATCATCATCATCATCATCATCATCATTATCACATTCTTCTTCTTGTTCTTCTTCTTGTCCTTCTTGTCCTTCTTCTTCTTCTTCTCTGAAGAGACAAACACAATATTATATAATAATATTGTATAATGATAAAGGATCATCTTTATCAGTACAACTTATGTTAATCTGATGAATAAAAATTGATGCAACTTCTTCTCTGCCTCCTCCTCCTCATCATCATCATCATCACATTTTTTTCTCCTTCTCCTCTCCTGCTTCTTTATCGTCATTTCAATGATCTGTGCATCATCATCATCATCATCATCATCATCATCATCATCATCATCATCATCATCATCATCATCATCATCATCATCATCACATTTTTTTCTCCTTCTCCTCCTCTTCTTCTTCTTCAATTCGACGTGAATGTAAACTGTGTCCTTCCCGAGGTTTGAAGCTTCTCGGGTTAATAATGGGATTACGGATGCAGGTAGATCATGTTACGGGAGAAACCACAACAACAGAGCAACAGGGCATCGAAGGAAAAGATGGCTGTATCCATGCAAACTGTGACCCCAGAGCTCTTACACGGCTATGACTGCAAATAAAATGGTTGATCTGAGACAATTATATTTGAACATTTCAAGGACTGTATGGTTCACTTAGTGTAGAATCTGTGAACTGAGCTATTTCGTCAGATAAAAAAACAAACAACAAATATCCCTTGATCAGTCGTGTTTTTGGTCACAAGTTCGATTCCAGGTTTTTCCTCCAAAGTTACAACTGTCTTTGAACTCTTGATAAAATGTCATCTAAATTGCGTCAGATATTTATCAAATCCATGTCATTTCTACGTGAAGCCATAAGATGTTTTCTGCTTGCCGTTCTTACTGTCTCGTGTGTATTGTGAATCTCCATCCTACGCCCTCCTTTTTGTGGCTATAGGGCTGTAAGCTTCCTTCAATATCAATCGTGTTGCTCCGTTGGATTTTCGTTTGGCACTAGTAACTTGGGCATTGTAGTACTATCATGCTACCGCGACAGCAGCAGCTAACAAGTCATTTGGGAAATGTTCCGGCACGTGGTTGTTCGAACACAGGTTGTTTATTTGTTTAACTAAAAGGATAAAGTTCCACAGTTCCAAAATATTCCAGGTACATTCCTCTGTTTGAAGTTTATAGGCTATAAACTGATCTATACCCAACAGTTCTTTCGCCTTTCTATCAATATGTTCCTAAACACAGAAATAACACAGAAATAATGCGATAGTGCTTTAGGCGTGTGCGCGTGAGAGGAAGCCGTTAGTCCTCTGTTGTGGGCCTCTGCTATGGAACTGCTCTGTCATAATAGATGAGGATGAGCGCGATTTGGGGGATTAGTTCTCAAATGATCAAGCGTATTGGGTTGGGAATCCGCCTTTATCCATTTCAGAGAAGGCCGTTGTCTGTTGTGGTTCTTTTTGAAGCTCAAGAAATAATGGAGATTGTTTTTCTTTTAATTTATTATTTTGTTGGTTATCATCATTTGCTTTGATCATTCTATCAGCGCACGGATAACTCGTGCTATGCTGAGCAAGTTTTCAGCATCAACATCCATCAATGTAACGTTTACACTTTCATATAATGTTTTATGTAGGTTTTATTGTAGGAGGTTTAACAACTTTTCTAGTGTAAACGTTTGCCCGAATACAAGGTTGCAATTCAATCATATGAAATTTAAAAACAAAAACAAAAACAATTTAGTGATGGTGGGATGGCCTCGCGGCGCAGAGGGTTGTCGCCGCTTTCCTATGACGAAGGTCGCGGGTTCGATTCCCACAAGAGGCGAACTTACGAGACTTAAGTACGAGACTATTCAGGTCACCGAGGGTTTTCTCCAGGTACTCCGGTTTTCTCCCTCCATTCAATAATGGTATTGGATGCAGTCAATATAAACAGGAGAAAACTCGCTTTCCTTTCCGCCTTCTAATAGCTATCTCTCTGCCTTTACACCTCATGATTGAGTGATAAAAGTGTGTTATGTGTGTGAGAAAGGGTGAAACATGTGAGCGTGGATGTTGGTACAGATCGTCGCGCTTTGAGCCTGATTAGTGTTTGGATAAAAAGTGCGGTGTATAGCATCCAGTATTATTAATATTAATAATTTTGTTAAATTTTACACATTTTGGATCACACCTATCACCCACGGAGGTGAAGTTTAGTTCTTTCTTTTTTTTCCTCAGAGAAGTACGGCAATCACAGTTTAGCATAGGCCAAGAGGAAATCAGATAGTAGAGTACCCTTTATAATTCCAGTATACTATTCAATCGCACCCTCGATGCGTTGAGTCCACCAACCCCAGTCTGATTTAAGACACAAAGACAGCCCTTGTCCACGGGCAGTTTAACGATGGTGAAATCCTTCATTTCAATGTGGACGTACACAAAACATGCCAAAAACGGAACTCACAACTGAGTCTCCTCAGTAACCAATGACATAAAACAAGTAAACTGTTTTTGAAATCTCCCCCTCCTCTTTCTCATCATCATCATCATCATCACCATCATCATCATAATCATCATCATCATCATCATCATCATCATCATCATCATCATCATCATCATCATCATCATCATCGTCGTCGTCGTCGTCGTCGTCCAGGGACAACACTCTTCACCCTTCAACTCTTCAACCTGTTCTGTTCAGTTATACAGACCACGCGAGCGATTATTATTCAGAACGCTTAAATCGGCTCAGTATCCAGTCAAAGAGAAGACCAAAAAAGGTGAAACAGACACTTTAGCATTGACAATGACTTTGTACACCCTCCGCCCTTAGGGCTTGGTCAGTTTAAATTATCTTCGCGCATTTTTACGACCACAGACAGTTATTACTTTGCAGAACGGCTTAAATCACCACCAAGGCTTAGTCACCAACCGATCAACAGGTTTAATCCATCACTGTCAAGACCTTTCAAAGGGATGGGTGGGTATAAGTGGCAGCAGGAGGGGACAGTGCTCGTGGGCTGGGGATGAGGGTAGTAAGGATGGTAGGAGTGGGGAGGGGGGGGGGGGCAGGTTAAGGAAGGGAAAGACTACTGCTCCCTTCGGGATTTGATCCCCGTTCGGTTCAGTATTTTGATTTGACGTCTGTTCACTCTACATGTAGGTGACATTAGACAACAAAAGAAAAATCAAATGAAAGAACAAATAAAGTAAAATTATAACACACTACCAACTGGTAATTGTAAAATAATATGAACAATATTATCATTGATCCCGGAACGCTTGCATGCTACTACCATCAACTGGGCTGTTCTTCGCATTAGTTAATAATGTTTGTTATAAAGCATTTGGTACTGAACGGATGTCATACGGATTTTCATATACAGCGTGGGTAGGGAGGAGGATGTGTGTGCATGCGAGGTTGACATGTTGGCGTCTATCGCAAATGATGGATGGAACCTTGGATGTGGGATTGTGGAATATAGGACATGTTAGTCACCAAGAGGGTCAAGGTTCTCAGCCAAAGGGTGGCAACCGCAGTCCAACGCCAGCACCAAGGACAATGAAGAACCATGGATAGCATCGACATTAACGTTCTAAGAGTATTTATTCAAATCGTTCCTCCATAGCGCTTTTGCCGCTCAAGAACTGGAAAAGACTCAGAGTTGTATTATAATTATCATTGTTTTTAGTTAGCGCTTCACCAGCTCGAGAGCTGCTCAAGGCGCTGGCCAAAACCGGATCTAACCCATGCGCCCGAGACGCCCACTTGCAGCTTTAGACGCACCGTCTGGCCTCCAGACAACTGAGCATAATAGCTCTCATTTTTTCCCCTTCAAACTGCAATTCTGTTTTCGTTCTTACAACTGCGTCCCAATCTAAATACATTTGCGACTCCTGTCAGAGAAATCATACAGTGAAAAAAGCTGGTAGGGGAAGGGGAAGAATGAGGAGGAGGAAGAGGAGGAGGAGGAAAGAGAGAGTGAGAGAGAGAGAGAGAGAGAGAGAGAGAGAGAGAGAGAGAGAGAGAGAGAGAGAAAGAGAGAGAGATGACGTTTCCTTGAACAACCCTTCAAAGTTGCCACACGGCAGAAGAGTGATTTCTAAAGGGATGTAATCATCACATCATATTTACATGACCTTGAACTTGCATGTCTAACCTTCGCTCCAGGGAATTTGTCTCCCTTAGATAGCTGCTGCTGCTGCTGTTGTTGAAGTAAAAATTGCAGCAATTGAAAAAGAAGAACAAGAAGAAAAATCAATTTGCTAGGGAGTTCTCTATGAGGAATTTACGCTGCCTTCCGATAGTTGCGCCGGGCAGTTTTCACCGCTGGCCATCGCGAGGAAAGGTGCTTAAATGAAAGAAAGAAAGAATTGTAGCAAGAGAGAAAGAAAGAAAGAAAGAAAGAAAGAAAGAAAGAAACAAACAAACAAACAAACAAACAAACAAACAAACAAACAAAAACATGGAAAAATGAAAGGAAAGAATGAAGGAATGAAAGAAGGAATTAAGTACAGAAAAAAAGAAGGGACGAAAGAAATACAGAGAATAACAAAGGAACAGAGGAAGAAAGGAAAGGGGAATAGGGATGGACGGAGTGGAAGAAGTGTCAGGAAATGAAGAAAGAAATGGAGGAGAGGCAAATATATAGGCAAAGGTATAAAAATAAAATAAATCTAAATATTTAAAAGAATTTTCCCTTTAAACAGCTTCATTCTCTTCTGTTCAATTGTTGTTGATTTAAAAAAACAAACACAACGTAAGTTTTCTCATCGTCTTACTAGATCAACGGTCACTCTTCCAAATTATGAAGGGGCTGCTGCTGATGATGATGATGACGACGATGATGATGATTCCATTTGTACATGTATCCTTTCTTCAAAATGTTGCATGATACGCATTTTTGTCAATAATTAAGATCGTTGGTGAGTCGTATTACCTACTAATTAATATGTCTGTTTACTTGCAGTGATGCACGTTTTGTGTTCAGCGGCATCAAGGTGTCATAATTATGGTCTTGTTGATTTGTTTCATAAATATAAATATATTCTCCAAGTTCTGCCTCGCACAGAAAATTATTGTTCTGAAGAAACGTTGGGTGAAATGTCAAAGAAATAACAGAAACTTCGTGGGAAGATTTGAGATAGAAGATGTAGCTTATATACTGAAAAAAATAAATAAGCACTGCAATATCCTGACGAAGTTTCTTTCATTTTTTACAAATAAATCCCCAAATGAAATGTCCACATCCTGTTAACATTTAATATACAATTATTTGTGTCATTCTCAGCCAATTTCGTCTTTAAGATTCCCGTCTTAAAGCCTAAAGTGGTAAAACCTCAAAATGCATGCAGAGGTAGGTGGTGCTCCATAATTTAGAGTGTGCAGTTTTCACCTGTAAACTGTCACTTGCGAGGCAGATTATTGGCTTGTGTGTGCAGTTACGTAATCCTCAGTTAAGAACTCAGGTCAACCTTTACCTAAGCTCCCCAAAAACCAACCACGCATCTTTAGTTACAAATTAAGATAATTATTTTGAAATGTATCGAAAATCCAACAAATAAAAATGTAACATCCACTTACCGACCTAGAATACAACTAGAGAAAATAGCATGAAAGAATTAGATTGCGAAATTCACTGCGTAACAAAGGCAACAACCTTTAAAATGAAGAATCTTTGAAAATAAAAACGCTGTTTGGGCACTTTTGGGGTAACCTTCCTGTGTTGACGAGACATTGTGAAATACACAACACAGCAACGAATGTTAAAACATTCTTTTAAATATGAAATGGAAAAGAACTGGCACCTTTGACTTGGCATCCTGTATTCAAAGAGCAGAAATTGACTGAAGTAAATCAATGCGCCGCCCCTAGGAGTTACGGGCCCGCATCTGTCTTTGACGGATTTATGTCTTCCGGCGCATCACCTTGTCTGCCTCCGCGGGGAACTGTTTTTGGGCCATTTTTGCCTTTCTCCGTTCTAGTATGTTTCTTAAAGGAAGAATAACATGGTTTTAGTTTAAATTATGTTTTTTTTTCTTCTTGCCTGTATTAGCCAACTGGCACAGGTAAAATCGTTTATGAATGTTGACGCGTGAAACCACAGGAAGGCCGAATAAAACCGGGATTTACCATTTTGCAAAGATACATTCTTCTTCTTCTTCTTCTTCTTCTTCTTCTTCTTCTTCTTCTTCTGCTCCTCCTCCTTCTCCCCTTCTTCTTCTTCTGTATGGACTGGGCCTTACTGTTACTTATTAAGTTCAGGACATGCGCTGGATGCCCCCGACATCGAACACTATTTACATTCCCCAAGTCAGCAAGTCGGACCGTCTGCCTCTTTTTTTCTTTATGTCGCCGCGTTCCAATCGATTTTAATATGATAGTCTAAACAATGCGATCAGATATTTTCCTATCTAACACAAAAGCTTTGTTTGACAGCAAATTTTCAAACTGTACACAATGTCCTTAGCAAAGGCTTCCATTACATTAATAATAATCAAGAGCTGTGCTACAGCTACTTTAAGAAAAAACATTTCTTCGAGACAGCGCTATGTAATTTTCTTCTATTTTACTGCCCTGCTTTTTAACAAGCCTTTTCCCCATTTGCTCTCACAACAGTTTTTTTCTTGTAACTCTTCTTCACATTTTATTATTTGCCATTTTTCTCATCTCACTATCCACCCTCGTCTTCATCCTTCTCTCCCCAACCAACACACTAAAAGCTCCAGTCTTTCTTTGATTATCTTCTTTCTCCTCTTCCTCCTCCTCCTCTTCCTCCTCCTCTTGCTCCTCTACCTTCTTCTTCTTCTTCTTCTTCTCCCACCTCCACTTCCCTAATTTTACTCTATCTTCTTCCTCTCCTATAATAATAATAATAATAATAATAATAATAATAATAATAATAATCATCATCATCATCATCATCATCATCATCATCATCATCATCATCATCATCATCATCATCATAATAATAATAATAATAATAATAATAATAATAATAATAATAATAATAATGTATTTTATAACGCGCAATACCAAACATGAAGTCTGCTCAAAGTGCAACATTTATTCATTATCACGCAATACCCAATGAAATACATTTCAATAAATCTCCAATAAATATTATTTAAATGAATAACATACTCAGACGCACACACACATACACACACACACTCACAAAAATAATACAAAGAAACAAGTATATCATAAACATGTCACTATGAAGAGACAAATTGTAAAAGAACATTGAAAAACTAAGATGTATTCAGCACTACAAAACTACAACTACCCACACACAAATTTACACACATATACACCACATACACACACTTAAACTGTCTAAACCCACCCCCACCCCTCGCCACACACTCGCACATATACTCTCACACAAACACACTCACCCACAGTAGCACATTGATATTACACAACCCATCCACTTTCCTCATAGACTAACAGGCAGATTAACAGGCCAACCAAGTTCCAGCCAGTCAGAAACCGAATCGCAAGATTAGGACATATAATACATAGGACATAGGAAAAGAGAAAACTTTTGAGGTCCTTCTTGAAGGTAGTAAGCAACTGACGATCTTCAGAGGGAAGAGAGTTTCAAAGCGAAGGGGCAAACACTGCTAAAGATGTTTTCCCGAAGGGGTTCAGGGAATATCTTGGGACAGTGAGAAAAGAGACATTTTGAGAGCGCAGAGAACCAAGAACCATTGTTCGGGATTACCCTGGTATTTAGAGAGATTTTCATCTGGAAGGCCAGCCAGAAGAGAACTACTGAAGTCAAGACGAGACAGGTTGAAGGAGACAACGAGTTTGTTTGCAGTGTCAACAGAGAGATTGGGGCAGATTTTGCTGATCCTACGGAGGTGGAAGTTCAAAGCTTTACAAAGACTGTTAATGTGTATCTCCATCGTTTAACCCCTGATCTAGGTGGACTCCAAGATTGCGGACTGACTTTGATAATGGAATCTGCTTATCTGAAATATTCATAGACAGTAGAGGGGTTTGATGAAGCTTGGAGTGTGTGCCGACTAAGATGAGCTCAGTCTTGTTATCGTTCATATTTAGTCCATTTCAGCCCAGCCAGCCAGCAACAGAACCAATGCAGTCAGATATGTTTTGGGCAAGAGCCGGAAGTTCAGATGGATGAACACAATTGTGAAGTTGAGCATCATTAGCAAAGAACTGGTAAGAATGTTTGAAAGCACTGATTATTGTGCTGAGAGTTGTGTGTACATAGTGAATAACACAGGACCAAGGACCTGTGGAACTCTATACTTCAAGGACTTTGAGGGAGTGGACTGGGAGATTTTCACTATGACAGACTGAGTATGGTCAGAGAGGCACGAACGGAACCATGCATGAACCGTTCCAGTACAGCAGAAAATTTTTTTACAGCGGGGGCTAAGGGTTTTATGATCAATGGTGTCGAAGGCAGCAGACAGGTCAAGCGTCAATAAAATCGACACTCTGCCCCGATCCGCCGCTGCCAATATGTTACTGACAATGCGTAGTAATGCAGCCTCTGTAATGTGGCTCTTTATAAGGGCCGATAGGAACGGTTCAAGCAGGATGTTTAACTGAAAGTGTGACATGAGCTGCACGAGAACAATCCGTTCAAGAACCCTAGAAAGAAATGGTAAGTTTGAAACAAGATGATAGTATTGGAAGATTTCAGGATCGAGGTTGTTTTTTTTTAGAAGTGGATTGACCAGAGCGTGTTTGAAGACAGAAGGAACATTGCCAAAAGAGAGCGAATCATTCATGATTGTGGTAATAGCAGGAATGACTTCGTCTAGACACTGAAAGAGTAGAACGGTAGGACTAGGGTCAAAAAGAAAGGATTTGGGGGCTTGGCCAAAATAATTTTTTAACTTGATCCTCAAACACAGGCCGGAAGGTGTCAAAAACAGTACCAGAGAAACCCAGCGAGAGAGAAGACATGACCACTGGCGGGCTTAAGTCAAGAGCCTAACGGATATCACAATCTTGCTGCTGAAAAAAAAATCGCTGAATCTCTCCTGTAAACTCTCAGGCAGAATAGTGATAGGGAGCGTCTTGTTTCCCGACACACCCAAAAGGTCACCGCTGATACGAAACAGCTCTCGAGAACTGTCAGTGTTCATTATTTTCTGACGCACGTACGATGCCTTCGCTTCGCGGTCCGTCTGATTCACCATGTTGCGGTGCTGGAAGAAGATCTGGTGATGAACAGTGAGGCCAGACTCTATCCACAGGCGTTTGGCACGGCGGCGGTCAAGCTTAGTCTGTTGGACGGCAGGCGTCATCCACGGTGCTGGCATCCAATCTGACACGCGGGGTGTCGCCAGCGGTGCTGCTCGTAAAGAACGACCTGAATTGAGGTCCAGCTCCAGAAATGAGGGCCGAGATTGCCTTAGCCTTCCCCAAACAACCTGGGTGTCTGTACACCCACATTGTGTATAAAGCAGCAATCATGAATCCTTCCCCGTTCGACATGTTTGACTACACACCAAGTATGATGTGGGTGTCTACACACCAATACTTTTTTGTCAATCGTGTCCTTTATCCTTCCCCTGACACCATGTCTACACACTCAAGGTTTTGCGTGTGCAGTTTTTAAAATGTTCTTTCCGGCAACCCTTGTGTGATATTCGTTCATGGAGTTATAAATACCAAAGGCGAACGAGACAGAAATGAAAGCAGAATTACAGTACAAAGAAATTCTGATTAACTCGGAGTCGCATTTTATTATATTTGATAAAAACAAGGTGCAATACGACTAGAAGCTCACAACTGAAATTTGAAAGAGTACGAGAGGAATCTTGCTATTAGCATTTAATTGTTTACTGCTGGACGACCATTACTTCTGTGATCTTTGAAGAACTGCACTCATGGCAGATGTGCATGGCGTGGTCCTTGCACATCCAGTTGTGACAGGATATCCAGTACATATTTCTGTTTAGCTTCAAGTGGCAGAAATCACAGCACCGTTGCCTTGCATGTGACCTTTGCTGATTTGCAATTCCATACTTCTTTGCTGTGAGTGTGGATTGAGCTGCACTGTTTTTCTGTTCAGACTGTCTCGATGTGCCTGACAAAGACCTCAAACAGTCCTCTCAATGGCCGCTCCCAAACAGAAACCTGACATCATCAGATTCTACAAAGCAACCACAGGTGATGTGGACGCACTTTAAAAGATTACCTATGGCTACAAAAAACGAGGTGTCCAATGGTCATGTTTTATAATGCACTTGACCTCAGCAATCCACACTCATATCAAATAAGTGCCATTGCATATCAGCAAAAGCCACATTCAAGGCAAGGGCGCTGTGGTTTCTGCCACTGGAAGCTAGATAGAAAACCCAAGCTGTCCTGCGTGTCTGGTACGACTGGATGTACAAGGACCTCGTCATGCACATCTACTATGAGTGCAGTTCTTCGAAGACCACAGAAGTTGTGGTCGTCCAACTGGCATCTCAGCAGTATTGTATGCAATTAATAAACTGTTAAGAGCAAGATTCCTCTAGTACACAAGTCTTGTTTTCACATATCTGAGCTTCTAGTTGTATTTCACTTTGTTTCAACCTGTGATTCTGAGTAAATCAGACTTTTTTTGGGGGGTAACTCCGCATCAATCTCTGTCTCACTCATGTTTGTTATGTGTAAAATCAATGAACAGATATCACCCTAGGGTTGCAGGAAAGAATAACTCTAAAACTGCACATGCAAAACGGTAGGTGTGTAGACACTCGATGTACTGGAAGAAGAAAAGACAAGATTGTCTATGTAAAAAGTATGGGTGTGTAGACACCCACTTCATACCTGGTGTGTAGTCAAACATGTCGCACGGGGAAGGTTAACCTACATTGCAATTTATTGCTCTTCATCCTTCTCCTCTTCCTCTTTTCTTTCTATTTATCTTACGCATCCTAAAACACTAAAAACGTTATCACATTGTTGGTTTTTCGAAGCTTTGTATGACATTTTTTAAAATCCTGTGCACTGTCTTCTTCTTCTTCTTCTTCTTCTTCTTCTTCTTCTTCTTCTTCTTCTTCTTCTAACGTAAAATGTAAATGTATCTTCCCCCTTTTATCGTCTTGTTTTTTTCACCCTCTACTTCCTTGAGCATATATATTTTCTCTCCAATAGTTTTGTAAGCGACCTTTCTGTTCTAAACGTCAAGCTTCTTGATCTTCTTGTCAATCTTCTTTTTTTTTTAATGAGGACAATAATGATTCTGATTCTGATGTTCTTTTTCTTCTTCATTTTGTTTTTCTTCTACTTGTTCTTGTTTATTCTTCTGCTTGTTCTCCTAGTTTTATTCTAGTTCTTCTTCTTTGTTCTTCTTCTTTGTTCTTCTGGAGGTCCTCTTTTTTCTTCTTCTTCTTCTTCTTCTTCTTCTTCTTCTTCTTCTTCTTCTTCTTCTTCTTCTTCTTCTTCTTCTTCTTCCTCTTCTTCTTCTTCTTCTTCTTATTATTATTATTATTCCTCTCCTCACTCTCCTTAGTTATATTTTTCGTATTTCTTGCAACGGGTTTCTTTCCCATTTTCTTGTTGCTGGATGTTTTATGTGACGTCTTCGGGTCTGAGTGTAAAATTCGCCACGTCATAACGCGGACGGAAACGAGACCGGAAGTTCATAAATGGAATGCGTGTAAAGGTAATTTCAGATTTTCTTTCTCTCTCCAAACTCCATTTTGTACATCCAGTTATAGCTCTCTTCCCCTAAATTGCTTTCGGCTCTTAAGTCGAACTAAAAGCTGATTTTAAAAATGTTGTGAACGAACTAATTCTCAATGAGTTAAAAATAAATTATCAATGTTTTGTCTATGGGTCTTAACTAATGTAAACTGTTCAAAGGAAACTGTACGGCAACATGATTTTGTGTGTGTATGTGTATGTGTGGGTGGGTGTGTGTGTGTATGTGTGTGTGGTGTGTGTGTATGCGTGTGTGTGTGTGTGTTAAATCGCATGTTAGTGCAAAAGAAAAGGGTATATAAAGACACTATTTATTTCACCTAACGTCTTTTCATCAAAGCAATTTTAGAAAAGAAAAGAAAATCTCAAAAAGAAAAGTTTGTTTGGGGAAGATTTGAGAATGTAAATAGCACTTAATTTCGATTTCACAATTCCTCCGGGCGTGCGGGGTGCCATTATGCCAAGGTACATTTACGTTTAAAGATGAATGTTGTTTAGTCTGTATACTTTACATTAGAGTTCAAGGAAAACTAGATTGCGAAAATACATTACAAGTTGCCAAAAACAAGCTTTAAAAGAACGGGTTGCTCTGACTTTCCATTTCGCAATTTATTTGAACAACGGGTGTCGCGATGCTCAATTACAGAGTAAAGTGAAAACTAGACAGATGAATGTGGTGTCTGTAGGTCTAAACCGATTATTATTAAATGCCGAAACCTGTTTGCTTTCAAAATTCATTAAGAAAACGTAAACCCAAACTGGGGGTGGGGGGTAAAGGGGGCTATGTCTATGTGAATAAATTGGTCATGAACTAGGATCTCTTAGAATTTCAATTTCACATTTCGTCCGGGATTGCGGTGTGTTGGTTGATGATGATGAATGTTACATTTCAGAGAATCAATATCAAGGGTAGAGTAGAGAACTTTTTTATTTTTTTCTTGATTTTTTTAATTTTTGAAACTTTATTGTCCATTTTGGTGACGGGGGGGGGGGGGGGGTGATTCTGAGCCGTCTCCCCTGGGGAAGGGGTAGTCGCAGCCTATAGCGCGCCCAAATCCAACCTACCTAATATTAGTTGTGTTTTGGATTATTTTCGGGATATATACAGCCTATGCGTGATAGATCTCTGACTCTCAGCTAGCGTCAACATCGCCTGTTTAGTGAAATCTGGCACGTTATATTATTCCACAGTGCAGAAAAAACGTTTAAAAAATTATTATTTGTTTGCCCAAAGCTACTAAAACGATTTAGAATACTGAACAGCATGTGTGTTAAAAAGCAACGTTATTAATTAAGTGTGTATACAGAGCAAGATTTCACAACATGAACATGACTACACGTCTTGCTTTTGGTTTTTTTCTTCTTATAGACGAAACATGCGTCGACACCACCAATAACACTATTGCGAACAATACCACAATCCTCGTGGACATCATCATCGTCGTCATCATCATCATCATTATCATCATCATCATCATCGTCGTCGTCTATTGTCGACACACGCATACAAGCGCGCGCACACATAAACCGATATGCCTACACTAGCATCATATGTTACCTGTATTAAAGTACTTACAGTACCACTACCACTGTAGCTGTAATAATCACACTACATCATTATCATTATCTCCTCTCGATCCCACGCCTCTCTTGAAAACGCTATCGACTTTATCACCCTTATTAACAAAGTTTTGCTCCATACACCCGTTTCAGTGAAAAGGTTCCGGGAGGAGGAGTAGGGTGGGTGTGGGGGTGAATGACTAACCCTATGATATCAGTCATATCAATTATAATTAAATCGATTCACCAACACCTCTCCTTTCCATGTGCAAGTTTTGGCACCCTTGTTAAACCTCTTCTTTTTCTTCTTTTTCCTGAATAGCCGCGCGCAAGGGTTCTGAACCAACTGAAAGGGAAAAATACTACAAAAACCAAACACTTGTTGAACGATTTTCTTCCCTAACAGTAAGCAAAGCGCTCACACACTTGTTGCTGAAGTTCGTTCCAACCCAGCATTTCCATCAGCTATCTTTTGCTTGACTAGCCACACTTCTTGTGACTGGCAAAATACCTGCTTCAAAAATACGTCTCAGACAATCCAATGTCCACTTGCTCAGACATTCCAGTATAATCCGATGTCCACTTACAGAACGCACAACTCCAATCAAGAGATCCTTTCGTGAAAGTACTGTCATTGTGGAGGAATTATAGGGAGTTGTGATTTATACAGAAAAACCTTCTGAAGACGTCCAATTGTATATGTCGTCGCCGTCATCATCATCATCATCATCATCATCATCATCATCATCATCATCATCATCATCATCATCATCGTCATCGTCATCGTCACAATCATCAACACAGGGCAGTTGCATTCACCCAAGAATACATTTTTTAAAAATCAGTTCACACGTGTAATTTCTTATTCCTCATGTTAGAACTGATTCAATCTTCTTGCTCGCGTCCTAGATTTAGCGATATTTTTTCACTCTAAAACTGTTTTCAACCTCCCACTGATCAGTATTTAGTTTTGCACTGTAAGAACAAATGTAATAAATCGATTCGTTACCTCAAATAATGTGGGGAAAAATCGTATTTTCCTTTTGATAGCTTTATTTTTTCTTACTTCTCTAACAGATTTTGGAGTTTTTTCGTATTCACTATCCCTTCTGTTTTCTTGTCCAGCCGACCCAACACCTCACAGCTCTGCTAGAAACACTTTTCGCTTTTCACTCTTCTCTATTGCCTTTGCAAAGTGCACGCAATCAACGGGCATTGACGAAGGGTGGGAGGTCACAGTAAACCAATCAACGCCCATTCACACTCGGTCGGGGTCACTTTAAACCAATCAACGGTCGATATGGCCAAAAGAGGTTTCTGATTTACCGCTTCCGGGTCGGGTCTTGTCCAATCGTGTTAACTTTCATTTTGCCTTTTTAGATGTTGCGGGTTTTCTCAGTGGGCGCTGAATGCGATTTTCTTGTGCGGGGTGGGGACGGGTGAAGAATGGTTTGGGTGGTGGGGAGTGTATGTGTTCTTTTTTTGGGGGGTGAGGAGCGGAAATGGGAGTGAGCGTTTTTCTGAACGTGTATGTTTGTGTATGTGCGTGTGTGTGTGTAGGTGTAGGGGTGTGTGTGTAGGTGTGGGTGTGTGGAGCGGGTGTATGGGGTTGTTAATACATAGCAGAGGTTTTGCTCTCGAAGGCCACACATTCACTAACTAACGCTCTCTCTCTTTCTGTCTCTCAGAGGTCTCTGTCTCTCTGTCTCTCTGTCTGTCTCTCTCTCTCTTTCTTTATCTGACAAAATTGGTATTTAATTCACCATTTTATCCAAACTGCTGCTCCGCCGTGTTATTGATTGTTCCTCGGTCACCTTTTTTATTCCCTCTCATTTTTGCTTGGAGAGAGAGAGAGAGAGAGAGAGAGAGAGAGAGAGAGAGAGAGAGAGAGAGAGAGAGAGAAACAGAGAGAGCCAGAGACAGAGAGGCAGACACGGAGACAGACAGGGACAGACAGACACAGAGCGAGAGACAGACAGAGAGACACAGCATGCGCGACTGCCGAAAAGAGATCACAAGACTAAACAACTGAGCCCAAACATACAATAATATTTTGTAGAGGTCTTCATCAAAGGTCACTTTACACTAAATAGAGAGTAGACTTCATTATAGTCAGCCATGCTGTCAGTGGGTGTAAGCTCTCGCGCTATTATTATAACGTTCATCTTGAGACACACTACCTCGATACCGGCAGCATACATCTGACGTGTTTCACCTGTCACCCCCTGATACCGATAATTGATATACAGGTAATTAGGCAAGGTGAAACAAGTCTGTTCTTCGTCCATCCTTAGCTTCCCTGCTGCGACTGGTTTGATTCAGATAATCCCACGACAAGACGAGTGAGCTGTAAGTTCGTCTTTCCCTTCTTCTTTCTCGTCGTCGTCCTAAACGTTGTTTTTGTTGTTGTTATTGTTGTTGTTGTTGTTGTTGTTGTTATTAGTAGTAGTAGTAGTAGTATAACCAGCATTCTTCTTCTTCTTCTTTCTTCGTCATCGTCGCCGCCCTAATCGTTATCCTAATCACTATAATCAGCTGCAGCAGCCACTTCTATTTCTTTAGGATAAATGTTTATTTTAACCAATGGGCTCTATGCACAAAGGCGTGGCGGCCACGTGCTGCGGGAATAACACGGCGTGCTCGAGTTTGAAAATGGTGAAGTACTGTGCTGCGTTTGGATGCTATAACTTCGACGTAAACCTTTATGCAAAGAAAAGAACATTTCCTTTCATCGATTTCCACTGAAAGATGAAATATTGCCATGACCGCTTTGTTATTCCCGCGCCACGTGACCATGCCGCCGACTTGTGCATAGAGCCCATTTCATCCTAGGATACTGGATTTTAATCCTAGGAAGCCTACCGAATGGAATTTCACGACAATTTGGATGGTTTTCTAACAACAACAAAAGGGTCAATTATAGATTATAGTCGCACGGCACCGAAGCGAATAGGCGATGATTGGTCACATTATTCTGACCCCAGCGAACCAGTTCATGGTAAGCAGAAAATAATATGGTGACACGTTGGCCAACCCGGGTTTCGAAACAGTGATCTTTCGGTTACCAGCTCTACCAAATGAGTTACCCGGCCCCACTTTTTTCTAACACAGCTAGCATTCATTATAAACCCCCATTCACAAGTTCTAACTTCAATCCTGTCCATACAACCTTCTTTCACTTTCCACGCTGTCAATGTATACATGTGATTACGCTTGTGACGTCACGCGTGTCCTCTCACAAAGTAGCTGACCGTAGATTGTTTCAATGCTGGGAGTGTGAGAACCGAAGAAAGATTGAAGGTAGAAAATGTTTAATTTTGTGATAAAATGCATGCTGTATTAGAAAACATAAACATTGCCGCGAAATTCCATTCCCAGGATTCCAGGATTAAAATCCAGTCTCCTAGCTAGGAATAAACCCAAACCTTTATAATTATAACCCTGACAAGCCTAGCCACAAGAATATGAAACGAAACATTGTGATTACTTATTTGTCAGCCATTAATGACTAATATGTTAAAATTAACGAGTGTTTTTAACTAGTAGAATAAAACTGGTACCTTGAAAAGGTTGTTAATGTAAAACAGCTTGATGAAAGTCAATAAAACCTGGCCGGAGTTAGCGTTTGAATGTAGGCTTTTGTGCTTACTCACCCTACTCTCGTGGGCACAAGCGTGAAAACACAGTGTTTTAAAGCTTTCTCTTACGAGGTCCAACTGTTTTACGCAAGCTAAATGGTTCTAGGGATCTCCGTGCTGTGTGTGTTATCACAAGAATGTGCCGAGCTTCGTCAGCTGAAGGGTGTCAAGATCAAATCTCTCTCTCTCCCTCCCTCCCTCTCCCTCCCTCCCTCCACTCTCTCTCTCTCTCTCTCTCTCTCTCTCTCTCTCTCTCAAGAAACTGGTACGCAACGAAGTTTAATAAGGCAAATCATAACTACAGTTTTAGAATCCAAACTTGGTCTTGGTCCACAGGCCAAGATTGCCAAGTATATACTTCTGTTTTGTTTGAGAATGATACTGTAACATCGTCAAAGTTCCGGATCCCTGATTTCGGCCAGGCGCCTTTGCGCATGCGCCAGGTCAAATCGGGCTGGACTTTTCACGATGTTCTTAGGCGTCGTAAACCTAACCCTAAATCCTAACCCTAGCTGACACTAACCCTAACCCTAAACCTTACTAAGACTACGATAGCACTGTGCGCATGCGTCGAGTTTTGTAATGCGTCGACCAATCAGAATGCTCCCAGTCGCTCCCAGTCCAAAATAAGATACTAGGAACTTTGACGATGTCACACCAATACGTAGAATATACTAACCAGTAGACTAAATTCTTGTGAGAAGAGATTTTAAAACTTAAGTGAAGACTTGATAGTCTACTTTCTTTTGCTTTTTAAAGGTCGTTTATCTTAGAGCTGTACTCTTATCATCACGTTCATTGTACTTGTTTAAAAATGTGAATATAAACTATTATGAAGCGGATCCGAGGTCTTCCTCTGCTGGAATGTATCTGGACATCGTGGAATAGCTTAATATCTATTGCGTGTCGGTCTTATGCCTATGAATCATTTACTTAGATTTTGAACTACGAATCTGAGCATTTTATTCTGTAGCTCTTCAGTTTATCTTATTTGTTATAAGTAAATACCGTTATAACATTTTCATTGTTACGAATAATATAATATGCATTGTGTGTTTTCTACTCCTGTTGGCCAATGGGCCTGCCTAGCCAGTTACCGTCACCACCACGCTCTGTGGTGTCAGGGGAAGATAACTGCTG
>CM072512.1:45310307-45442807 GCA_036898135.1 Oncomelania hupensis
ATTAGTAATAATCATAATAATAATCATAATCATAATAATAAAAATTTAAAAAAAAATTAAATTGTTAAAAAAAACAACTCAAAATTAAAACAAATTAATAAATAATCCCCCCCATATTCCCTCCCCTCCCAAACCAAAATAAATAATTAATAAATATTTAGTGAAACCAATAATGCTTAATTTAATAAAATAGATACAAAAAATTTAATTAAAAAAAAGGCTAGACTAATTGTAAAAAAAATAAAACAACAAACAAACAAAATATTAGAAGAAATTGAATACTTCATGACTTAATTAAATCTATGAGCAAACAAACAAAACATTAGAAGAAGTTGAATAATTCATGACTTCTAATTAAATCTATGAGCATTAAGCTCAATGACCAATCAGAATGTTCTTCTGGATATACAATACTTGAGATTGAGATAGGTAGTTTTAATTTATTTAATATAATGAGTAAAGGCTGAAAATGGTTATAATTTTGTTGACATTCAAATAAAAACATCGGCTGCAGAAAGTACAAGAATAATGTCACGTGCCAAAGAGATTTTCAGAGATCACTTCAGTCAATGCAGACGTCTCATTTCACGGCTTACAACAACCGTCTACGACTCAAAAAAGATAATATTGGAATTTCAAATCGACATGAAAACGGTCACATGATTAATCACTGCCAGATGTTTCCCCCAAAATATATAAAATCCATTCGATGTTTGCCGTTCGACATGCCCTTGGTTTCATTATGGCGTCACAAAAAATCGGTCCTCGTCATGGGAAAATATTGCCAAAGTTTCATGAAAAAACAATCATCTGGATTAACAGGTCATAATATCATGAACTTCACATACTTCGAAAGCACATCAGAATAAGAAAATCCTCCAAACCTCAAGATTACCAAATCATAAAATCGAAAATCGCTCACAGATCCGTAGATGACATAAAAACAGAACCATAGGCACCGGAAGTCCTCTTGTGCATCAATAGAGCAATCTCCAACCACTGTTGTGCGGATGACATTGATGGATTGGCTGGAGTGGAACAAGAACTTGAACAGCTGGTACAGAAGCTTGACACCAAATCCCGAGCCTTTGGAATGGAAATAAGTGCAGAAAAGACCAAAATGATGACCAACAACACCAATGGCATCAACATGGACATCAATGTCCGCCTATCCTTCAACACAGTGCATAGCTTCAAATATTTAGAAGCCATTGTAACAGACAATGGGTCCCGACAGGAAGTCCTCTCCAGGATCGCACAAACTGCTGCCCTGACAAGGTTGAAGTCCATTTGGAAAGACAGGACCATCAGTCTACAGTCCAAGGTAAGGATGCTGCGCTCCCTTGTCATCTCCATCCTCGTATATGCTTGCGAAATATGGACCCTCACAGCAGATCTACAACGAAGAATACAAAGCATGGAGATGAGGTGTACAGAAGAGTTCTGGGCACTTCCTATACTCAGCACATCAGCCATTGAATAACACGACGACCTGCTCACAGTGGTGAAGAAACAGAAAATCCGATGGTATGGCCACATCGCCAGAGCATCAGGCTTTGCATAAACCATTCTGCAAGGCACGGTACAAGGAGGCAGAAGAAGAGGGAAGACAACATTCGAGAATGAACTGGTTTAAAACTGAGCAAAGCCATTAGGGTTGCAAAGGACAGAAAAAGATGGAGTACGCTGGTTAAACGATCATCTGTGGTGTCCCAACAACCTTTGAGTTACGGGATAGGATAGGATAGGATAGGAAAGGAAAGCTATTGAAAAGTGGAAAGAATTGAACAACAAAGTGAACTACCAAAAGTTGTTTAAGTAAATCATATTTACAACGCATGATTCTAAACTAAGACTGTTTCAATATGAGGTTCTATACAGGATTCTTCCCACAGGTCGCTTTCTGTACTTTAGACGTGTTGTTTTTTCCTGACCTTTTTACATTCTGTCAAAAGCAACAAGAAACAGTACTGCATCTTTTATGGGATTACCCTAAATGCCAAATCTCTTAAATTCACATTCAAAACTGGATCACCGATACTTTCCCGCAGTGCTCAGGTGTGATACTTTCACGGGAACTAACTGTGTTAGGAGTTTAACATGATACAAAGACTGATAGAGTTATGGATCTTTTCTTGTTGACAGATAAATACGATATCTGTTGCTCCAAGCAGAAGGCAGCGCGTGGTCTCCGTTGTATAATAGCATGCACCTATGAAATGCATGACTCATTTAGATGACGTGTAGATGACGTAAGAGAACAAGAATAAAAATGGTTCTCAACAACTGCTTTCCGTATGCTGAATTCTCTTTACAAGTACGTCCACAGACACATCGTCAGTGCTCAAGGCGTACGACCTGATCCGAGCAAGGTCAGCGCCATTCTGCAGTTGGCAGAACCTTCAGACATGAACGAGCTGAGGAGATACCTGGGCATGGTAAACTACCTTGGAAGGTACTTACCGAACTTGTCGACGACCCTGAGACCACTAAACGAGTTGCTGGCTGAAGTGAACGCATGGACGTGGGGACCTGCTCAAGCAGAGGCGTTCAAACGGCTCAAGGAGATGCTGACCACAGCACCGACCTTAGCCTACTTTGATCCAGCCAAGCCAACGACAGTTTCCCCAGACGCGAGTAGCTACGGTCTTGGAGGCGTTCTTCTTCAAGAGCATGACGGCAAATTGCGGCCGATTGCGTTTTGCTCAAGAACACTGTCCAAAGCAGAACAGCGATACGCACAAATCGAAAAAGAGTGCCTTGCTTCAGTGTGGGCATGCGAGCGCTTTGATCGATATTTGATGGGTCTTGAAAGATTTACACTTCAAACCGATCACAAGCCACTTGTCCCACTCATAAACTCCAGAGACTTATCTGAGACGCCACTCAGATGTCAGCGCATGCTAATGCGCCTGATGCGGTTCAATCCGTTTGCAGAGTATTGTCCTGGAAAAACCATGGTGACCTCAGATACTTTGTCAAGAAGTCCACTACCAAGCTGTGATGATTCACCCCTACGAGAAGATGTAGAAAACTACGTCAGCATGATTTCATCCTCATGGCCAGTGTCCGACGCCAAGCTTGCCGAGATTCGCAGGTGTTCGCAAGACGATGTCAACATCAAGTATGCCATAGAGTATACGACTAGCAGATGGCCAGACTACAAGCAGGATGTAAAATTTTGCAACAAATGGCATTCCAGAAACTGTCATGTCCGACAATGGTCCACAATTCTCGTCATCAGAGTTCAATAAATTTTATCTTGAATGGAATTTTAATCACGTGACGTCTAGTCCTCGATATCCGCAAGCCAATGGTGAGGCTGAGCGTGCAGTGAAGACGGCGAAAGACATCCTAAAACAGAAAGATTACCTCTTAGCGCTTCTCACCTACCGCGCTACACCTATCCCAGCTCTGGGAGTGAGTCCGGCTGAATTGGCATTTGGCCGACGACTTAGAACAACCTTGCCAGTCCTTCCACAGACTCTATCACCTCGTACTGTAGACCCTGAGCATGTACGCCAGCGTGACGAAAGATACAAGCAGAACACGAAGAAGCACTTTGATCAACGAGCAAAGCCACTGTAGGAGCTTCACGAGAGTGATTCCGTCCTTGTGAAGGAGAATGGAGAGAAGACCTGGAACTCCTGGTACGGTAATACGGCAGTGTGCACCCAGATCCTACATAATCAGAACTGCCGAGGGAGAGTTACGGCGTAATAGACGACATTTGAGACCCGACACAGCGACAGCTAGCAATCGAGAGACTTTTGTGAAGAAAAAAATGGCGTTCAAACCACCGCAACAATTTGATTTTCCGGATTGAAGTGTGTGGCCAGCCTGGAGAGGGTGGTTTCAACGGTTCCGCCTAGCAACAAAGCTGAACAAAGAAGATGGAGAAATCCAGGTTAATTCTCTTATATGCAATGGGAGCTGAAGCTGACAAGATTTTTTCACAGTTCACCTTTAAAACTGATGATCAAAAACAAGTGTTTGACATCGTGTTGGGGAAGTTCGATGAATACTTCATTCCAGCCAGGAACATTATCCATGTACGAGCCATGTTTTACAAACGAGAACAAAAAGTGGGGGAAACGGTTGAACAATACGTCAGATCGCTATATGAGCTTTCTGAGCACGCAAACTTCGAGAAGAAGGAAGACGCTATTAGAGACAGGTTAGTGCTTGGCTTGAGAAACCATGAGATTTCAAAAAAGCTACAATTGCAGTCTGAGCTGACCCTCAAGACCGCCATTTTCATGGCTAGACAGCACGAGCAAGTCAAACAAGAGTTGGAAGAGTAGAGAGGATCAAGTGCAAGTGCCAACGTTGACAGACTGAAAGGAAGTCGTCATCACATCAAGAAAAAAAATCGCTCCAAGGCCAGAGCAATTCAACCCATTCACCCAAAGGTGAGCAGAGACACACAGAGTATGTTTCCTCGTGTGGCAAGTGTGGCACGTCACATATGAAAGAAAGATGTCCTGCCAAGGGTAAGAAAGACAGAATAAAAAATTGGTTCTTAACAACTGCTTTCCGTATGCTGAATTCTCTTTACAAGTACGTCCACATTAGAAATAATAACACAACAAAAGAGCCTCCGTATGTGTGACTGTTTGTCTGTTTATTGAAAACAAGAAAATGTATTTGTTATTGTTATTGCACTGATGGCGATGAACATCATTGCGGGTGTCGGGTCTTCTTTATCGGGGGAGAGCTCGGAGGTAACACGTCTTGCACAGCACGTCTTATCCCGAGGGTCCCTTCAAATAAGGAATGGCTAACACATTTCTCCTGTACACTGTAGACCTAACATCAAAATACTGTCTGGCTGATGTGATCGCATTGTAAGTATCGTCATTATCATCGTCGTCAGCGTCGTCATCAGCATCGTTGTTGACCTAAGATTCCATCACACCATTATACCATGCAATCGTCATCATCATCGTTGTTGACCTAAGATTCCATCACACCATTATACCATGCACACGTCGTCTTCATCATCATTGTTGACCTAAGATTCCATCACACCATTATACCATGCACACGTCGTCATCATCATTGATGTTGACCTAAGATTCCATCACACCATTATACCATACACACGTCGTCATCATCATCGTTGTTGACCTAAGATTCCATCACACCATTATACCATGCACACGTCGTCATCATCATCGTTGTTGACCTAAGATTCCATCACACCATTATATCATACACACGTCGTCATCATCATCGTTGTTGACCTAAGATTCCATCACACCATTATACCATGCACACGTCGTCATCATCATCGTTGTTGACCTAAGTTTCCATCACACCATTATACCATGCACACGTCGTCATCATCATCGTTGTTGACCTAAGATTCCATCACACCATTGTACCATGCACACGTCGTCATCATCATCATTGTTGACCTAAGATTCAATCACACCATTATACCATGCACATGTCGTCATCATCATCATTGTTGACCTAAGATTCCATCACAC
Organism: Oncomelania hupensis; assembly: GCA_036898135.1. Taxonomy (NCBI): domain Eukaryota; kingdom Metazoa; phylum Mollusca; class Gastropoda; order Littorinimorpha; family Pomatiopsidae; genus Oncomelania; species Oncomelania hupensis. The sequence goes on from CM072512.1 coordinate 45,315,803, forward strand.
CATTATACCATACACACGTCGTCATCATCATCGTTGTTGACCTAAGATTCCATCACACCATTATACCATGCACAGGTCGTCATCATCATCGATGTTGACCTAAGATTCCATCACACCATTATACCATGCACACGACCACCACCATGATTCATCGTCCTTATCTTTTTCTTCTCCTCCTCCTCGTCATCATCTAACATCATCTTCATCTCCGTCAGCAACATTGTTACAAAGGTGGGTACGTATTTTTATTTATGTATTGTTTAATCGTTCTCAATCAGCGCTTCTCCAGCTCAACAGCTGCTCAATGCGCTGATCTGTACATGATCTAACTCATGACACTGATCTATACATGATCTAACTCATGGCGCTGATCTATACAAGATCTAACTCATGGTGCTGATCTACACAAGATCTAACTCATGGTGCTGATCTACACAAGATCTAACTCATGACGCTGATCTATGCAGGATCTAACTCATGACACTGATCTATACAGGATCTAACTCATGACACTGATCTATACAGGATCTAACTCATGACACTGATCTACACAAGATCTAACTCATGGTACTGATCTACACAAGATCTAACTCAGGACACTGATCTATACATGATCTAACTCAAGGCGCTGATCTATTACAGATCTAACTCATGGCGCTGATCTATACAGGATCTAACTCATGGCGCTGATCTATACAGGATCTAACTCATGGCGCTGATCTATACAGGATCTAACTCATGGCGCTGATCTATACAGGATCTAACTCATGGCGCTGATCTATACAGGATCTAACTCATGACACTGATCTATACAGGATCTAAATCATGGTGATGATCTATACAGGATCTAACTCATGACACTGATCTATACAGGATCTAACTCATGGCGCTGATCTATACAGGATCTAACAAACCGCCCGAACTGCTCTTTTGCACTCTAGGGCGCATTCTATCAAGCCCTGACAACTAACCCACCTAGGGAATGCGTGTCAGGATCTTTAAGATCTGTGCGATGGAATGTGTGTGTGTATGTGTGTGTGCATGTGTATCCTTCTCTACATTGAAACGTAGATGTAATCATTGATCTTTGTGGCAAACCTTGTTTTTAATCTAATGTTATTTATTCATTTATTATATACTTAATTGAAGAGAATGTGATGGGTAAATAGTTCAGCCCCCAGTCTGTGGTTCCACATAGGTAGACGGCCCGGCCCTAGTTTGTGGTTCCACATAGGTAGACGGCTCGGCACCAGTCTGTGGTTCCACATAGGTAGACGGCCCGGCCCCTGTCTGTGGTTCCACATAGGTAGACGGCACGGTGTGGCGAAACATTAATAACATGACCACGAGAAACTGCGCCCCTACTGCTACATATAAGAGAGGAACTCAGATGGCTAGTCTGTGCCCCTACTGCTACATATAAGAGAGGGTACACAGATGGCTAGTCTGTGCCTCTACTGCTACATATAAGAGAGGGTGCACAGATGGCTAGTCTGTGCCTCTACTGCTACATATAAGAGAGGAACTCAGATGGCTAGTCTGTACCCCTACTGCTACATATAAGAGAGGGTACACAGATGGCTAGTCTGTGCCTCTACTGCTACATATAAGAGAGGAACTCAGATGGCTAGTCTGTGCCCCTACTGCTACATATAAGAGAGGGTACACAGATGGCTAGTCTGTGCCTCTACTGCTACATATAAGAGAGGAACTCAGATGGCTAGTCTGTGCCCCTACTGCTACATATAAGAGAGGGTACACAGATGGCTAGTCTGTGCCTCTACTGCTACATATAAGAGAGGAACTCAGATGGCTAGTCTGTGCCCCTACTGCTACATATAAGAGAGGAACACAGATGGCGATTCAAAGTCACCTACTCGTACATATAAGAGAGGGTACACAGATGGCTAGTCTCCTACATACCCCCGTTGGGGTGCCGGGGATTTCAGTATAAATAGTATCCCCACTTTCTGGAAATTTAGTGCTTTAAATTCCCACTGTCGCTGTTTTTCTCATTTGTTCTTTCTCATACCTGCTCTGTTCTATCAATCTGCTATACTATCGTCTTCTTCGCTAGACCAGTCTGCTACCTTTTTTCTTGAAAACTCTTCCGGGACAAGACTCCTTGTGTGTGTATGAGGTCTGTTGGATCAGCTTGGGAATATTGGACGCTTTCTGCCAGGTGGTCACTAGGGCTTCCAATGATGTTATTATTTAGCAATGTAGGCATTTTATATGTATGTGTTTTGTTGATAATTTATAATGATGTTTGTATTCTATTTTGCTTTTGTAAACGGGGGTTCGATAAGTTGGGGTGAAGCCTCAGCCGTCCCCTGCGTGGGATATCTTTATTGTAAAGTGACTGGCTGGTGGAGAGCTTTCGGTTTTACCACTAGGGTTGTTTCAGCAGATCTTTTATGCGGATCGGGGTTTGTCCGGTCCTGATTTGTCTCGGAAGAGTCCGCTGGACCTAAAGCAATAATAATGTAATGTAGTCTCCTACATATAAGACAGGGTACACAGATGGCTAGTCTGTGCACGCACACATTCCATTGTATTCAGTTGTCTGGGCGTCAGACTATGCGCCAAAAGGCAGCAAGTGGGCATCTAGGGCAGCTTGAGTTAGAACCTGTATCGGCCAACGCGTTGTTCTGAAAAAAGCTGCACCTTTACATTACATTACATTATTATTGCTTTAGGTCCAGCGGACGGGGTTACCTACGACCACGTGAAGCGATGTAAACAAACACTCGCCCCCTTGTTTACGGCGATCATGAATATTTGCGCCATCAACAAGCGTGTACCCTATGAATGGAAGCACTCCATCATCACGCTCGTGCCTAAGAAGAATGGCGATCCCAAAAACATTGAAGGCTGGCGACCGGTCTCTCTTCTCTGCACAAGCTACAAGATCTACGTGAAGTTGATCCAACAGAGAATGGTGCCTTAAATCTTGGAGGCGGGCAGGCTATCCAGTCGACAAAAGGGGTCCATGCCACGCAATGGTCTACAGGAGCATGTCTTTACACTGAAGGCTGGCATCACCGACTTACTCCACACATCCTCCAAGCTGTATGTCACCTTCATTGACATCAAAGATGCCTTTGGCAGCATCGACCACCTGGTGATGCTGAACGAGCTCAGTGAGATGGGCTACCCTGAGCAGGTGATCAGCATCATGAGAGACATTTACACGGGATCCACCTTTCAAGTGAAAACAGCCAGCGGCTTTACTTAGCCTATCACAAAAGGCAAGGGCATCATCCAGGGCTGCCCGTGGTTCGTGCTCATCTTCGAGCAAGGCATCGACAAGTGGCTGAGATGGATTGAGCAGGGATCACCAGCGACCAGCTCTCCAAATCCAGTCCAAGGCTATGTTGATGATGTGGACATGACGGCTACCAACGAAGAGGATATCAGGGCAGCGGCTGAAAAGACCGATCTCTTCATGACCTACTCAGGCATGGAGGTGAAGCATCGAAAGTGTGCAGTCCTGCATTGGCAACGCACCGGTAACAACTGGATTAAAAGTGACAATACAGCCTCTACACAGCTTATGGTGCAGGGATCCCACATACCCATATTAGACAGAGAGCAACACTACACGTACCTAGGCTACAACATCAACCTTGCTGCTACAGCTGAAGATGAACAGGTGGAGAGGATCGTCAGTGACTTTAAAATCACCTTGGCCAAGATCGACGTTGCTCCTCTCGCGGTAGCCGCGAAACTCCAGGCTGTCAACACCATGGCCACTTCCAGGCTGCACTTTTATTTCCCCAACATTCAGTTCACAGAGAAAGTGCTTGACGGCCTGGAAGACAGCATCGTATCCACCGTGAAGCACTGGCTTGGCTTGAACAAGTCGTCGACGCGCTCTTTCATGTTCTGCGTACGAAGCGAGGTTGGTCTGGGTCTGTTCCATCCACGCACCATGTACTACGCCAAGAAGCTGTCCTTCATGCTGAGCGTATTGAACAGCGATGACGAGCAGACCAGACACACGGCCAGAACATCACTTGCACTCCATCTCACTAAACGCAAGTGTGCAGCAGCACCCGAAGATGACGATGACCACAACTTCGCTGGCTACCAGACCGATGCCAAATACCGGCTGGTCAAGGCATACAATGTCACCTGGCGTAAGCCACCGTGGGTGCACCTCAACGACATCTGCGGTAGACTGGGGATCCAGTTCCACCTGAATGACATCGAACAGTGCATCCTCAGAGTCAGCCCAGAAGATGAGATCCAACTGTCCTTCATTGAACCCAAGGCTTTCTTCACGTCATTCAAACGCCAACAACTACAGGGCAAGCTGGCAGAGTGGAGAGACAAAGAGTGTCAGGGGCGCCTGGCGCGTACCAACAACGTCGACTTCTCACTGTCCTCCTCCCACCTGACCAACCTACATCTGAGTGACCGACTGCTGAAGTTCGTGGTGAAGGCCAGATTACAGCTGCTGGAGTGTAACGTCAGGCTCCACGCCTACTATCCAGAGACTTTCTCGCAGCAGTGCGGTAGGTGTGGATTTTACATAGAGTCTGTCAGCCACTTGCTCAATGGCTGTAGGGAAAGCAAGAACTCTATACAGAACCGCCACAACAGAGTGTTAGATATTGTGGCCAGGGCGGTGAAAGATGCTAGCAGAAATCCTGGCAGACTCCATTGTAAAGCCTTATCACTTCCAGAACGATAGTAGTGCAGTGTTTGCCAACCTGCCCCACACTAGGCCTGATATGTGTGTCATAGACCATCCTAATAAAACCTCTACCATTATTGAAATAGCTGTACCTTTTGATGACTTTGTAACTGATTCTTACGATAACAAATTTAACAGATACCTCCCGCTGTTTCAGACGATTAGCGATCCTGGTTATAGCTGCAAAGTTGTGGTTCTGATAGTTGGCTCGCTAGGCCTAGTCCACGGACGGTTTGTTAGCGGACTGAAGTTGGTGGGCCTGCCTGTTCGACGAACCAAGGCAGTTGCCCGCTACTGTTCAGTTAGAGCTATGATAGGGTCGTTGATTATCTGGAAGCCGTGATGTCGAGACACTCTGCCCTAATGCCTAATGCCAAAAGGACTGTCAAAGATGATGCTGTACTGTGTTGTATGCACCTGTGAATGTAAACTGGATATAATTAAAATGAAATATAGTGTGCATGTTTTATAAGTAATCATGTTTAATATTATTATTCATATTTTGCGTTCCATTATTATATCTATGCGTCACTTTGACCTGTGGATCCAAATGGACACTAGAGTTTGATCAAATAAACTATATTAAACGTTGTATAATGCAGAAAAAAGCCTTACATGTAGGATGACCTTCGCTTTCAAAGGCACTGAGAAATCCGTGGAAACATGATTTTGCTTGGCATGAGTGCGATGGTAAAGAAAAGAGCTGAGTGTTCAGACTGTAGCTTGGCTTTACACTTCAACACACACCATGTTCCCTGTGGCGTGTTATCTGTTAGATATTTGGGGGTGGGGGGTGGTTTCACGTTGGTTTGCTCACACTTGCGTGCCCACTGTAAAGGCACTGGTTGTGACACATACATACATAATTGAATTCATATATACACACATACATACACACATACATACATACATATATACATCCATGCATCCATGCATCCATCCATCCATCCATCCATACATACAGTATATACATATATACTTACATACATGCATGCATACCCGGCCGGCCAGAAGATGTCGGCCGACTGTTGATAACCGTCGGGTGACCTCGACATATAGCGGCAGCCGTTTGCTGGTGTCGTGCCGATATCACACCGACACAATACTGTGCAGGCAGTCGTTTGCTCGTGTCGCGCCGATATCACGCCGACGCAGTTAACAAATAAACAAACCGGGCAGATATTATTTATGTATGACAGAAATGGTTATTTGGATATATTAAGTCCTGTTTTATGGCCATTATAATGATTCCACGACTTATATAATTATATCGTACGTCGTAACAAGTTGGCTGTCGGCCCGCCACGGACAGACGACACAAGGGAGGTAACACGTAACGTATAGCACCTTTTGTTCGAAACTACAAATGCTGCAAATGGTAAACAAAACCGATTTAATGTCATTGGTAATTATGTTACTTTTATAATAAAAACAGTTAATTATTAACATTGTTGAAGGGTTTTTGTTATTGTTTTGTGTTGAAAAAATATATATAAAACGTTGCGTTTAATTCGTACCTGACGCGTGACTGCGCCATTTAGCTCTGTACTTGTGGAAGGAAAGATGGCTGGACAAAACGGTGTTGTATTTGTTGTAAGTTATTGATGATTAATTTCACATTTCAGATGCATTTCTGCCACTGGATGTATTCTTACCTTATATTCTGTATTTTGTTTTGATCTAACTATATATAGCTGTATTGCTCATATTTGTTTGATTACTTTTATTTATTTATTTTTACTCAATCGATGCATATTTGAATTTGAAAAATCAAAATTGAAAATGGCGCAAAGACAAAATGTGAAAATACACAAGTCATATTGGTCTGAAAGAAGACGAATTTTGAGAAATGTCAGAGACCATTTAAATCAGATTAGAGAAGAAAATCATATTACTGAAGATAATGTTTCAGAAGTTGCTAAATCTCAAGATGTACAGTCAGAAAGTCGGTCAGAATATCAATGCTGTTCAATTTGATCTTCAACATCTTGATCTTCAAGAACAAGAAGCAGAAACAATCTTTAGTGAGAATGATGAGAATGATTCTGTCTTTGGTAACAATTCTGAGTATGAGAGTGAGAGTGCTGAGAGTCATTTGGGTGAAGAAAGTGATAACTGTGGAAATGATACAGGAAGTGATACTGATAGAAGTAGAACTGTGACTGATATTGATAATTTGTCTGAAAGTGAACAGTTAGCAACAAAATTAAAGAACTGGGCTTCAGAACATAGTGTCAGTAATTCTGCTATTAATGGTCTTGTGAGAATTTTGCACAATGTACATCCTTGTTTTGAAAGTCTTCCAACAGATGCTAGATCACTAATGAAAACGCAGAGGAATTACAATGTGAAAGAAGTGGGTGGAGGGCATTTCTAAGATTTGAGAATTTTTGGTGTTATATGTTTGCCCTGATCCATAACTAGCAATTTAGGATGAGTTTTTATATATTAACTGCCATATTTTGCAGATTCACTACCTGGGAACGATTGGAGGGGAGACACCAAAAGAGGTGGTGAGACGGGTATTAAGTCACGTTATGGCCCAGGAGCTGGTTGTTCAATTCACCTGGCAGGGGATAACACAGAAACAGGCGTTCCAGGATCTTCTCCTGTGCAGTGTGCTAAAAAGTAAATTTTGGTCTTATTATTTTATTGAAATAAATATCTGACTTTTGTGTGTGGAAATTTGAATATATGTCAAAAATGGTATAAGAAAGAATTATTTGATTTTGAGTTCTGAATTTTATACAGCCTAGCTACACCTGTCGTACATTACTCAAAGACTTTATTTATACCACATATGAGTTATTGCTAATAAGTCAGTATACATGCAAGAGGATCATTTGCCCAATTTTCATGTACATTTTCAATTTTTACTCATAGATATTTCTTTTATTCCTACATTGGGTTTTCTCAGAGATACAATAATTTTGAACTTTACTGTAAAGTCTACACTAAAACAAGTTAATCAAGCTGAAATATTTCTTTGTAGAGGTTGAACTCTACATTAGGACATTTCAATCAGAAGCATGTCTTTTGTACAGGTTGAGCTCTCTGAGCGCACTTCTCGTTTATGCTCCACACAAAAAATAAAAATCGCTCTAGAGCTGTGAAGAGACAACAGGGGTTAGCACACACCATTCCCTCTACTTATGTTATCAACTGCTGGATGTGCTAATTTTGTCTTGAAAAAAAAAAACAAACTTTTATTTATTTGTTTGTGTGTGTGCAGAGGTTGTGCGGCAGACGGCGGCAACAAAGTCTGCAACAGACAAGGATATTGACTTTGCCATTCGCGAGTTTTTTAGAACTGCTTCTGACAGAAATGGCGGACGTAAGCGCAGATTAGACAAACGAGAAACAGTTGTTGCTTTAATTGGGAATTAATTTATGCACAATGATTTTGAGCTGTTTGGTTGTAGAGCTTTGTTGTTTGAGGTTAGTTTTTGGTTTTTATGTTTATTACAGACGTGCCTACCGTACGATTTGTAGGCGTATTTTTAAGATTTTTTGTTCAAAATACGCCAATACGATTAATGCCTAAAATGTACAATTTTTTGACATTTAAGTTTTTGTGTGTGGTATTTAGTCATTTAGTTAAGCTTGTATGCGAAGAGTTATCGATCCTGTTTGCGCCATTTTCTTCTTGGTTTGATCATGCGTTTTGTGTCAATTAAGTTGTTTAAAAAAAAAAAAAAAACAATGTCAAAGTGAAGTAAGGAGGAGGGTGTGGATGTTTCTAGCTCAAAAAAAGCAAAGCACCAGCATTTTTTGCCACAGTATGCTGAAAAGTTGAAATGTTTGCTACTGTCAAACAATTAAGGACCAACCTATGCATTCTGATTCTGCATGGGCCATGGTAACTGGTATCAGTAGGGACCACTCGTGCCCATGGTGGCCGAAATGAAATTGGAAAACATTTATCAACTAATATTCATAAGAGACTGGCGGATGCCCAGAAAGGTGTGCCTTCATTACAGGCTCTGTTTTCTAAGCAGGCGAAATTTTGCGTCGACAAGCAACTATAGTGCTGAAATCTGCATGGTTCGTTTTCTACTGATTCAAATCTTCCTTTGTTCTATGCGGGTTCCATGACCAGGAAGTTTCAACAAATGTTTCCTGACTCAAAGATTGCTACACCAAGCAGGGAAGGGTGCTTCAGCCAGCAGCTAAAGGGTCGCTGGAATATCACTAAAAGAGTGGCACTACAAGTTTTAGTCCCAATTTCTCACTGATATAATAGTCTATAAGTATAACTGAGGAAGGATCTGTGCACAAGTTTCTATACTATTCTTGTGTTGTGAATAACTGCTTGTTGGACTTGTGACAGTATCATTTCAGATGTGGATATTCTTGTAGAGATATCAATGATTATAGTACCGGTATGTCGGGGAAATTAAATTGGTGTTTATGAATATGGCTGTGTAATTTTTTTGTAAGCAAATGTCTAGTTTATAGACCTGTATAAACTGGTTTTCTATTGTTGGTACGTTTTGATAATAGTCTGCTACAATTTTATGAAAATACTATTTTTTCCCCAAGAAAACTACTTTTGGCGGTTATGAATACTATTAAAAAAAATTGGTGGTAGGCAGGTCTGTTATTATAGTGTTTGTCAGAACGTGCTGCTTTTTTCTTCTAAATGTAGGGGCATTTAACGTTGTATTAATAATTGTGTTTCATTTAAGTAATTAATTCCCATTAAACTATTTGCTTTTGAGCAATATTTATTAACAGACCTTGGGAAAATTTTTTATTATTATAATTATTATTTTTATATTGTGTGTGTGGTGTGCCAGAAGTGGGATGGAAGAAGAGTTTATAGTTATTTATATACCTTAGAATAAATATATGCTTCTGCAAATTCTTTTTCTCCTGCATGCACTTGACAGCAAATACTGCTTTTTGTTTGATCCAATTTGAATATCACCTCATTAAAATCAATCTTTGATGCTGTTTGGACTTTTTGTTTGTGTGTGTTAGTACATGTTCGCCCGCACAGCTTTATTTTGATACATGTAACATTTTCTTTAGCTGTATAGTAATTGTGTCTTTTACATCCAATTTGAATATTTTTTAGCAACCTTAATTTTGAGCAATCCAGTTATTGATTTTGGTTTGATCCCATTTGTCTATTATTTAGTATTAATCTATGGTACTTTTTAGTTTTTAACTATATACTATTTGAAAAATCAATGGTAAAAAGGTAATAAAATATTGCAAGTGAACTTGTGATGTACTGTAAAATTTTGACATTGTGTATGTGAGCACAATTTATAGTTTCATTCATGCAATGTTTGTTTTTTACATTGTGCAGATAGTCAGTAAATCTTTAATTTTAATTTAAAATTTGTAAGTGCCAACAATAATTTGTACATTAGTTTACAGTGGAACATACATTTTTGTATGGGTGTGTATGCGATTGATGTTTACCTATAGTGTGGTTGAATGTTTGTCTTATGATATTGGGTAATGCATGTTTCTAGTCATTTGTGTGTATTTATATATATATAATAGAAAAAAATTACTCTGAATAAAAGTCACAAAACTATACATTTTTATAAACTGAAAAATTATGTGCATTAATTAGACATCTTGCATGGTGTGTATGCTTGTTAACAAATTTGATTGATGTTTACTTATACTATTTAAAAATTTAATGGTATTTTATTAAAATATTGTAAGTGAACTTATGTGATGTACTGTAACATTTTGACATTGTGTATGTGAGCACAATGTATAGTTTCATTCACGTAAAAAAAATTACATTGTGCATTTTTTTTTTACATTGTGCATTTTTTAATTAATTTTTTTACATTGTGCAGATAGTCCGTAAATCTTTAATTTTAATTTGTACATTAGTTTACAGTGGAACATTAGTCATTTTTGGTATGGGTGTGTATGCTTGTTAACGCATTTGATTGATCTGTTGTACTGTGCGTGTGCCTGTGTTTGATGCGCCTTGAGCAGACTATTGTTTGGTAATGCGCTTTATAAATAAAATTATTATTATTATTATTATTGATGTTTACCTATAGTGTGGTTGATTGTTTGTCTTATTATATCGGGTAATGCATGTTTCTAGTCATTTGTGTGTGTATATATTATATATAATAAAAGGGGGGAAAAATACTCTGAATGAAATTTAGTAACAAAACTAGACATTTTTTAAACAAGCTTTTATGTCAACAAATTTGAGCTTTCACAGTAAGGCTTCTTCGGATCAGTATTATTGTCTTTTATTTGTGTTTGTGTTTAATAATAAATCTTTTAATAAATCCATATTTGCTTTCCATTTTTGTGGTGTGATGATATGTATGCAGTGAAATACTAAAAAAATAAATAGATGCATTATGAAAAACAAATTTACGCGATTGATCGAGTGACGATAAGTAAATGTAATTATACTGGTATTTCCACTATCATTTTAATGTTGACACTCTTTCATTCACCTTTGTTTTTCAGAATACATTTGTTATTTTGGGGCTTTAGTGTTGGTATATATTGTCGGTATAATTTGGCGGGATGATATCGTACCGATGGCGGGTAAGTATCGGTAAAGTGTATCAAACCGACAGTCGGGCCGATAGTGGTATCAATTGGTGGGATGATATCGTGCCGATGGTGGGTAGGTATCGGTAAAATGTATCAAACCGACAGTCGGCCGACTTAATGCCGATTTTGCACTTTCGACATCGGACCGATGGTTGGTGATGACATCGGGCCGCTAAATGAACATGTATCGGGCCGCCTGTCGGCCGACACCTTTTGGCCGGCAGGGTACATACATGCATGCATACATATATACATACATACATACATACGCCTACATACATACGCACATACATGCATGCATACATACATACATGCATACATACATAAGCCTACATACATATGCACATACATACATACATGCATACATGTCGATGCATACGCATACATACATACCTACCTACATATCAAGATTTTATTCTCCATAACATCGCATGAACATAATGCACTTAGAGATTTACATGGATGACGAGAAGCAAGCACCATCATGATTGGACAGAAGCAAATTATGCACATACGCATAGATATAATAATGGAACGCAAAATATGAATAATAATATTAAACATGATTACTTATAAAACATGCACACTATATTTCATTTTAATTATATCCAGTTTACATTCACAGGTGCATACAACACAGTACAGCATCATCTTTGACAGTCCTTTTGGCATTAGGCATTAGGGCAGAGTGTCTCGACATCACGGCTTCCAGATAATCAACGACCCTATCATAGCTCTAACTGAACAGTAGCGGGCAACTGCCTTGGTTCGTCGAACAGGCAGGCCCACCAACTTCAGTCCGCTAACAAACCGTCCGTGGACTAGGCCTAGCGAGCCAACTATCAGAACCACAACTTTGCAGCTATAACCAGGATCGCTAATCGTCTGAAACAGCGGGAGGTATCTGTTAAATTTGTTATCGTAAGAATCAGTTACAAAGTCATCAAAAGGTACAGCTATTTCAATAATGGTAGAGGTTTTATTAGGATGGTCTATGACACACATATCAGGCCTAGTGTGGGGCAGGTTGGCAAACACTGCACTACTATCGTTCTGGAAGTGATAAGGCTTTACAATGGAGTCTGCCAGGATTTCTGCTAGCATCTTTCACCGCCCTGGCCACAATATCTAACACTCTGTTGTGGCGGTTCTGTATAGAGTTCTTGCTTTCCCTACAGCCATTGAGCAAGTGGCTGACAGACTCTATGTAAAATCCACACCTACCGCACTGCTGCGAGAAAGTCTCTGGATAGTAGGCGTGGAGCCTGACGTTACACTCCAGCAGCTGTAATCTGGCCTTCACCACGAACTTCAGCAGTCGGTCACTCAGATGTAGGTTGGTCAGGTGGGAGGAGGACAGTGAGAAGTCGACGTTGTTGGTACGCGCCAGGCGCCCCTGACACTCTTTGTCTCTCCACTCTGCCAGCTTGCCCTGTAGTTGTTGGCGTTTGAATGACGTGAAGAAAGCCTTGGGTTCAATGAAGGACAGTTGGATCTCATCTTCTGGGCTGACTCTGAGGATGCACTGTTCGATGTCATTCAGGTGGAACTGGATCCCCAGTCTACCGCAGATGTCGTTGAGGTGCACCCACGGTGGCTTACGCCAGGTGACATTGTATGCCTTGACCAGCCGGTATTTGGCATCGGTCTGGTAGCCAGCGAAGTTGTGGTCATCGTCATCTTCGGGTGCTGCTGCACACTTGCGTTTAGTGAGATGGAGTGCAAGTGATGTTCTGGCCGTGTGTCTGGTCTGCTCGTCATCGCTGTTCAATACGCTCAGCATGAAGGACAGCTTCTTGGCGTAGTACATGGTGCGTGGATGGAACAGACCCAGACCAACCTCGCTTCGTACGCAGAACATGAAAGAGCGCGTCGACGACTTGTTCAAGCCAAGCCAGTGCTTCACGGTGGATACGATGCTGTCTTCCAGGCCGTCAAGCACTTTCTCTGTGAACTGAATGTTGGGGAAATAAAAGTGCAGCCTGGAAGTGGCCATGGTGTTGACAGCCTGGAGTTTCGCGGCTACCGCGAGAGGAGCAACGTCGATCTTGGCCAAGGTTATTTTAAAGTCACTGACGATCCTCTCCACCTGTTCATCTTCAGCTGTAGCAGCAAGGTTGATGTTGTAGCCTAGGTACGTGTAGTGTTGCTCTCTGTCTAATATGGGTATGTGGGATCCCTGCACCATAAGCTGTGTAGAGGCTGTATTGTCACTTTTAATCCAGTTGTTACCGGTGCGTTGCCAATGCAGGACTGCACACTTTCGATGCTTCACCTCCATGCCTGAGTAGGTCATGAAGAGATCGGTCTTTTCAGCCGCTGCCCTGATATCCTCTTCGTTGGTAGCCGTCATGTCCACATCATCAACATAGCCTTGGACTGGATTTGGAGAGCTGGTCGCTGGTCATCCCTGCTCAATCCATCTCAGCCACTTGTCGATGCCTTGCTCGAAGATGAGCACGAACCACGGGCAGCCCTGGATGATGCCCTTGCCTTTTGTGATAGGCTAAGTAAAGCCGCTGGCTGTTTTCACTTGAAAGGTGGATCCCGTGTAAATGTCTCTCATGATGCTGATCACCTGCTCAGGGTAGCCCATCTCACTGAGCTCGTTCAGCATCACCAGGTGGTCGATGCTGCCAAAGGCATCTTTGATGTCAATGAAGGTGACATACAGCTTGGAGGATGTGTGGAGTAAGTCGGTGATGCCAGCCTTCAGTGTAAAGACATGCTCCTGTAGACCATTGCGTGGCATGGACCCCTTTTGTCGACTGGATAGCCTGCCCGCCTCCAAGATTTAAGGCACCATTCTCTGTTGGATCAACTTCACGTAGATCTTGTAGCTTGTGCAGAGAAGAGAGACCGGTCGCCAGCCTTCAATGTTTTTGGGATCGCCATTCTTCTTAGGCACGAGCGTGATGATGGAGTGCTTCCATTCATAGGGTACACGCTTGTTGATGGCGCAAATATTCATGATCGCCGTAAACAAGGGGGCGAGTGTTTGTTTACATCGCTTCACGTGGTCGTAGGTAACCCCGTCCGCTGGACCTAAAGCAATAATAATGTAATGTAATGTAAAGGTGCAGCTTTTTTCAGAACAACGCGTTGGCCGATACAGGTTCTAACTCAAGCTGCCCTAGATGCCCACTTGCTGCCTTTTGGCGCATAGTCTGACGCCCAGACAACTGAATACAATGGAATGTGTGCGTGCACAGACTAGCCATCTGTGTACCCTGTCTTATATGTAGGAGACTACATTACATTATTATTGCTTTAGGTCCAGCGGACTCTTCCGAGACAAATCAGGACCGGACAAACCCCGATCCGCATAAAAGATCTGCTGAAACAACCCTAGTGGTAAAACCGAAAGCTCTCCACCAGCCAGTCACTTTACAATAAAGATATCCCACGCAGGGGACAGCTGAGGCTTCACCCCAACTTATCGAACCCCCGTTTACAAAAGCAAAATAGAATACAAACATCATTATAAATTATCAACAAAACACATACATATAAAATGCCTACATTGCTAAATAATAACATCATTGGAAGCCCTAGTGACCACCTGGCAGAAAGCGTCCAATATTCCCAAGCTGATCCAACAGACCTCATACACACACAAGGAGTCTTGTCCCGGAAGAGTTTTCAAGAAAAAAGGTAGCAGACTGGTCTAGCGAAGAAGACGATAGTATAGCAGATTGATAGAACAGAGCAGGTATGAGAAAGAACAAATGAGAAAAACAGCGACAGTGGGAATTTAAAGCACTAAATTTCCAGAAAGTGGGGATACTATTTATACTGAAATCCCCGGCACCCCAACGGGGGTATGTAGGAGACTAGCCATCTGTGTACCCTCTCTTATATGTACGAGTAGGTGACTTTGAATCGCCATCTGTGTTCCTCTCTTATATGTAGCAGTAGGGGCACAGACTAGCCATCTGAGTTCCTCTCTTATATGTAGCAGTAGAGGCACAGACTAGCCATCTGTGTACCCTCTCTTATATGTAGCAGTAGGGGCACAGACTAGCCATCTGAGTTCCTCTCTTATATGTAGCAGTAGAGGAGACTAGCCATCTGTGTACCCTCTCTTATATGTAGCAGTAGGGGCACAGACTAGCCATCTGAGTTCCTCTCTTATATGTAGCAGTAGAGGCACAGACTAGCCATCTGTGTACCCTCTCTTATATGTAGCAGTAGGGGTACAGACTAGCCATCTGAGTTCCTCTCTTATATGTAGCAGTAGAGGCACAGACTAGCCATCTGTGTACCCTCTCTTATATGTAGCAGTAGAGGCACAGACTAGCCATCTGTGTACCCTCTCTTATATGTAGCAGTAGGGGCACAGACTAGCCATCTGAGTTCCTCTCTTATATGTAGCAGTAGGGGCGCAGTTTCTCGTGGTCATGTTATTAATGTTTCGCCACACCGTGCCGTCTACCTATGTGGAACCACAGACAGGGGCCGGGCCGTCTACCTATGTGGAACCACAGACTGGTGCCGAGCCGTCTACCTATGTGGAACCACAAACTAGGGCCGGGCCGTCTACCTATGTGGAACCACAGACTGGGGGCTGAACTATTTACCCATCACATTCTCTTCAATTAAGTATATAATAAATGAATAAATAACATTAGATTAAAAACAAGGTTTGCCACAAAGATCAATGATTACATCTACGTTTCAATGTAGAGAAGGATACACATGCACACACACATACACACACACATTCCATCGCACAGATCTTAAAGATCCTGACACGCATTCCCTAGGTGGGTTAGTTGTCAGGGCTTGATAGAATGCGCCCTAGAGTGCAAAAGAGCAGTTCGGGCGGTTTGTTAGATCCTGTATAGATCAGCGCCATGAGTTAGATCCTGTATAGATCAGTGTCATGAGTTAGATCCTGTATAGATCATCACCATGATTTAGATCCTGTATAGATCAGTGTCATGAGTTAGATCCTGTATAGATCAGCGCCATGAGTTAGATCCTGTATAGATCAGCGCCATGAGTTAGATCCTGTATAGATCAGCGCCATGAGTTAGATCCTGTATAGATCAGCGCCATGAGTTAGATCCTGTATAGATCAGCGCCATGAGTTAGATCTGTAATAGATCAGCGCCTTGAGTTAGATCATGTATAGATCAGTGTCCTGAGTTAGATCTTGTGTAGATCAGTACCATGAGTTAGATCTTGTGTAGATCAGTGTCATGAGTTAGATCCTGTATAGATCAGTGTCATGAGTTAGATCCTGTATAGATCAGTGTCATGAGTTAGATCCTGCATAGATCAGCGTCATGAGTTAGATCTTGTGTAGATCAGCACCATGAGTTAGATCTTGTGTAGATCAGCACCATGAGTTAGATCTTGTATAGATCAGCGCCATGAGTTAGATCATGTATAGATCAGTGTCATGAGTTAGATCATGTACAGATCAGCGCATTGAGCAGCTGTTGAGCTGGAGAAGCGCTGATTGAGAACGATTAAACAATACATAAATAAAAATACGTACCCACCTTTGTAACAATGTTGCTGACGGAGATGAAGATGATGTTAGATGATGACGAGGAGGAGGAGAAGAAAAAGATAAGGACGATGAATCATGGTGGTGGTCGTGTGCATGGTATAATGGTGTGATGGAATCTTAGGTCAACATCGATGATGATGACGACCTGTGCATGGTATAATGGTGTGATGGAATCTTAGGTCAACAACGATGATGATGACGACGTGTGTATGGTATAATGGTGTGATGGAATCTTAGGTCAACAATGATGATGATGACGACATGTGCATGGTATAATGGTGTGATTGAATCTTAGGTCAACAATGATGATGATGACGACGTGTGCATGGTACAATGGTGTGATGGAATCTTAGGTCAACAACGATGATGATGACGACGTGTGCATGGTATAATGGTGTGATGGAAACTTAGGTCAACAACGATGATGATGACGACGTGTGCATGGTATAATGGTGTGATGGAATCTTAGGTCAACAACGATGATGATGACGACGTGTGTATGATATAATGGTGTGATGGAATCTTAGGTCAACAACGATGATGATGACGACGTGTGCATGGTATAATGGTGTGATGGAATCTTAGGTCAACAACGATGATGATGACGACGTGTGTATGGTATAATGGTGTGATGGAATCTTAGGTCAACATCAATGATGATGACGACGTGTGCATGGTATAATGGTGTGATGGAATCTTAGGTCAACAATGATGATGAAGACGACGTGTGCATGGTATAATGGTGTGATGGAATCTTAGGTCAACAACGATGATGATGACGATTGCATGGTATAATGGTGTGATGGAATCTTTGGTCAACAACGATGATGATGACGACGCTGACGACGATGATAATGACGATACTTACAATGCGATCACATCAGCCAGACAGTATTTTGATGTTAGGTCTACAGTGTACAGGAGAAATGTGTTAGCCATTCCTTATTTGAAGGGACCCTCGGGATAAGACGTGCTGTGCAAGACGTGTTACCTCCGAGCTCTCCCCCGATAAAGAAGACCCGACACCCGCAATGATGTTCATCGACATCAGTGCAATAACAATAACAAATACATTTTCTTGTTTTCAATAAACAGACAAACAGTCACACATACGGAGGCTCTTTTGTTGTGTTATTATTTCTAATGTGGACGTACTTGTAAAGAGAATTCAGCTCCAAGCTGTATGTCACCTTCATTGACATCAAAGATGCCTTTGGCAGCATCGACCACCTGGTGATGCTGAACGAGCTCAGTGAGATGGGCTACCCTGAGCAGGTGATCAGCATCATGAAAGACATTTACACGGGATCCACCTTTCAAGTGAAAACAGCCAGCGGCTTTACTTAGCCTATCACAAAAGGCAAGGGCATCATCCAGGGCTGCCCGTGGTTCGTGCTCATCTTCGAGCAAGGCATCGACAAGTGGCTGAGATGGATTGAGCAGGGATCACCAGCGACCAGCTCTCCAAATCCAGTCCAAGGCTATGTTGATGATGTGGACATGACGGCTACCAACGAAGAGGATATCAGGGCAGCGGCTGAAAAGACCGATCTCTTCATGACCTACTCAGGCATGGAGGTGAAGCATCGAAAGTGTGCAGTCCTGCATTGGCAACGCACCGGTAACAACTGGATTAAAAGTGACAATACAGCCTCTACACAGCTTATGGTGCAGGGATCCCACATACCCATATTAGACAGAGAGCAACACTACACGTACCTAGGCTACAACATCAACCTTGCTGCTACAGCTGAAGATGAACAGGTGGAGAGGATCGTCAGTGACTTTAAAATCACCTTGGCCAAGATCGACGTTGCTCCTCTCGCGGTAGCCGCGAAACTCCAGGCTGTCAACACCATGGCCACTTCCAGGCTGCACTTTTATTTCCCCAACATTCAGTTCACAGAGAAAGTGCTTGACGGCCTGGAAGACAGCATCGTATCCAACGTGAAGCACTGGCTTGGCTTGAACAAGTCGTCGACGCGCTCTTTCATGTTCTGCGTACGAAGCGAGGTTGGTCTGGGTCTGTTCCATCCACGCACCATGTACTACGCCAAGAAGTTGTCCTTCATGCTGAGCGTATTGAACAGCGATGACGAGCAGACCAGACACACGGCCAGAACATCACTTGCACTCCATCTCACTAAACGCAAGTGTGCAGCAGCACCCGAAGATGACGATGACCACAACTTCGCTGGCTACCAGACCGATGCCAAATACCGGCTGGTCAAGGCATACAATGTCACCTGGCGTAAGCCACCGTGGGTGCACCTCAACGACATCTGCGGTAGACTGGGGATCCAGTTCCACCTGAATGACATCGAACAGTGCATCCTCAGAGTCAGCCCAGAAGATGAGATCCAACTGTCCTTCATTGAACCCAAGGCTTTCTTCACGTCATTCAAACGCCAACAACTACAGGGCAAGCTGGCAGAGTGGAGAGACAAAGAGTGTCAGGGGCGCCTGGCGCGTACCAACAACGTCGACTTCTCACTGTCCTCCTCCCACCTGACCAACCTACATCTGAGTGACCGACTGCTTAAGTTCGTGGTGAAGGCCAGATTACAGCTGCTGGAGTGTAACGTCAGGCTCCACGCCTACTATCCAGAGACTTTCTCGCAGCAGTGCGGTAGGTGTGGATTTTACATAGAGTCTGTCAGCCACTTGCTCAATGGCTGTAGGGAAAGCAAGAACTCTATACAGAACCGCCACAACAGAGTGTTAGATATTGTGGCCAGGGCGGTGAAAGATGCTAGCAGAAATCCTGGCAGACTCCATTGTAAAGCCTTATCACTTCCAGAACGATAGTAGTGCAGTGTTTGCCAACCTGCCCCACACTAGGCCTGATATGTGTGTCATAGACCATCCTAATAAAACCTCTACCATTATTGAAATAGCTGTACCTTTTGATGACTTTGTAACTGATTCTTACGATAACAAATTTAACAGATACCTCCCGCTGTTTCAGACGATTAGCGATCCTGGTTATAGCTGCAAAGTTGTGGTTCTGATAGTTGGCTCGCTAGGCCTAGTCCACGGACGGTTTGTTAGCGGACTGAAGTTGGTGGGCCTGCCTGTTCGACGAACCAAGGCAGTTGCCCGCTACTGTTCAGTTAGAGCTATGATAGGGTCGTTGATTATCTGGAAGCCGTGATGTCGAGACACTCTGCCCTAATGCCTAATGCCAAAAGGACTGTCAAAGATGATGCTGTACTGTGTTGTATGCACCTGTGAATGTAAACTGGATATAATTAAAATGAAATATAGTGTGCATGTTTTATAAGTAATCATGTTTAATATTATTATTCATATTTTGCGTTCCATTATTATATCTATGCGTATGTGCATAATTTGCTTCTGTCCAATCATGATGGTGCTTGCTTCTCGTCATCCATGTAAATCTCTAAGTGCATTATGTTCATGCGATGTTATGGAGAATAAAATCTTGATATGTAGGTAGGTATGTATGTATGCGTATGCATCGACATGTATGCATGTATGTATGTATGTGCATATGTATGTAGGCTTATGTATGTATGCATGTATGTATGTATGCATGCATGTATGTGCGTATGTATGTAGGCGTATGTATGTATGTATGTATATATGTATGCATGCATGTATGTATGCATGCATGTATGTAAGTATATATGTATATACTGTATGTATGGATGGATGGATGGATGGATGCATGGATGCATGGATGTATATATGTATGTATGTATGTGTGTATGTATGTGTGTATATATGAATTCAATTATGTATGTATGTGTCACAACCAGTGCCTTTACAGTGGGCACGCAAGTGTGAGCAAACCAACGTGAAACCACCCCCCACCCCCAAATATCTAACAGATAACACGCCACAGGGAACATGGTGTGTGTTGAAGTGTAAAGCCAAGCTACAGTCTGAACACTCAGCTCTTTTCTTTACCATCGCACTCATGCCAAGCAAAATCATGTTTCCACGGATTTCCCAGTGCCTTTGAAAGCGAAGGTCATCCTACATGTAAGGCTTTTTTCTGCATTATACAACGTTTAATATAGTTTATTTGATCAAACTCTAGTGTCCATTTGGATCCACAGGTCAAAGTGACGCATAGATATAATAATGGAACGCAAAATATGAATAATAATATTAAACATGATTACTTATAAAACATGCACACTATATTTCATTTTAATTATATCCAGTTTACATTCACAGGTGCATACAACACAGTACAGCATCATCTTTGACAGTCCTTTTGGCATTAGGCATTAGGGCAGAGTGTCTCGACATCACGGCTTCCAGATAATCAACGACCCTATCATAGCTCTAACTGAACAGTAGCGGGCAACTGCCTTGGTTCGTCGAACAGGCAGGCCCACCAACTTCAGTCCGCTAACAAACCGTCCGTGGACTAGGCCTAGCGAGCCAACTATCAGAACCACAACTTTGCAGCTATAACCAGGATCGCTAATCGTCTGAAACAGCGGGAGGTATCTGTTAAATTTGTTATCGTAAGAATCAGTTACAAAGTCATCAAAAGGTACAGCTATTTCAATAATGGTAGAGGTTTTATTAGGATGGTCTATGACACACATATCAGGCCTAGTGTGGGGCAGGTTGGCAAACACTGCACTACTATCGTTCTGGAAGTGATAAGGCTTTACAATGGAGTCTGCCAGGATTTCTGCTAGCATCTTTCACCGCCCTGGCCACAATATCTAACACTCTGTTGTGGCGGTTCTGTATAGAGTTCTTGCTTTCCCTACAGCCATTGAGCAAGTGGCTGACAGACTCTATGTAAAATCCACACCTACCGCACTGCTGCGAGAAAGTCTCTGGATAGTAGGCGTGGAGCCTGACGTTACACTCCAGCAGCTGTAATCTGGCCTTCACCACGAACTTCAGCAGTCGGTCACTCAGATGTAGGTTGGTCAGGTGGGAGGAGGACAGTGAGAAGTCGACGTTGTTGGTACGCGCCAGGCGCCCCTGACACTCTTTGTCTCTCCACTCTGCCAGCTTGCCCTGTAGTTGTTGGCGTTTGAATGACGTGAAGAAAGCCTTGGGTTCAATGAAGGACAGTTGGATCTCATCTTCTGGGCTGACTCTGAGGATGCACTGTTCGATGTCATTCAGGTGGAACTGGATCCCCAGTCTACCGCAGATGTCGTTGAGGTGCACCCACGGTGGCTTACGCCAGGTGACATTGTATGCCTTGACCAGCCGGTATTTGGCATCGGTCTGGTAGCCAGCGAAGTTGTGGTCATCGTCATCTTCGGGTGCTGCTGCACACTTGCGTTTAGTGAGATGGAGTGCAAGTGATGTTCTGGCCGTGTGTCTGGTCTGCTCGTCATCGCTGTTCAATACGCTCAGCATGAAGGACAGCTTCTTGGCGTAGTACATGGTGCGTGGATGGAACAGACCCAGACCAACCTCGCTTCGTACGCAGAACATGAAAGAGCGCGTCGACGACTTGTTCAAGCCAAGCCAGTGCTTCACGTTGGATACGATGCTGTCTTCCAGGCCGTCAAGCACTTTCTCTGTGAACTGAATGTTGGGGAAATAAAAGTGCAGCCTGGAAGTGGCCATGGTGTTGACAGCCTGGAGTTTCGCGGCTACCGCGAGAGGAGCAACGTCGATCTTGGCCAAGGTGATTTTAAAGTCACTGACGATCCTCTCCACCTGTTCATCTTCAGCTGTAGCAGCAAGGTTGATGTTGTAGCCTAGGTACGTGTAGTGTTGCTCTCTGTCTAATATGGGTATGTGGGATCCCTGCACCATAAGCTGTGTAGAGGCTGTATTGTCACTTTTAATCCAGTTGTTACCGGTGCGTTGCCAATGCAGGACTGCACACTTTCGATGCTTCACCTCCATGCCTGAGTAGGTCATGAAGAGATCGGTCTTTTCAGCCGCTGCCCTGATATCCTCTTCGTTGGTAGCCGTCATGTCCACATCATCAACATAGCCTTGGACTGGATTTGGAGAGCTGGTCGCTGGTCATCCCTGCTCAATCCATCTCAGCCACTTGTCGATGCCTTGCTCGAAGATGAGCACGAACCACGGGCAGCCCTGGATGATGCCCTTGCCTTTTGTGATAGGCTAAGTAAAGCCGCTGGCTGTTTTCACTTGAAAGGTGGATCCCGTGTAAATGTCTCTCATGATGCTGATCACCTGCTCAGGGTAGCCCATCTCACTGAGCTCGTTCAGCATCACCAGGTGGTCGATGCTGCCAAAGGCATCTTTGATGTCAATGAAGGTGACATACAGCTTGGAGGATGTGTGGAGTAAGTCGGTGATGCCAGCCTTCAGTGTAAAGACATGCTCCTGTAGACCATTGCGTGGCATGGACCCCTTTTGTCGACTGGATAGCCTGCCCGCCTCCAAGATTTAAGGCACCATTCTCTGTTGGATCAACTTCACGTAGATCTTGTAGCTTGTGCAGAGAAGAGAGACCGGTCGCCAGCCTTCAATGTTTTTGGGATCGCCATTCTTCTTAGGCACGAGCGTGATGATGGAGTGCTTCCATTCATAGGGTACACGCTTGTTGATGGCGCAAATATTCATGATCGCCGTAAACAAGGGGGCGAGTGTTTGTTTACATCGCTTCACGTGGTCGTAGGTAACCCCGTCCGCTGGACCTAAAGCAATAATAATGTAATGTAATGTAAAGGTGCAGCTTTTTTCAGAACAACGCGTTGGCCGATACAGGTTCTAACTCAAGCTGCCCTAGATGCCCACTTGCTGCCTTTTGGCGCATAGTCTGACGCCCAGACAACTGAATACAATGGAATGTGTGCGTGCACAGACTAGCCATCTGTGTACCCTGTCTTATATGTAGGAGACTACATTACATTATTATTGCTTTAGGTCCAGCGGACTCTTCCGAGACAAATCAGGACCGGACAAACCCCGATCCGCATAAAAGATCTGCTGAAACAACCCTAGTGGTAAAACCGAAAGCTCTCCACCAGCCAGTCACTTTACAATAAAGATATCCCACGCAGGGGACGGCTGAGGCTTCACCCCAACTTATCGAACCCCCGTTTACAAAAGCAAAATAGAATACAAACATCATTATAAATTATCAACAAAACACATACATATAAAATGCCTACATTGCTAAATAATAACATCATTGGAAGCCCTAGTGACCACCTGGCAGAAAGCGTCCAATATTCCCAAGCTGATCCAACAGACCTCATACACACACAAGGAGTCTTGTCCCGGAAGAGTTTTCAAGAAAAAAGGTAGCAGACTGGTCTAGCGAAGAAGACGATAGTATAGCAGATTGATAGAACAGAGCAGGTATGAGAAAGAACAAATGAGAAAAACAGCGACAGTGGGAATTTAAAGCACTAAATTTCCAGAAAGTGGGGATACTATTTATACTGAAATCCCCGGCACCCCAACGGGGGTATGTAGGAGACTAGCCATCTGTGTACCCTCTCTTATATGTACGAGTAGGTGACTTTGAATCGCCATCTGTGTTCCTCTCTTATATGTAGCAGTAGGGGCACAGACTAGCCATCTGAGTTCCTCTCTTATATGTAGCAGTAGAGGCACAGACTAGCCATCTGTGTACCCTCTCTTATATGTAGCAGTAGGGGCACAGACTAGCCATCTGAGTTCCTCTCTTATATGTAGCAGTAGAGGCACAGACTAGCCATCTGTGTACCCTCTCTTATATGTAGCAGTAGGGGCACAGACTAGCCATCTGAGTTCCTCTCTTATATGTAGCAGTAGAGGCACAGACTAGCCATCTGTGTACCCTCTCTTATATGTAGCAGTAGGGGTACAGACTAGCCATCTGAGTTCCTCTCTTATATGTAGCAGTAGAGGCACAGACTAGCCATCTGTGTACCCTCTCTTATATGTAGCAGTAGAGGCACAGACTAGCCATCTGTGTACCCTCTCTTATATGTAGCAGTAGGGGCACAGACTAGCCATCTGAGTTCCTCTCTTATATGTAGCAGTAGGGGCGCAGTTTCTCGTGGTCATGTTATTAATGTTTCGCCACACCGTGCCGTCTACCTATGTGGAACCACAGACAGGGGCCGGGCCGTCTACCTATGTGGAACCACAGACTGGTGCCGAGCCGTCTACCTATGTGGAACCACAAACTAGGGCCGGGCCGTCTACCTATGTGGAACCACAGACTGGGGGCTGAACTATTTACCCATCACATTCTCTTCAATTAAGTATATAATAAATGAATAAATAACATTAGATTAAAAACAAGGTTTGCCACAAAGATCAATGATTACATCTACGTTTCAATGTAGAGAAGGATACACATGCACACACACATACACACACACATTCCATCGCACAGATCTTAAAGATCCTGACACGCATTCCCTAGGTGGGTTAGTTGTCAGGGCTTGATAGAATGCGCCCTAGAGTGCAAAAGAGCAGTTCGGGCGGTTTGTTAGATCCTGTATAGATCAGCGCCATGAGTTAGATCCTGTATAGATCAGTGTCATGAGTTAGATCCTGTATAGATCATCACCATGATTTAGATCCTGTATAGATCAGTGTCATGAGTTAGATCCTGTATAGATCAGCGCCATGAGTTAGATCCTGTATAGATCAGCGCCATGAGTTAGATCCTGTATAGATCAGCGCCATGAGTTAGATCCTGTATAGATCAGCGCCATGAGTTAGATCCTGTATAGATCAGCGCCATGAGTTAGATCTGTAATAGATCAGCGCCTTGAGTTAGATCATGTATAGATCAGTGTCCTGAGTTAGATCTTGTGTAGATCAGTACCATGAGTTAGATCTTGTGTAGATCAGTGTCATGAGTTAGATCCTGTATAGATCAGTGTCATGAGTTAGATCCTGTATAGATCAGTGTCATGAGTTAGATCCTGCATAGATCAGCGTCATGAGTTAGATCTTGTGTAGATCAGCACCATGAGTTAGATCTTGTGTAGATCAGCACCATGAGTTAGATCTTGTATAGATCAGCGCCATGAGTTAGATCATGTATAGATCAGTGTCATGAGTTAGATCATGTACAGATCAGCGCATTGAGCAGCTGTTGAGCTGGAGAAGCGCTGATTGAGAACGATTAAACAATACATAAATAAAAATACGTACCCACCTTTGTAACAATGTTGCTGACGGAGATGAAGATGATGTTAGATGATGACGAGGAGGAGGAGAAGAAAAAGATAAGGACGATGAATCATGGTGGTGGTCGTGTGCATGGTATAATGGTGTGATGGAATCTTAGGTCAACATCGATGATGATGACGACCTGTGCATGGTATAATGGTGTGATGGAATCTTAGGTCAACAACGATGATGATGACGACGTGTGTATGGTATAATGGTGTGATGGAATCTTAGGTCAACAATGATGATGATGACGACATGTGCATGGTATAATGGTGTGATTGAATCTTAGGTCAACAATGATGATGATGACGACGTGTGCATGGTACAATGGTGTGATGGAATCTTAGGTCAACAACGATGATGATGACGACGTGTGCATGGTATAATGGTGTGATGGAATCTTAGGTCAACAACGATGATGATGACGACGTGTGTATGATATAATGGTGTGATGGAATCTTAGGTCAACAACGATGATGATGACGACGTGTGCATGGTATAATGGTGTGATGGAATCTTAGGTCAACAACGATGATGATGACGACGTGTGTATGGTATAATGGTGTGATGGAATCTTAGGTCAACATCAATGATGATGACGACGTGTGCATGGTATAATGGTGTGATGGAATCTTAGGTCAACAATGATGATGAAGACGACGTGTGCATGGTATAATGGTGTGATGGAATCTTAGGTCAACAACGATGATGATGACGATTGCATGGTATAATGGTGTGATGGAATCTTAGGTCAACAACGATGATGATGACGACGCTGACGACGATGATAATGACGATACTTACAATGCGATCACATCAGCCAGACAGTATTTTGATGTTAGGTCTACAGTGTACAGGAGAAATGTGTTAGCCATTCCTTATTTGAAGGGACCCTCGGGATAAGACGTGCTGTGCAAGACGTGTTACCTCCGAGCTCTCCCCCGATAAAGAAGACCCGACACCCGCAATGATGTTCATCGCCATCAGTGCAATAACAATAACAAATACATTTTCTTGTTTTCAATAAACAGACAAACAGTCACACATACGGAGGCTCTTTTGTTGTGTTATTATTTCTAATGTGGACGTACTTGTAAAGAGAATTCAGCATACGGAAAGCAGTTGTTAAGAACCAATTTTTTATTCTGTCTTTCTTACCCTTGGCAGGACATCTTTCTTTCATATGTGACGTGCCACACTTGCCACACGAGGAAACATACTCTGTGTGTCTCTGCTCACCTTTGGGTGAATGGGTTGAATTGCTCTGGCCTTGGAGCGATTTTTTTTCTTGATGTGATGACGACTTCCTTTCAGTCTGTCAACGTTGGCACTTGCACTTGATCCTCTCTACTCTTCCAACTCTTGTTTGACTTGCTCGTGCTGTCTAGCCATGAAAATGGCGGTCTTGAGGGTCAGCTCAGACTGCAATTGTAGCTTTTTTGAAATCTCATGGTTTCTCAAGCCAAGCACTAACCTGTCTCTAATAGCGTCTTCCTTCTTCTCGAAGTTTGCGTGCTCAGAAAGCTCATATAGCGATCTGACGTATTGTTCAACCGTTTCCCCCACTTTTTGTTCTCGTTTGTAAAACATGGCTCGTACATGGATAATGTTCCTGGCTGGAATGAAGTATTCATCGAACTTCCCCAACACGATGTCAAACACTTGTTTTTGATCATCAGTTTTAAAGGTGAACTGTGAAAAAATCTTGTCAGCTTCAGCTCCCATTGCATATAAGAGAATTAACCTGGATTTCTCCATCTTCTTTGTTCAGCTTTGTTGCTAGGCGGAACCGTTGAAACCACCCTCTCCAGGCTGGCCACACACTTCAATCCGGAAAATCAAATTGTTGCGGTGGTTTGAACGCCATTTTCTTCTTCACAAAAGTCTCTCGATTGCTAGCTGTCGCTGTGTCGGGTCTCAAATGTCGTCTATTACGCCGTAACTCTCCCTCGGCAGTTCTGATTATGTAGGATCTGGGTGCACACTGCCGTATTACCGTACCAGGAGTTCCAGGTCTTCTCTCCATTCTCCTTCACAAGGACGGAATCACTCTCGTGAAGCTCCTACAGTGGCTTTGCTCGTTGATCAAAGTGCTTCTTCGTGTTCTGCTTGTATCTTTCGTCACGCTGGCGTACATGCTCAGGGTCTACAGTACGAGGTGATAGAGTCTGTGGAAGGACTGGCAAGGTTGTTCTAAGTCGTCGGCCAAATGCCAATTCAGCCGGACTCACTCCCAGAGCTGGGATAGGTGTAGCGCGGTAGGTGAGAAGCGCTAAGAGGTAATCTTTCTGTTTTAGGATGTCTTTCGCCGTCTTCACTGCACGCTCAGCCTCACCATTGGCTTGCGGATATCGAGGACTAGACGTCACGTGATTAAAATTCCATTCAAGATAAAATTTATTGAACTCTGATGACGAGAATTGTGGACCATTGTCGGACATGACAGTTTCTGGAATGCCATTTGTTGCAAAATTTTACATCCTGCTTGTAGTCTGGCCATCTGCTAGTCGTATACTCTATGGCATACTTGATGTTGACATCGTCTTGCGAACACCTGCGAATCTCGGCAAGCTTGGCGTCGGACACTGGCCATGAGGATGAAATCATGCTGACGTAGTTTTCTACATCTTCTCGTAGGGGTGAATCATCACAGCTTGGTAGTGGACTTCTTGACAAAGTATCTGAGGTCACCATGGTTTTTCCAGGACAATACTCTGCAAACGGATTGAACCGCATCAGGCGCATTAGCATGCGCTGACATCTGAGTGGCGTCTCAGATAAGTCTCTGGAGTTTATGAGTGGGACAAGTGGCTTGTGATCGGTTTGAAGTGTAAATCTTTCAAGACCCATCAAATATCGATCAAAGCGCTCGCATGCCCACACTGAAGCAAGGCACTCTTTTTCGATTTGTGCGTATCGCTGTTCTGCTTTGGACAGTGTTCTTGAGCAAAACGCAATCGGCCGCAATTTGCCGTCATGCTCTTGAAGAAGAACGCCTCCAAGACCGTAGCTACTCGCGTCTGGGGAAACTGTCGTTGGCTTGGCTGGATCAAAGTAGGCTAAGGTCGGTGCTGTGGTCAGCATCTCCTTGAGCCGTTTGAACGCCTCTGCTTGAGCAGGTCCCCACGTCCATGCGTTCACTTCAGCCAGCAACTCGTTTAGTGGTCTCAGGGTCGTCGACAAGTTCGGTAAGTACCTTCCAAGGTAGTTTACCATGCCCAGGTATCTCCTCAGCTCGTTCATGTCTGAAGGTTCTGCCAACTGCAGAATGGCGCTGACCTTGCTCGGATCAGGTCGTACGCCTTGAGCACTGACGATGTGTCTGTGGACGTACTTGTAAAGAGAATTCAGCATACGGAAAGCAGTTGTTGAGAACCATTTTTATTCTTGTTCTCTTACGTCATCTACACGTCATCTAAATGAGTCATGCATTTCATAGGTGCATGCTATTATACAACGGAGACCACGCGCTGCCTTCTGCTTGGAGCAACAGATATCGTATTTATCTGTCAACAAGAAAAGATCCATAACTCTATCAGTCTTTGTATCATGTTAAACTCCTAACACAGTTAGTTCCCGTGAAAGTATCACACCTGAGCACTGCGGGAAAGTATCGGTGATCCAGTTTTGAATGTGAATTTAAGAGATTTGGCATTTAGGGTAATCCCATAAAAGATGCAGTACTGTTTCTTGTTGCTTTTGACAGAATGTAAAAAGGTCAGGAAAAAACAACACGTCTAAAGTACAGAAAGCGACCTGTGGGAAGAATCCTGTATAGAACCTCATATTGAAACAGTCTTAGTTTAGAATCATGCGTTGTAAATATGATTTACTTAAACAACTTTTGGTAGTTCACTTTGTTGTTCAATTCTTTCCACTTTTCAATAGCTTTCCTTTCCTATCCTATCCTATCCTATCCCGTAACTCAAAGGTTGTTGGGACACCACAGATGATCGTTTAACCAGCGTACTCCATCTTTTTCTGTCCTTTGCAACCCTAATGGCTTTGCTCAGTTTTAAACCAGTTCATTCTCGAATGTTGTCTTCCCTCTTCTTCTGCCTCCTTGTACCGTGCCTTGCAGAATGGTTTATGCAAAGCCTGATGCTCTGGCGATGTGGCCATACCATCGGATTTTCTGTTTCTTCACCACTGTGAGCAGGTCGTCGTGTTATTCAATGGCTGATGTGCTGAGTATAGGAAGTGCCCAGAACTCTTCTGTACACCTCATCTCCATGCTTTGTATTCTTCGTTGTAGATCTGCTGTGAGGGTCCATATTTCGCAAGCATATACGAGGATGGAGATGACAAGGGAGCGCAGCATCCTTACCTTGGACTGTAGACTGATGGTCCTGTCTTTCCAAATGGACTTCAACCTTGTCAGGGCAGCAGTTTGTGCGATCCTGGAGAGGACTTCCTGTCGGGACCCATTGTCTGTTACAATGGCTTCTAAATATTTGAAGCTATGCACTGTGTTGAAGGATAGGCGGACATTGATGTCCATGTTGATGCCATTGGTGTTGTTGGTCATCATTTTGGTCTTTTCTGCACTTATTTCCATTCCAAAGGCTCGGGATTTGGTGTCAAGCTTCTGTACCAGCTGTTCAAGTTCTTGTTCCACTCCAGCCAATCCATCAATGTCATCCGCACAACAGTGGTTGGAGATTGCTCTATTGATGCACAAGAGGACTTCCGGTGCCTATGGTTCTGTTTTTATGTCATCTACGGATCTGTGAGCGATTTTCGATTTATGATTTGGTAATCTTGAGGTTTGGAGGATTTTCTTATTCTGATGTGCTTTCGAAGTATGTGAAGTTCATGATATTATGACCTGTTAATCCAGATGATTGTTTTTTCATGAAACTTTGGCAATATTTTCCCATGACGAGGACCGATTTTTTGTGACGCCATAATGAAACCAAGGGCATGTCGAACGGCAAACATCGAATGGATTTTATATAATTTGGGGGAAACATCTGGCAGTGATTAATCATGTGACCGTTTTCATGTCGATTTGAAATTCCAATATTATCTTTTTTGAGTCGTAGACGGTTGTTGTAAGCCGTGAAATGAGACGTCTGCATTGACTGAAGTGATCTCTGAAAATCTCTTTGGCACGTGACATTATTCTTGTACTTTCTGCAGCCGATGTTTTTAGTTGTTGTTATCGCCAGTCATATGCCCATCTATTGTCATACCTAACAGAATCTATTGGAAGATTAACTTCGTTGTTTTTAATAAAGGAACCTTCGTCCTATCGATCTAAATAATGTTACACATGTTTGGCGTCGCCGTGTTCTAAGACTTCTACGTCATTTAGTCAGAACCGTTACGTCATTTAAGGAAGACTGTGTGATTTTCGACCTTCGGACAATTCCTTCACTAGTAACACGTCATCAAAAGATTCTTATCCTTAACAAAGGCGCAAGAAGTTGTTCTTTTCATAGCAACCTTCTACAACATAGTTCCAGTGACCAGCTGTTGGCATGACTATTAAATTTGATTATATTAATTGATGTTTTGCTGAGAAAATCGCATAAACTCGATACGGGCAACCAGCGAATTTTGCAACTACTAAACTTTAATTAAAAAAAATTTCTAGCGTTTTGGGATCTAGTCGTTTTGAACATTTTGGGTGTGGACTTGTTCTAAGACTTCTTCATAACTGTCAGAAATGTTACGTCATCTAATGGAAACCTTCGGATCATTCATTCACTAGTAGCACATCTTCGATGATTCTCTGTCATTAAAATACGCGCTTGATAAAATATTTCAAAATTACATAAATATCACAAAATGTACAATAAGGATGCATTGCCTTCGGGAACAGTTTAATATAGACAAGAAATCGACCATTCTTGAAAATGAAAGGGAATTTATAGTTACTACACCTGAAAAGCAAATAAGTATAAAATACTCGAAAGACAATGTATGTAAACCAAACTTTCCTGTACTAGTACGGGATAAACATACGGGAAATGTAACTTTGAAGAAACTTCCTGTATCAAGTAAATTTCCATTTCAAGGTTTTGTAGGTAATGTAGCTTCTGTTAGTAAACTGCGTTCTGGAGACTGGTATGTTCATTGTGTTTCTCAGCAACAACAAGACAAATTATTATCACTGTCTGACATCGGGGGTGCACATGTAAAGTGTGTTATTCCAACTGAAACAACTGAAGGAGTAGTATTTGGACTAAGCAATACACACACTTTAAAGAACAATAAAAACTTCATCAAATACAAGAATATCATTGCTAAAAAATCAAGTCACACCATAACAAGAATAGTGTTTGCATCAAACAAATTGCCTGCAACTTTGACACAAAATGACAAAACTTTTAAGGTACATCCATATTGTCCTCCAGTTCTACGGTGCACAAGATGCCAGCGATTAAACCATACCTTGAAACATTGTTGTGCAAAACAAAGATGTTGCAGATGCGGAGGATATCACACAAGGCAAAACTGCAACGCCTCCAAGTCTCACTGTGTAAACTGTGGAGGTGAGCACTCAGCTGCTTATCGTGGCTGTGACAAAAAGGTGCTTGCATGACATATTAAGCAACAACATTTTAATGATGAAATTGACTCAACACACTGATAAAAACCCACATTTGACAAGAGTTTTGTTTTTTTCTTTTATTTCTTACGCAGTTGGGGGGTCAGCTTATCCAATATATTGGACATCATGAACACCAAGTTAAAAATACATGAAATGCAATGCACACATTTTTTAATGAATTTTATTACAAAATGGCATTAAAAGCATAGTGTGTCAAGGCTGTAAACATTACTGTGAATGGAAAAGGAAAAAACAGTCCTCTTCACCATTCTTCCCTGTGATGCACAGGAAGACTTCACACTTTCTGCAGATGAAAAGTGTCTTCCTGTTGCAACCTTCCTGCTTACACCTCATTGCATTTTTCATGTCCCTTTTTTGGGGTAGATGATCAACATGATCAAATCTTGCATCCTTGCAGACATTCTTTGCAGAGAAGGTCTTTCCAGGATGGGTGTGGGCAACTGGTGCAGGGAGAGCCTGCCTGGCGACAATCAGGCTTTCTGCCACCTCCAGCTTGAAGTACGCCAATGGTATGGTGGCCTCTGGTTTAGCAGCCTTGTAAAGCAGCCAAGCATTCACAATGCAGATCAAATCAAGCAGATGGAATTGTGACGACACGAGTTTCAGTGTAACAGAGGAAGCTATATTTTGAACGAAGTTGCACTTCTCTGTTATGTAGTGTACATAGAATAGCTTGACCGGTTTCCTTATTGCGTATGAAAGAGTGCAGTAATCGTAAAGTCCGTGCGTAACGTAGAAGACAGGGGTAGGCCAAATACAGAACAGGGCTATGCATAATAGAAATATGTATACTGAGGAGAGCTCGACTGTTTGCTTGTGGCCGGGTGCATTTGGTAGGGCAGAGTGATTTGAAATGCTTTTGCGAAGAGGTCAATTCTAGCCAGGCAGCGACCCTGTGACAGTGTGTCATAGTAGAATAGGTTTCTGTGTGGAAGGGTGTGATATTGTTGATGCAAGCCACCCAAGGTCTTACGCCCTCGTCGGGGTAAGAATGCCTAGAGTTGGGAAGAGGAGGAATATAACTGCCATTTATAAGTGAATGTAGGTTTTTTTCCTAAGGTGTGTGGTTCTCCATTGAACACCCGCCGAGACTCAGTTTCTGTGACAGAATTGAGGTGTCCTCGTCCTCGTGTATCAGTGTTATTTTCGAAGTGAGAATAACCAGCAATAGCCAGACACAAAGTAACTCTCAAAGACTAACCACTTGTATTGTGACAGTGTTGTGTTGTACTGTGTTGGAGAAGAAGGTGGGTGTGTCACAAGTCGAGGCCGAGACGGTGAGTAAACCCTGTAATCCAATTTCTTAGTGGCGCACTCCGAGACTGCGTACGCGTATGAATGGTGGTGAATGTGAGGGAAGGGGATGTATTTTTTAATGCATAATGATTTTATATGATTTTCTTATTATGTATATGATAGAGAAAATGTCGTTGCTGCTGTTGTTGTAAAAGTGGGTCAACGGCGACGATGGGGAATGCAAGCTAAAGAGGGAGAGTGAGAGAGAGAGGGTGTATGTATGGAGAGAGGGGTAATTGTAATATGCTAGAGAGGCATGAAGGAAATGATTATTATGAAGAAAGCATGTTTACAGTATAGTACGTCAAGACAGTATGGATGAAGGGAGATAATCGTGATGTGTTATAACAGTTGGGAGAGATGATGATGATGAAGGGAGATGGAATGAATCAGGACTGTGTGATGAAGTGTGGTTGCAATAATTATGTATATTTATATAAATGTCTGTGTTATAGAAGATATGAATTATTAAGCATCAAAGGTTGATTTATATTATTGAAATGTATGCATAGCATTTTGTATTGTTGTCATTGTGGCATAAACAGGTCAAGATGGCGGACGGAGGATGGCGTGTTATATTATATAGTGTTTATGGTTTGTAGGCAGACTGTTAAGACTGTGTATCTGCTTACAGGTTTGGGCTGATGATGATGTTGACGTTGCTGATGTTCTGATGATGATGATGTTGTACCTGATGTTCTGATGTCGTTGATGTTGTACCTGTTATCATCTGTATTGCGCTGACTAATCCCTAGTCAGTATAGCTGTATTCCGCCACACCGACAACTTGCTCAGTCGTGGTTCTGTGTCGTGACCTTGCCTCTACAGCAGGGGGAGTGTGGTGGTAGACTCTGCCACTGCTGCTTGTTTTGCCTCCGTATCGGGGCATTACCTTATTACAGGAATTCCACACACCACATTCACGCACACACAGACTTGCACAGCGCCACACCTAAAAAAAATATTTCATTTAGTTGTAGAAAATCATCCTTATGTTGTGAAAGAGACTGTTTAGCTCTCTCTGAGCTACTTGCAAAACATTTGAACAGTGCTTCAGTTCTACGGTTTCACCTGGACAATAGTTCGAAGATTAAAGATTCATAGCACCATCATTTCTTAAGTTGAAAATTTATATTTTGAATTGAGTTACTGATTGTGATTTTGTTGTACACATTTTGTAAAGAAACTGTTGCTGTTTAGTTCTGTTTGGGGGTTAAACGAAGGGAGATAATTGTTAGTTAATTTTGGGACGGGGGGTCTTGATAGGGGTGGAGGGTGGTTAGTTTCCCATTTGTCCTGTGCGTGTATGTTAATTGTTGAATAAAAGAGTGTAATTGTATTCTGGCACTTTGTGAATAATCTGTGAGAAATACCTACAGCACCAACAACATCTATATCATGTGTTCATAGACTTCAAGAAGGCATTTGACCGAGTCTGGCATGCAGCTCTATGGGCAACCATGAAAGTGTACAACATCAGCCCTAAAATTATAGAAGTCATCAAAAGCCTGTATAACAAGGCTACCAGTGCAGTCCTCCATAACAGCGTCATCTGGAACTGGTTCAGAACAACAATCGGTGTGCGTCAAGGATGCCTACTCTCTCCAACACTCTTCAACATCTTCCTAGAGCGCATCATGTCAGATGCTCTTGCAGATCACGAAGGCACAGTCAGCATAGGGGGCAGAGCAATCTCCAATCTTCGTTTTGCGGATGATATTGATGGATTGGCTGGAGAGGAACAAGAACTTGAACAGCTTGTACAGAGGCTTGACACCACCTCCAGAGCTTATGGAATGGAAATAAGTGCAGAGAAGACCAAAATGATGACCAACAACACCAATGGCATCAACACGGACATCAAAGTACAAGGCCAATTCCTCAACACAGTGCACAGCTTCAAATATTTAGGAGCCATTGTGTCAGACAATGGGTCTCGACAGGAAGTCCTCTCCAGGATCGCACAAACAACTGCTGCCCTGACAAGGTTGAAGCCCATTTGGAAAGACAGAACCATCAGTCTACATTCCAAAGTAAGACTGCTGCGCTCTGGTCATCTCCATCTTCCTATATGCTTGCGAAGCATGGACCCTCACAGCAGATCTCCAACGAAGAATACAAAGCATGGAGATGAGGTGCTACAGAAGACTTCTGTGCATTTCCTATACCCAACACATCACCAACGACGAAGTCCGACAGACCATCACACAAGCCATTGGACAACACGATGACCTGCTCACAGTGGTGAAGAAACGGAAACTCCGATGGTATGGCCACGTCACCAGATCATCAGGCCTTGCAAAGACCATTCTGCAAGGCACAGTGCAAGGAGGTAGAAGAAGGGGGAGACCGAAAAAGAGGTGGGAGGACAACATTCGAGAAAGGACTGGTTTGACACTGAGCGAAGCCATGAGGGCTGCTGAGGACAGAGAAAGATGGAGTATGCTGGTTAAACGATCATCTGTGGTGCCCCTACGACCTTCGGGTTATGGGACAGGATAGGATAGGATAGGACTTTGTGTTAGTTTATTTTGTTTGAGTTTTTATTCCTTTCACTCGCTTTATGTGCTGACGTCACGGAACCCGCTCGGGTGACGTGACAGGAATATGATGCGCCTGTACCATTTATTGCTCTTCTGTTGGTTCCTGTAGAGCGACAGCAGCATGTTGCACTTATCCACTCCCCCATGTTGGCATTATAGTGCTTTATCAGGCCTGGACACATTACATTTATGTATTGTCTGTTCTTCCTATCGTATCGCCGGACTTGGTGGTGTGGCTCCACACCGTGGATACTGGAGGCAACAAGAACTATCTTGTTGTCAAACCATTCACACAGCAGGATGCTTTCACCTGGCACTGACCGGAAGTCGTAAGCCCCTCTCCCCTTCTTTTTCAAGTCCTTGAGGCACAAGAGAGGACATTTTCTGCTGCGGTTGGCCCTCATTGTGCAGGTGGCATGGAGCTGTCTTTTCTTCAGCTCAACAAGCAGATATGGTGAGGCAAAATAATTGTCAAAGAAGACATATGACTCGCGAGGCTGCTCTTCTGTCAGCTTCACAACTACTTCACCTGCCTTCCCCACATTTTCAGTGATGCCTGAACATGCAGTTACTGTTGTATCTCCAGCAAAGAAAAACTTATGAACATAGCCAGACTGTCCTGCCTGAACCCAGACCTTATAGCCCCATTTTTGGGGCTTTTTTAGCATGTAGACTTTGAGGCTGTGGCGTCCCTTGAAAGGAATAATCTGTTCATCAACAGAAACATACATCTCCGGCTCAGCACATCTGGCAAATGTGGATGACAGCATGTCTATCAGGGGCCGCACTTTACGTAAATTGTCAAAGCCAGGTTCTCCTTTCTTTTTCTCCAAGTTGTTGTCATTTGCATGAAGGACACTGAGTATTTCCTCGTATCTATTCACTGTCATTGCATCTGTGTTACACTCAGTTTGATGTTGGTGTTTTCTATCAGTATCTGATTCAGCCCCGATGCTTGAATTCCTGATAGGGTGTAACTCAGATTCGTTTATTCACACAGCCCGTCCAAACAGCATACAAGTCACAAAGTCGGCGTATGGAGTTTTCCACTTTTATTCAGCACACATCAACAACTGCATACAATCGCTCAACTCAACTCAACAACTTTCACATTTACTTTCCAGTTTCACTATCAACAACTTTACTCTCTCAACAGCGACTCGGCTCACGATTAAATAACCTCTCTCTTTTCCGGAAAGATTTCGTACATGGTAGAAAATGACGTACTGCCACCAATCGAATAAAAGATCGTCATCACCGACTTACGTCAATACATATTTTTATATCTTCCAGAACGACCTCTTGCTTCTACATGTATCCGGAAATTTCTATCAAGAGTAAACACGCATATCCAGAAGATTCTCAAATAATATCGACTAACGCAAATTATCAACGTTATACAAAGCCTTTCCTAACAACAATGCAAACTCAAATCAAAGGTAAATAAACGCCATTATTGAATACTTTGCAAAACGAAACGATTAGATCTATCGTGCGCGCTTCCGACATACTTTCGTTCACGTTTCAACGTAACATAACCCCCCACTCAAGAAGAAATTTACCCAATTTCTTTCAACAACGTTGAAACGTAATGCACAAGCAAAGTTCAGAATTAAAACTTATTTCAGTCTACCTGAGTACTGTCAGTGTTCACAGTTCATTCACACAGAGTCAAAGTTTCTCATCTGCAAGTCTTTCTGGATTCTGTCAATGTTCACAATTCATTTACCCAGTCAACGTTTTTTATTTTCAAGTCTGTCATTACCAATATTTTTAGTTCATCCACACAGTCAATGTTCTTTCATTCGCAAGGAAACGACGCCATCGTCAGTTGCAGTCGTCATCGGCCCAGGGTCAAAGACGATGATCACGTGGGCTTCCCTGGAATCAGTGCGTCCTCCGTTGTCTCCTTCTTCCATCGGATGTCCGACGCAGTCGACGTTGTCAGCTCCCAGAATGCATTCGCTGGGTCTCACGGTCAGGTCGGCTTCTGCGGGACGGTGGAACAGCTCCCTCATGGTCTGCAGATGCTCCTTCCAGGTCTGGGTGTGGACTTCATGTTCGACCAAAGTCGTAGAGCCTGGGACATCGCTGAAGTTGTGGGGAAACTCGCCCATAAGGTCCTCGAGCTCCATCTTTTGACCTTCCGTCAAGCCTGGACCTAGTTTAACATCATCGATGCCTTCTTTGCTGTGGAAGTCTCCAAGTTCCAACAGTTCTTCGCTGTCAAAGCTGTCGTCGGTCACAGCTGCTGTGGCTGCGTGCACAGTCTCTGATGGCCTTTCTACGTACAGCTTAAGGAGGTTGGCGTGGTATATCTTGGAATGCTGACCGACCTTCACCTTGTAGTCGTTGATCCCCACCACGGTCTCCACTTCGTACGGGCCTTTCCACTGCATCAGCAACTTATTATGATCGGTAGGTAGCAGCACCAGCACTTTGTTGCCAGGTTTGAACTTCCTGTTCACAGCCCTACGATCATAGTAGTGCTTTCCACAGTCTTGGGACTTCTTCAGGTTTTCTCTGGCTATCTCGAGAGTCTGCTCCAGCTTCTCTCGTAGCTCAAACACGTACTGGTAGCTGTTCTTCACCTCTGGGGTGTCTACTTCTTTCGTCCACAGTTCTTTTAGGATGTGCATCGGCCCTCGGATGGTTCTTCCGTACAGCAGCTCGAACGGAGAAAAACCGGTGGACTCCTGCGGTACTTCTCTGTAGGCGAAAAGTAAGGCGTTGATGTAGCGATGCCATTGTCTGGGCTGCTCGCTGCACAGTTTCTTCAAGGTGGACTTCAACGTAGCATTGAACTTTTCGACAAGCCCGTTGCACATCGGATGGTAGGGTGTCGTAGTTAAATGCCGGATGCTCAGCAGTCTGTTCACCTCCTTCATGCAGTCGGAGACGAACTGCGTCCCGAGGTCTGTCAGGATCTCTTCAGGCACTCCAAGTCTACTGAACATGTCCACTAGCGCCTCTGCGACAGTTTCAGTGTCAATCTTCTTCAGAGGCACTGCTTCTGGGTACCGAGTCGCATAGTCCACTAAAGTCAGTACCCATCGATGACCTTCTTCACTCGGAGGTCTTATTTCGCCGATTAAGTCTAAGGCCACCCTCTTGAAAGGTCGGTCGATCAAAGGCATTCTCTGCATTGGCACTTTAGGGACCCTTCCTCGAGGTATGGTCTTCTGGCAAATGTCACATGATCGACAGAAACGGCTGACGTCCGCATGAAGTCCTGGCCAGTAGAACACCGCCTGGATTCTGTCTGACGTCTTCTTGATGCCTAGGTGACCTCCCATGATTGAGTCATGCGCTACTTCCATCACCTGGCGCCTTAGGGGTAATGGTACCAGTACTTGACGTAGTGGTTTACCTCCGTTGACCCTCGGGTGCTGGAAGATTCTGTACAGGATCTTGGCCTTCACCTCAAAATAGACCGTGCCACTGCCCTTGGTCACGTGGTCTTGGCGGTTCCTGTACTTGTTTAAAGTACTATCATCTTCCTGGAGCTGGATCAGCTTATCTCTGTCCACGATGGCAGCTTTAGAGTTGTCGGCGACCTTCAGTGGCGTAGACGTCTTGTCACTCTTGGCCTGGGCCCTGGTAGTAGCAGCACCGACGATCTCTGGTCGGCAGGGCTGAGCCGGAGTAACCACATTGTCCCGTAGCAGCTCTGTAATGTCTCCATCGGGAAATGGCAATGGATCCTCCTCTGCAACTTCGACACGTTGGGTTGAGGCAGGACTCCATTCCGAATCGGGGTCGTCGGGTCGTCTCGCGCCGTCGATATTCCCGATCATCAAATCATACAGCGGCTTCTTCAGGCAAACCGCTTCGACTTCGCCTATGTAGAAAGGGGTGTTGACATGAATTTTCGCAACTGGCGCTCTCACACATTTGCTGTCGGCCATGAGTGTCCATTTAGAATCGCCAGTGAATTGTTCTTTAGCGATTAGGTCTTCTCTGACGATGACCCCACTACAGCCAGAGTCTCTTAAGACAGTCACTTCATGATTTCCGACGCGTCCCTTGGAAACAGGCATGTTCTGTACGGTCACAGCTGCGCTAGCGACGACGGGGATGGATTTCCCGTTGGCAAGGAGAAGTTGGCCATCAGTCATGCACTCTTGCACGTCCGCAGGAGTAGCTGTGCGCTCGGTCTCACTCGGAAGAATGACGCTCCCGCCGCACACTTGATGGTCAGATCTACTGGTTTGCCGTTGATTGGAGAAACGTCTCTGCCGGTTGCCCGCCGCTGCGTTGTCCGTACTGCTCCGCTGTCCGCTACTTTTGTTTTGAGGACAGTTAGAAGCTCTGTGGTCTGTAGCGTTGCAGGTGAAACAGCCCCTTGAATGCCCTTCCCTGGGAGGAGGCGTGGAGTCTGTCTGTCTCTGGCTCGTCTGGCTTCCTT
Organism: Oncomelania hupensis; assembly: GCA_036898135.1. Lineage (NCBI taxonomy): Eukaryota > Metazoa > Mollusca > Gastropoda > Littorinimorpha > Pomatiopsidae > Oncomelania > Oncomelania hupensis. Next base: position 45,356,519 of record CM072512.1, read on the forward strand.
GGATCTGGTTCCCATGGTTTGCAGTCTTCTGAAAATGTTTCGTCGCGCTGGGTGGCCCCAGGGTTTTCCCATGAGCGATAAGATATCTTTCAGCAGCCTCAGTCACATCTTTAAGCGTCTGCAGCTTTTGTTCTTCTAAGTGGGTCGCTAGGTCCTTGTGACAGGCATTGAGAAATTGTTCTTTCACAATCAGGTCATGGAGACTGTCGTAAGACTTCATTTCGCCTGATAACTCCACCCACTTGTGTAGATATGACGACAGGCGCTCCACAAACTGCTTTGGCGTCTCGCCTGACTTAGGCCGGCATTCACGGAAGCGTTTACGGTAGCCCTTCTCTGTAAAGTTGTAGCACTGCAATAGGGCCTCTTTCAAGACGTCGTAGTCTTTAGCGTCATCGTCCGACAATCTGGTGTAGACGTCGAGTGCTTCTCCCGTCAGAAGTGCACTTAGTCGAATCGCCCAGTCTTGAGGTTGCCAGTTAGAGCTTTTGGCAAACCTTTCAAATCTCGCCAAATAACTGTCGATCTGGTCCTTCCCGTCGACGAAAGCTGGCAATTTTGGAGCCATGTGGTCGCTGACGACTTGTGGCGCATGCTGATTGTTCTGGATACGCGCCAACTCTAGCTGGTACTGACGCTCTCTTTCTTGCTGCTGCTGTTCAATTTCCAGACGCTTCAGTTCAAATTCTCTTTCTTCACGGCGTCGCTGCTCCTCTGATTCTCTGTCTTCACGACGTCGCTGCTCCTCTATTTCTCTTTCTTGTATTCTCTCCTGAGACTTGACGTACTCCGTCAGCTGTTTGCCTTTTAGATTCAGTTGCATCCCTTTCTGCCAGAAGTCAGCCATCTTGATGCTTCTGGAAAGTTCTTTTCTGGAAAGTTCTTTTTCTAGAAAGTTCTTGACTGTAGAGTTCTTTTTTTCTGGAAAGTTCTTGACTGTGCTGTACCTTTCTAGACTGTTCTAGAACAGCACGCTTTCTGCAGTAGCGCTGATGCTTGTCACTAGTCGCCTTCGCTGACGCAGGCCCCGCTGTCCTCGTCGTATGCGACGCTGCACCACGCTGGTGTTGATGTATACGCTCCTGTGCTGAAGTAGACGCGACGTCCGCTCGTCGCTCTCTCTAATACTGGCGATGTAGCTCCGAGACTGTCCCTCGACGTAGTCTAACGGCAGCAACGTAGTCCTGATCTGTTGTTCGCTCACGAAGCAACTCTTCAGCGACTACACGCCCTTGCAGTCAACCCGAACCTATCGGTGATGTAGTCCCAGTATGTTGGCCCCTCTCGACGCAACTCGTTGGCGGCTACCCTCGATGACTGCCTCTCGTAACGTTGACTCGCTTGTTGTAGCAGTTGAACCCTTGGCTATGGCGTGAATCGCGGCTTGACCCCCAAAATGTTACACTCAGTTTGATGTTGGTGTTTTCTATCAGTATCTGATTCAGCCCCGATGCTTGAATTCCTGATAGGGTGTAACTCAGATTCGTTTATTCACACAGCCCGTCCAAACAGCATACAAGTCACAAAGTCGGCGTATGGAGTTTTCCACTTTTATTCAGCACACATCAACAACTGCATACAATCGCTCAACTCAACTCAACAACTTTCACATTTACTTTCCAGTTTCACTATCAACAACTTTACTCTCTCAACAGCGACTCGGCTCACGATTAAATAACCTCTCTCTTTTCCGGAAAGATTTCGTACATGGTAGAAAATGACGTACTGCCACCAATCGAATAAAAGATCGTCATCACCGACTTACGTCAATACATATTTTTATATCTTCCAGAACGACCTCTTGCTTCTACATGTATCCGGAAATTTCTATCAAGAGTAAACACGCATATCCAGAAGATTCTCAAATAATATCGACTAACGCAAATTATCAACGTTATAAAAAGCCTTTCCTAACAACAATGCAAACTCAAATCAAAGGTAAATAAACGCCATTATTGAATACTTTGCAAAACGAAACGATTAGATCTATCGTGCGCGCTTCCGACATACTTTCGTTCACGTTTCAACGTAACAATCTGCAACAATTGCTTGTCGTGTTTTTGGTGACCAGTTTATTCTACGATTAGGCAGCTCAACCACTGACATGTAGAAAGTTATCCCCACAACTACCCTCATTTCCTCCAATGTGATGGGGCTCATCTTATTTTTTTCTTTCATGCGATACCTATTGCTTTCAATCAGAAGATGCTGCATGCAGTCATCATCAAAGAGGGATGAAAACATTTCCAGAGGGGTCTTGGCATGAAGCGCGGGTCCAGCAGGCACAAGGTGGTTTTCTGGGCTGACATGAGGAGGCAGGTCTCTTTTCAACCAGTGCCACACTCGGGGAGCATCTCTGGAAGCACTGAAACAAAAAAATATAAATTCTGATTAGGTCTCATTGAAAAAAGTGACAAAACATGAATATAAATAAAATTTTCAAAACAGTATTCAACAGCAGCAGTGCTGGCATTCATAATAGCAGCAATAGTAGTAGGAACAATCAGTAGAATTATCAGGAGGTAAAAAAAAAAGTTTTTTTTTACTTTATGCCAGAAGTTGTCGGTTCATCGGCTTCAGCATCATCTGCACTGTCATCTGCATCACTCTCGGGAACGTCATCTGGATGGTACGACTCGGGATCGCTGTCTGATGAAAGTAATTCGTCGTCACTACCACTGGGAATCTCGTCGTTGCCATCAAACAGCATTTCCAATACATCCTCAACATGATATTGTGCTCTGAAAAAGAAATGAATAAAAAATAAAAATTTAAATAATAGACGAATAATGAAAAAAAACTGAATAGGCCAATACAAAAAGATTTAAATGAATAGTTCTATGCATACTAAGTCAAATTGCAAAATAAAGTTGCATTATAAAGAACAATATAATATGGCTGTAATGAAATTGCCAACAAATAAAAACACATGACATAGGCATAGCACTGATTGAGTGATTCTGTAATTGATCCGGTACAAACAAAGCCAAAAATCAGGTTCAAATGAAAATCTACCGAGTACTTTGACCTAATTTGAGTTTACTATAATTTTTTTTCTCTAAAATGCTGTATACAATATAACAGATCTGTGATATTGTGAAATCACACCCATAGTCATGTTGTCCAATGTGTTGGACAATGCTATTTATAGTAACAAACCCCACATGCATAATGTCCAACAGATTGGACAGTACTATTTTTAGTAACTCTTGCCGTGTGCATGATGTCCAATATATTTGACACAGCAATATTTCAGCACAAACTCTTCTTTATGCGAATAAAACATCAAAATTATATATCTTGATTAATTAATTAAATACTATACTACAAAGAAATCACAATGAAAATATATGATGGATACATTTGAAGAAGATATAAAAGGATTTCCGCAGCTTACCTCTTTGGACGTGGAGTAGCCATGTTGAAAATATTTTCTAAACAAAGAAACGTAACTCTTGGCACTAAATTCCTGTTCTTCAAAAAGTAGGATTGGAAAGGAAACGAAAACAATTTCTCAAAATAGAATACAATCACTGTGTAGCATGTGTTGAGGCTTTAAAGATTGTCCAATAAACTGGACAGAATGCATCAAAGGGTTAAGAAAGTACAGCAGAAACGTCCTGAAAAAGAAAGTAAAAAAACATATGCTCAAGTAGCTGCACAACAAACTGCAACCTCAACACCATCTTTTACAGAGTTTTTGGAAAAAGTAGCTGTCCCAATAATTAGTGAGCAAGACACAAACATCGACAGACTTTTTGCAATCTACAAAACATTTTTTCAACATAAATCAACAACAGCAAGCATTGTACACTCTGAAAGAGAGAAGGCAGAGCAGCTGATCAAACTGTGTAAACACAATGTACGACAGGTATCAGATGCGATAACAAGTGATGAATCATCACCAGAGACAGTGTCATGTTCTACTCCTTGTGACACATTTGTCGAATATCCGGATGTTTCTAAACTGAACATGAGATCTGTCAGTGATATCACCAGTACTCCTTTTGAAAGGCTAAAGCATAGTAAAGTAGCCAAAGATACTAAACAACTCATAATAGGAGACTCCGTCATTAGAGGCATCAGAATGGAAGAAGTTGCTGTTGAAGGCGTCAAAGGTCAGCTAGTCTGCATTCCTGGTATAAAAATTGAAGACATTGTACAATGGTTGGATGATGTACCTGCAAATGGAAAAATAGAATATGTCATTATTCATGCAGGTATCAACACCTGCAAAACAAAAAACATTAACATGAAGGACTGGCTAAAGATGATAAAAGTAGTCAAGACAACATTCCCTGCAGCAGACATTTGTTTGTCATCTATTGTACCCCCAAGAGGTCAGTTGAGAAAGAAGGGTGATGCCTCCAACGCTGCACTGAGAGCAGCATGTGTCAAAGAAAATGACGTACACTTTGTGGACAACAGTGTATCCTTTCTCACAAAAACGGGGGCTACAAACCGTTCCTTTTACAGAGACTGCATTCATCTGAATAAAAAAGGAATGAAGTTAATGTCACTGATGTTCAGAAATATTTTGTCATAATTGAAAAACATTCATTTTAAAAAAATCTTAAATTTATGATTGATGATAAATTTAGTATTGTTCAGTGGAATTGCAGATCTATATCCACAAATGTACACTACACTCTTTACAACAATATGTAGTAACAAACCAACATCATGTTCTTGCACTGCAGTCATTGAATGTAAAAAGGAAGAAACTTCCTAAGATTGAAGGCTATTTTTTTTCCGCCGGTAACACCATTTACTAAACAGAATACAAAAGTTAGCGTTGCGATATACATTAGGAAAGATTTGGATTACGTCACATGCAAGTCTCCCATTCCAAAAGATTTAAATGATGTGTATTCAGTAGCCGTGAAAGTAAAAATACATGATCAAATGTATGTTAATATCACGTCTGTTTATTATCCATTAGGACCAGATGATTTTAATACTGAATGGTTACAATCAATTGATATAAATGAAAATTGGATTATAGTTGGTGATTTCAATGCTCATTCAACACTTTGGGATAAAGGATGTAATTATAATACAAATAATCGTTTTATTGAAAATATCATTACTTCTGGTCTTATATTGTTAAATGATGGTAAAATAACAAGGATTCCTGACATAGCAACCCACCAACCTTCTGCCATTGATCTAACGTTTGTATCGCCTGATTTGGCAATAGACAGTATATGGGAAGTGAACTCTGATTCATTAGGTAGTGACCATCTTCCAGTTGTAACTGTAATAAATGAAAAGCCAGAGGTACAAAGAGAAGATGATATTATACCAAAATATATTTATACTCGTGCAGATTGGAATCAGTATCAAATGCATTTATTGTACTCTGAGGATGACTTTCTACAAAATGAAGATATTAATGAAATTTGTACAGGTTTTACAAAAACAATATTGTCTGCAGCTAATAAGTATACCTATTAAGAGAAATTCTGTAAAGAAAAAACACAGTGGTAATATTTGGTGGAATCAAGCATGTGCAGATGCAGTTAAGGAAAAAAAGAATACATTTAAGAATTGGATAAAATGTAGATCTGTTTCCGCACATAGGCACATGAAATGTGCAAAAATTAATTGTAATAAAATTATAGCATCAGCACAGAAACAGTATTGGGAAGAATTTTGTAAAAAAGAAATATCAAATACATGTAATGTCAATAATGTTTGGAAAAAAGTTAAAGAAATGAAAAATGGCTTTCAGCTTCCTAAGTGTCCCATAAAAATAACTAACAAACTATTTTCTTCTCCAAAGGAGAAATCTGAAGAATTTGGAAAACTTTTTGCAAATGCAAGCAATACTAGTAGTCTAATTAGAGATGAGTTCGAAAAAAAAAACATGAAGAAAACTCTGAACATTATAAAGAACCTAATTCAGATAATTCTTTATTTATGAATTCTAGGATATCAATAACCGAGGTTACAGATGTTTTAAATTATTTTGGCACTAAAAAATCTGCAGTTGGTCCAGACGGGTTATCATACATTTTGCTAAAAACACATGCCTTTAAAATGGATACAACATTTTCTTACTATTATCAATAAATGTTGGGAATATAATGTGTTGCCTGATATTTGGAAAACATCAATAATTATTCCACTTTTAAAAACAGGGAAAAATCGACACGAATCCTCAAGTTATCGCCCCATTGCATTAACATCGCATGCTGGTAAAATTATGGAAAAAAATTATAATGAATAGATTATCATATTATTGTGAAAAAAATTAAGTAATTCCAGAAAATCAGGCTGGTTTTTAAAAAGGCAGATCAACAGTAGACCATTTAGTGAAATTAACCACACACATTAAGAAACAATTCGCTAGAAGGAAAAATATATTAAAGGGTTTTTGCATGGAAGAAAAATAATGGCCAAAGTAGGTCACTCTTATTCTTCTACATATAATATTAACATGGGTATACCACAAGGCTCTATAATTTCACCTCTTTTATTCACTATTTTGTTAAATGACTTACCTCAATTTGTAAGTAATAAAATTCATCTAGTTCAATATGCTGACGATATTGCAATATGGGTAAATGTATCTTTAAAAAGGAAAACTTCTATATATGAAATAAAACATATTCAAAAGATATATCAAAATGAACTGAACAATATTGATATTTACATGAAGGATAATGGATTGGAATTATCAGAAGAAAAAACAAACATGATCTTGTTTAATAATGGGATTAACCCCAAATGTCTGCCAAAATTTTATATTGGTATCAAAGAATTGAAATATGTACAGGAAATAAAATTTCTCGGGGTATATTTTACATCTAAATTAAGTTGGAAAAAACATAAACATTATTTGTTGGAAAAGGCCGTTAAAAGTTTAAATTTAATAAAGATTATAAGCTTTCAAAAATGGGGACGTGATACTAAAACTCTTATTCATCTTGTGTGCATGCTTGTCAGATCTAAATTAACGTATGGACAAGAGGTATATTTTTTGTCACCAAAATATTTACTGAAACAACTCCAGAGTATGGACAGTAAAGCAATTAAAATTGTTATGGGTATTCCAGTACATACAAAAACTGACGATGCTTATAAAGCAGCTGGAGTATTACCATTAAATGAGTGGAGAAAATTATCATGCGCTAAATATATAGTTAGAGCCTCTGCTGTAGAAAATTTCACTGACACAGAACTAGAAGTAAGATCTGATTTAGATTATCCAAAAAGAGCACAGGGTATCAGTTATTTACAAACAATAGCAACTTATACAAATGAACTTTTACAGGGGTCAAATTTATTTCCTAAATCAATCTCTAAAAAATACCACAAATGCCTATACCAATCTGGGAATTTAAGCGAGCAAACTTTGATTTTGAATATACTGCTATACGGAAAAAAGAAAATGGATTATTGTTAGCAACAGAGGCTTATGAACATATAGATAAAAGATATTATTCTTATTTGCAAATTTATACTGATGGTTCTGTTTTAGATACAGGCCAAACCGGGGCTAATTATGTTATACCTGCTTTAAAAATTAGTGAATCCTTGTATTTAGGTAAAGATCGTTCAATTTATACTGCAGAACTTACCGCAATTCTTATGGCATTACATAAAATCTTGAGTCAACAAAAGACCTTTTTTAATATCTTAATATGTGTAGACTCCAAATCTGTTCTTCAGAGTCTGGACTCTAATATTTATAAAAGCAGAGGTGATATTATATATGAAATAAAATATCTTATACATTGCATAATTATCAATGGCACAAATGTTCATTTTTGTTGGATACCATCTCATTGTGGTTTAGATAATAATGATTGGGCAGACAGGAAAGCAAAAGAAGGGGCGAAAAATCAACACAACGTTAGCCATATTGACATCCCCTTATCAACAAAAGAAATTTATAGTATAATAGAAAAGAAAATAAAAAATAAATTTCCTTTAAAAATAATATATAGTGATAATTCACAGTATCCTCAAACAATAACCTCTTTAGCACATCGTCTTGCTTTAAATTCTTGGAGGACAAAATATTGCAAGGATATTGTTTGCATTTGCAATGAAAATTTAACTATAAATCATATCATTCATGACTGCAGTGTAATAACACAATACATTCCACAGAACATTCATAATGTTCAAAATAAAAATAGTAAATATTGGATAACCATCGCTAAATCTATAATTTATAGTCCTGTAGGACATTTGTTATAAAAATTGCAAGTTTATTCTGATTACTTCGTATATGACAATCTCACAAATTTGACTTTTCTGTACATGAACATTTCGCACGTTTGACATGTTCCATAGTAATTTTATTTTTTTAATTTTTTTAAAGAGTTTTAAAATATTGTTTGAATACTTAATTTTTATTTCATTTTATTTCATGTTATGTTACTGTACCATTTTGTTTAAATGTTATCTCCTTTCCCCCATCCATGTAGCGCATATGCTTTTCCCCCACCTTCCTTTTATTTTCTTGTCTAAAATCACTTCGGTGAATAGACGTTAAATGAAATAAACAAACAAACAGATTGCTCTACCCCCTATGCTGACTGTGCCTTCTTGATCTGCAAGGGCATCTGTCATGATGCGCTCCAGAAAGCTATCGAAGAGTGTTGCAGAGAGTAGGCATCCTTGACGCACACCGATTGTTGTTCTGAACCAGTTCCCGATAACGCTGTTGTGGAGGACAGCACTAGTAGCCTTGCCATATACGCTTTTGATGACTTCAATAATTTTAGGGCTGATGCTGTGCACTATCGTAGTTGCTTACAGAGCTGCATGTCAATCTCGGTCAAACGTTTTGTTTAAGTCTACAAACACATTGTATAGATGTTGTTGACATGCACGACTGTGGTTAACGTTGTCCGACTTATTATCCCAAAGAAACTTGTAAAACATAGTGTTAACAGCAGAAAAAAAAATCATCACCTGGGTCTGGTAAATTCATTAGCACATGAGTAATCTTTGAAACGCCAAGAGTTTTTATTACAATTATTTTCCCAAAAGGAATTATATGTTTATTATCGATCGAACCTTCCAGATCTCTCTGGCAAGAGCTAGTTAGATCTAGTCAAGAATGAGACAAAAAAAAGAGGTGGGAAGAAAACATTCGATATTGGACTGGCTTGACACTGAGTGAAGGTACAAGCGCTGCTGAGGACAGAGAAAGATGGAGTACGATGGTTAAACAATCAACAACTTTTGAGTTACGGGATATGATAATATAGGATATTTAAATCTTCTGAATCCTGTGGATTGTTATATGACGTAAGACAGTATATAGTTCCGGTGACGAGTTGTATTTTGATTGGGTGTTATAACATCATTCTGGAACATTGTCGGCTATTCTCCATAATTGAGAGTCTAGATATGTAATACACTGTCTGCTTGCGGTAAGTCTTTTTTTCGGAAAGCGATCTTGTATGCAGTAGTTGTTTGCTGAATAAAGTTGGGAAACTGTATACGACGACTCCTGACTTTTTACTGAGTGAACAGGCTGCGTGAATAAACGAATTCGAGTTATATACAATTCAAGCATCGGGACTGAATCGACCATCGATAAACGTGTGACACACACACACACATACCCACACACACACACACACACACCCACACACACACACACACATACACACCCATACTTGTCTACCCTACAGTAGGATGTAAAGGAATTAGCACCTGCATCGGGATGTATACACGTTTTTGGCCATTGTAGGCGTAATAATCATTTTTCACGATATTTCTTTCAATGGCCCGTAGAGTGGCAGGTGTTGGACACGCCCCTAAAAGGAAAATGTGATCAGAGAGAAAAAATATCAGTGAATTTTATACCATCATTATTGGGTCTCATGAATATTCATAAGACACGTGATATACCTCACACTACAGCTTGTTTATTTTACTGAAGTTAATGTAACATACATCACACTGCAAGTTATTTTGATGTGCAATACATCACACTGCAAATTATTTTGTAACTGCAAGTTATTTGTGTTGGTTTGACCATTTTGTGTTTTGTTGTTTTTCTTTATATTTCATACTTGTCCATATGTCCATACGATATGACATTGATCAGTATGATATAAATGCACTGCTTTATCTCTAATTCATTTTAAAGACTAACTGCGTTTTAACCATTACTCCAGCATGTTTTGTTTCATTGTTTTTATTGTACCAATTATGTACATTACTACTAGGAAATCTGATCAAACTAAGGACTCTGAGGAATTACATTTTAGGACCGTGTATGTCATACAGATTTTTGGTTGTTATGTGCATATGGTGTTTTTGTCTTTGGATAAGTTGAAATAAATTAAATTGTACTGAACTGAATTGAATTGCATTGAGATTGAGAGAGAGAGAGAGGGAGAGAGAAACACACAACAGTACAGCACTATTATTGCATAACACTTAAAATTAATCATCAAAAATAAGTGTGTTAGATGTAATACTGAATTTTATTTTATTTTTGTATGATGAAAGATAAAGTATTCTAAAAGAAATACTGTAAAGTACCTTGCCTAAGCCTATGCAATAAAAACACAACCCAATTTTTTGCAATAATATGTGTGCCTAAAGGAATAACTATAAATACAGGTCGTACATCAGTTATAATGTACCGTACATGTCTATAAAACTTTACCTTAAATTAGAATGTGGGGAGGAAAGGGGTAAATGCTGACCACTAATTTAAAGGAGGTCTAGCCATCGTGCAGAGTTATTATACAGACTAAACATCCATCCCCTTGCTTTGAGGTCTGAACTTTTGCAAAGGGGTTAGACAAGGTTCTTTTCGATCAAAATAATTCACTAACCAAACTGTCTAAACAAAACCAAATAAGGACATTAGTTACTGCATCTATGTAATTAACCTTTTTTTCAGAGCACACTGAGGATGCTACCATAGCATGGAGAAACCACATACAAATTTCAAAATTAAAAAAAGTAATATCTGCAGACATTCAAACTCAAAACTATAAATTATAATATCAGGTCCACTTGCAATATTATATATGCTGAAAAAAACAAAAACAATGAGACTCCAATCTTCCCAAAGTTTCTTTTATGGACGTTTCGCCCAATACAGTAGGCTTCCTCAGAACACACACACAAATCCTTCCTCGAGGAAAAAAAAACACTAACCAAAACTGACAAGGGGTATACTGTGATAGATGAACGGCACCAGTTGGTGATCTGACTGGGATAATTTCTCCTGAAGTGAACCTTGTTTTAACATTACAGATATGATTACATTACATTACATTACATAATTGTTGCTTTAGGTCCAGCGGACTCTTCCGAGACAAATCAGGACCGGACAACCCCCAATCCGGATAAAAGATCTGCTGAAACAACCCTAGTGTGAAAACTGAATGCCCTCTACCAGCCAGTCACTTTACAATAAAGACATCCCACGCATTTTGCATATTGGTAATGAAGAATTGCAATATGTAAATGAAGTTAAATTTCTTGGCGTTTATTTTACAGCAAATTTAAGTTGGAAGAAACATATACATTATTTGTTGCAAAAGGCTATTAAAAGTTTAAATTTAATAAAGATTGTAAGTTATCAAAAATGGGGACAAGATACACAAAATTTGATTCACCTGGTGTGCATGCTTGTTCGATCTAAATTAACATATGGCCAAGAGGTATACTTCTCTGCTCCAAAATACTTATTAAAATTACTTCAAAGTATGGATAGCAAAGCAATTAAAATGGCTATGGGTGTTCCAATACACACAAAAACATCTGATGCTTATAACGCTGCAGGTGTATTACCATTATATGAATGGAGAAAATTATCATGTGCTAAATATATAGTGAGGGCATCTGCAGTTGAAAATTTCACAGATTCAGAATTAGAAATACGCTCTGATTTACATTTTCCCAAAAGAGCACAGTGTATTAATTATTTACAGACTATTTTAACGTATACAAATGATCTCATGAACGAATCTAATTTAAATTGTAAAATCTATTCAAACATAATTTCCCAAATACCTATACCTCATTGGGAACTTCAACGAGCAAATTTTGACATGGACTATTCTGAATTAAGAAAACAGGAAAACAGCATTTTATTAGCAGCAGAAGCAAAGGAACGTATCTATGAAAAATATTATTCTTACCTACAAATTTATACTGATGGTTCTGTTTTAGAATCAGGTGAAACAGGAGCAGGTTATGTTATACCTGCTTTAAAAGTTAACGAGGCTTACTTTTTAGGGAAAGGGCATTCAATATTTACTGCAGAACTTATTGCTATACTTATGGCATTGAATAAAATCATTAGTTTACACACTGACTTTCTCAATATATTATTTTGTGTTGATTCTAAATCAGTTTTACAAACTTTGGATTCAAATTCTAATAAAGAAGGCAGTTATATTATAGATGAAATTAAATATCTTATTCATAGTTTAATCATAAATGGAACAAATGTTCAATTTTGCTGGATACCATCTCATAGCGGATTAAATCATAATGACTGGGCTGATAGGATTGCAAAAAAAGGGGCAAAAAATGGAAGTACTGTTCTTCAGCTCGATATTCCATTCTCAAAAAATGAAGTATATCGTATAATTGAGAAAACTATAAAAAATAAAATTCCTTGCATTAAATTATATAATGGAATGTTACATTCCTCGCGGACTGTTATCAGTTTAGCATATCGTCTTGCTTTGAACTCGTGGAGGACAAAATACTGTAAGGAAGTTACTTGCATTTGCAAACAAGCAATTTCTATTAATCATCTCATTAATGCTCATTGTGCTCTGTGGGTTCGGGCAAATAGAATAGACCCAACGTTTCCCGGCGTGTCGTAAGAGGCGACTAACAGGGGTGATGTTAGCACGGCATCACTGGGCGAAAGTCTTCTACACAGAAGTCACCGGCCAGGGCGGAGGAACCTCACGTTACTACAGGTTCAACGACCACGTGCTCAGGGCCAAGGCGAGCCACACTGTATTCGTGGATTTCGGCTGTGGCCAACAGCCTGGAGAGGATTGGGCCCTGCCAGGTCTTTTTTTGCCCAAGACACAACACATGATGAGGCTATCCACTAATTCCATGCCGGATCGGTCGTCGCCCGGCTACACAAGGACCGCGCCTTCCGTTGGCCACCAGGACGGAGGTGAAAAGTATGCTACTGATGGACAAATTAGCAAGATCCGCACGAGAAACAACATCGTCATAGGAACCTGGAATGTCAGGACCCTAACTGCGGAAGGAAAATTAGAAGAACTGGCCCACGAGCTGGACCACTATCGATGGAACGTTCTAGGTATCAGCGAACTGCGCTGGAAAGGCCTAGGTGAAACAACGACTGACAAAGGCCACAAGCTCTATTTCAGCGGTAGAGATGACAGGCACGAACACGGCGTTGGATTCTTGGTCCACAAGAACATTCTAGCCACTGTCATGGGTTGCCGCCCAGTCTCCAGCAGACTCATTACCATCCGTCTGAGAGCAACCCCTTTCAACATTACCATCATCCAGGCCTATGCCCCAACATCAGGCTATGAAGACAGCGAAGTGGAGGATTTTTATGAAAATATACAGGCGGTCCTTGACCAAGTGCCGAAGAAGGACATAGTCATAGTGCAAGGCGACTGGAATGCCAAGGTTGGCCAAGATGCGCACCACAACTGGGGAGACACATGCGGACCCCACTGCAACAACGAGACAAATGACAGGGGTCTGAGGCTATTGGAGTTTGCCAGATACAACAATCTGGTACTGGCAAACACGCTTGGTCTCCACAAAAAATCCAGACGATGGACATGGCACAGTCCCGGCGGGGAACATCACAACCAGATCGACTACATCATGGTCAAGAAACGCTTCAGATCAAGCATCAACATTGGCAGGACACGCACTTTTCCAGGAGCAGACATTGGAAGTGACCACGATCTCGTGATGATGTCTTTCCGGCTCCATTTGAAGAGAGTAAATACAGCAAAGTGCACTAGGCTGAAGTTCGACCTGGACAAACTGCAAGACCCGGAGGTGGCAAAAATATTTCAGGCCACAATTGGAGGGAAATTTGCACCACTGCTTATTTTGGGGGCAGGCGAAGTAGATGTCAACACCATGACCAATACCTTCAACTCAGCTGTAACAGATGCCGCCACTGAGATCCTTGGCAAGCACCGACCAAAGAAGAAGCCGTGGATCACACCTGAACTTTTGGATCTGTGTGATAAACGAAGAGAGTTAAAAAAGAAAAAGAACACCTCACAGGGAGCTGATGTCTACCGAAAAATCAACAATGACATCCGAAAAGGCATGCGCACAGCAAAGGAGAACTGGATAGAAGATCAATGCCAGGAAATAGAGAACAATCTGAACAAGAACAACAGCAAGAAGGCCTACCAGACTGTGAAGCGGCTGACAAGTGTTAAACAGCCCAAAGTCTCCACTATCCAAAGCAAGTCTGGCATTTGCCTTACAGAAGAACAAGAAGTCTTGGACAGATGGACAGAGTACTGCTCTGACCTTTACAACCATACACCAAATGGAGACCCATCAGTTCTAGCATGTCCCGAGAGCAGAGAAGAAGAAGAAATCCTCCCAATTCTCCGGGAAGAAGTTGAGGCAGCAGTGCAATCGCTGAAGAAAGGGGAGTCAGCGGGAGTGGACAACATACCAGCGGAACTGCTACAAGCAGGAGGAGAAGCGATGATTGATGCTCTCACCATTATCTGTAACAAGATCTGGCAGAGTGGGGAATGGCCTACACCGTGGACCCAGTCGCTTGCCATCACTCTTCCCAAAAAAGGTAACCTTCAGGAGTGTGAAAATTACCGCACCATCAGCCTCAATCCCAGCAAGGTCCTCCTGAAAATAATACTCAACAGGTTGAAACCACAAGCTGAACAAATCATAGCTGAAGAACAAGCAGGATTCATGGCAGGGCGAAGTACCACTGAACAGATTTTCAACCTCAGAATAATCTGTGAGAAATACCTACAGCACCAACAACATCTATATCATGTGTTCATAGACTTCAAGAAGGCATTTGACCGAGTCTGGCATGCAGCTCTATGGGCAACCATGAAAGTGTACAACATCAGCCCTAAAATTATAGAAGTCATCAAAAGCCTGTATGACAAGGCTACCAGTGCAGTCCTCCATAACAGCGTCATCGGGAACTGGTTCAGAACAACAATCGGTGTGCGTCAAGGATGCCTACTCTCTCCAACACTCTTCAACATCTTCCTAGAGCGCATCATGTCAGATGCTCTTGCAGATCACGAAGGCACAGTCAGCATAGGGGGCAGAGCAATCTCCATTCTTCGTTTTGCGGATGATATTGATGGATTGGCTGGAGAGGAACAAGAACTTGAACAGCTTGTACAGAGGCTTGACACCACCTCCAGAGCTTATGGAATGGAAATAAGTGCAGAGAAGACCAAAATGATGACCAACAACACCAATGGCATCAACACGGACATCAAAGTACAAGGCCAATCCCTCAACACAGTGCACAGCTTCAAATATTTAGGAGCCATTGTGTCAGACAATGGGTCTCGACAGGAAGTCCTCTCCAGGATCGCACAAACAACTGCTGCCCTGACAAGGTTGAAGCCCATTTGGAAAGACAGAACCATCAGTCTACATTCCAAAGTAAGACTGCTGCGCTCTCTGGTCATCTCCATCTTCCTATATGCTTGCGAAGCATGGACCCTCACAGCAGATCTCCAACGAAGAATACAAAGCATGGAGATGAGGTGCTACAGAAGACTTCTGTGCATTTCCTATACCCAACACATCACCAACGTTGAAGTCCGACAGACCATCACACAAGCCATTGGACAACACGATAACCTGGTCACAGTGGTGAAGAAACGGAAACTCCGATGGTATGGCCACGTCACCAGATCATCAGGCCTTGCAAAGACCATTCTGCAAGGCACAGTGCAAGGAGGTAGAAGAAGGGGGAGACCGAAAAAGAGGTGGGAGGACAACATTCGAGAATGGACTGGTTTGACACTGAGCGAAGCCATGAGGGCTGCTGAGGACAGAGAGGGATGGAGTATGCTGGTTAAGCGATCATCTGTGGTGCCCCTACGACCTTCGGGTTATGGGACAGGACAGGATAGGATAGGATAGGATCTCATTAATGAATGCAGTGCAATTGCGCAATATATTCCACAACATATTCGAAATTTTCAGGATAAAAATATTATTTACTGGATATCAATTGCAAAATCATTAATATACAGTCCTGTTGGATGTTTTTTGTAAAAAACAACAACAACAACAGTCAGTACAGATTATGTACTAGATCTAATAGATTGTTTCTATGAAGGATAAATTAAGAACATGGAATATTATATATGTATAAATTCAGAACATTGAATTACATAATTATATGAGATATAATGATCCTGATTCGGCTTATTACAGCCCGCTGGATCCTGTAAATCATGAAGATTATTTTACAAGGATTGGTTAGTAGTTATATTGGATGTAATTTGTATAATTTCTAATTATTTCACAAATTTGATTGTTTAATTGTTCAGTTTAGTTTTGTGTACTTTGTTTAATCCCTTTTTCGCTTCATTATGACCATTCATTATTTGTTTAATATTTCCCCCTGCTCCCATCAAGTCTAAAATCACTTAGGTGAATAGACGTTAAATTAAAGAAACAACAACATCCCACGCAGGGGACGGCTGAGGCTTCACCCCAACTTATCGAACCCCCGTTTACAAAAACAAAATAGAATACAAACATCATTATAAATTATCAACAAAACACCTACATTATACAAATAAAATGCCGACATTGCTAAATAATAACATCATAGGAAGCCCTAGTGACCACCTGGCAGAAAGCGTCCAATATTCCCAAGCTGATCCAACAGACCTCATACACAAATAAGGAGTCTTATCCCGGAAGAGTTTTCAAGAAAAAAAGTAGGAGACTGGGCTAGCGAAGAAGAAGATAGTATAGCAGATTGATAGAACAGAGCAGGAATGAGAAAGAGCAAATGAGAAAGACAGCGACAGTGGGAATTTAAAGCACTACATTTCCAGAAAGTGGGGATACTATTTATACTGAAACCCCCGGCACCCCAACGGGGGTACAGTTATGATTGTAGTTTCCATGTAGCATGAGTCTTTCACTTTGACAAATTAACATTATAGACCAGGTAAATTAGGAACTAGGGGGTGTCAACTGACCCGACAAACTAATTCCACAGATTAGGCAATGTGCATGATCTATGCATATATATATAATTATATTGCATATTATATACATGTATAAGCCAGATCGGTAAATAACATTAAAAACATCTTACTCTTGAAACCAGAAACACATATACTCTTGCAAACAAAAGTCGGCTTATTTTAGCCAATTGCACGGCAGAGGTGCCAACCCCCTAATATTCTTGTCCGTATTTCCGGACCCGTTTGTCAGTATTTTTTAACACTGGTCAGTATTTTTTTTTTCTCGCAAAACCCAGCCTATGACACTATAAAGTAACAACAGGCTTCCCTCTGAAACAGAAGGCTATTTTCAGTCCTCTAAAATCACCATGAAAATCAGATTGTTGAACACCACACTTGTTTTACTCTAAAATCACCATAAAAATCAGCTTGTTGAACACAGCGACGTTCAGTGAGTGCAGGAGTACTATTATGAGACCAGAAACCTGTACAGAAGCACGGCTGGCAAAGATAAATGATCGGCAACTTCTCCTCCGTATTTTTATAAAAGCTACCTATTTCCGTATTTAATTCACTTCGCCGGAATTAAATACGGTCAATCCGTACTGGTTGGCACCTCTGGCACAGTATCACATTTACATGTGACAAAACAGGTTGTTTTAAAATAAAAATAAAAAAACCATAAACAAAATACCAATATCATGACCATTTGCATTATATTGATATATAAGCCGGATCGGCAAATAACACTTACTGAGAGACCCGAAGATCAGCTCAGCGTGTACAACCCCACCCCCCAACCACCCCAAACCGGCAGCAATAATATGCAGAGAACAACAGTGAAAAGGTAATGATGAAAATCACAAAACCATAAACAAAACTACCATATCATGACGGATTGACCACAAAAGTCGGCTTAGTATAGCCCACTCCCCACCCCCTTTCTAACCCCCACCCCACACCACACACGTCTGTTTACGGTAACACAAGGGAAAAAAAGGATCGGTAGGTCAGCTTTTATTTTTTTCCTAAACCTCTTAGGTGCGATTTTTCTGCCTTTGTACCTTAGGGTCGGTCTTAAAATGTTAAGGTCAGTCGGGGTACCGTAAAGAGACAATTTTGGGAGGGGGCCTTAGCCAATTGCAAAGTATCACATTCACATATGACAAAACAGGTTTTATTATAAATTACAAAACTATAAGCAAAAACATCCTGTCATGACCACCTGCATATATATATATATATATATATATATATATATATATATATATATATATATATATATATATATATATATATATATATATATATATATATATATATATATATATATATATATCTTGAGAGACTGGAAGATCAGCCCAGCATGCACAACTCCACCCCCCCAGCCACCCAAGACCGGCAGTATCATAAACATGCAGAGAACAACAGTGAAAAGGGACTGATTGAAAGAAATACATGTACTGAAATTGTGAATACTGTAGACAGAAGAAAAGAATCGCATAGGCAGAAATACATAGAATTATAGAAAAGAGGAAATTTGAAGCACTAAACGTCTACAAAGTGGGGAAACTATTTATAATGAAAGATCCCAATGGGCATTATGAGAGGTGGGGGGAGGGGGGAAACACCACACAAATAGCCTACAAGATGTGATGGGCAACGATCAAAATAATTCACTTACCAAACTCGCTTTAAAAACCACACAAATAAGTACATTATTTACTGCAAGGACTTAACCAACCCGTTTTCTACTGCTTACGACATTTACCATACACCATCCCAAATTATAATGACCGTCACATATCAAATTAATATCTTGGTTGGTTACTATTATCTTGATCCCATTCAGATTCATCGAGTCATTGATTTCATAGCCGACTTCAATATCTTCCAGCAATGTGGATTTACATTCTGAGATTAAGCCCTGATTCATGGCAATCAAAGTCGGCTTACCATAGCCAATTGCAAAGTATCAAAACATCCGATAAAACATGTTTTGTTTTTAAACATCACCCACAAAACCGCAAACATTGAATATCTGCAAACAATTAAAATCCAAAATACAATATCATGGCCACTTGTAATATATTTCGTGCCAAGATAATAAACGCTATTGCTAAAGATGAAAAGGGTACAGCTAATTAACACTGAACTGGTGCATCAAATCCAGTGCATACAAGTAAAACAAACTTAATAGTGCATCAAATCCAGTGCATAAAAATTAAACAAACTGTGACATAGGGCAACTAACCATCAAGGCTCTGCTGGCGCAGTTGGGAGCATAATCTGAGTAATTGGGCTCTGAATACGCGAATTCCTCTTCATATTCCATATTCCCAGTTTATTAACTGAAGAAACAAGTTATTTAGTTATTCATTGCTTACAGGGTCCAGCGGACTGCAAAAAGCCAAATCAGGGCCACAAAATCAAGACCACAACTTCGCTGAAAGAGGACTCACCCCTGATCCGCATAAAAGATAGTTAGTTATACACTGCTTACAGGGTCCGGCGGACTGCAAAGAGCCGAATCAGAACCACAAAATCAAGACCACAACTTTGCTTAAAGAGGACCCATCCCTAATCCGCACAAAAGATCTGCCGAAACAACCCCAGTGGCAACACTGAAGGCAATCCACCAGCCGGTCACTTTACAATAAAGACATCCCACGCAAGGGACGCTGAGGCCACAATCCAATTTATTGAACCCCCGTTTACAAAATCAATATAGAATACAAATATCATTGTAAAATATCAACAAAACACATACATAGAAAATGCTTACATTGACAAATAATAACATCATATGAAGCCTTAGTGATCATTTGGCAGAAAGCGTCCAATATTCCCAAGCTGATCCAACAGACCCCTCACACAAATGAGGAGTTTTATCCCGGAAGAGTTTTCAAGAAAAAAGGTAGGTGACTGATCTAGCAAAGAAGATAGTATATTAGATTGATAGAACAGAGTAGGAATGAGAAAGAACAAAGGAGAAAGACAGCGACTGTGGGAATTTAAAACACAAAATTTCCAGAAAGTGGGGATACTATTTATACAGAAACGCCCGGGGGAAGGAGTGGAGAAAGGGGGGAAAGAGGGGGGGGAGGAGTAAAAAAAAGCGTTGAGACCACTGCAAACCTCGGCAAATAACTCGGATACAAAAACTCACCTCAGTATTAAAGCCACAACAGAAAGGCACAATGAAAAAAATGAAATGCATGCGCAAAAAAGTGAAAACGGGTTGATGGAAAAATGCATATAATACATTCATACTTCAACAAGTTTGTGAAGTTATCAAAAAGCCAAAAAAACCTGATCAAAACAATATACAATACAGCATATACTGCTTAAAACAATTGTCACAAACTCGTTACGATGCACTCAAATAAGTACATAATAGGTACTGCAATGTTATGGCATTTTATACTTACAGTTCAAAGGTCTTCAGCTTCCTATCCTTTCTTTTCTTCCGTTCATTCTCATTCCTAACAGTACATTTCACCTTGGTCCAGGATCTACCTGAGAGCAACGATTCCCTTTTCAAAAAGGCCACGCAATCTGACTTTCGTGGAACTATGTGCGTCGAATAGGCAAATAAATAGAGAACAGTTCCTTTGCTCACCAATGATTGCAGACTTTTCCGACACTGCTCTTGAAGGCGTCTCCAACACTGCACTTGAAGGCATCTCTGACACTGCACTTGAAGGCATCTCTGACACTGCTCTTGAGGGCGTCTCTAATACTGCACTTGAAGGCATCTCTGACACTGCTCTTGAAGGCGTCTCCGACACTGCACTTGCAATCGTCTTAAACGGTGAAGAAATGGACAAGCCCGCTGCATGTAAATATGATGCCAGTGGCTGTGCTGGTGCCGAGTTTGCAGTTGCAGAAACTGCAAGAACAATATTTCAATATTAATACAGATGAGCATTTATAAGATCAAATAAGTAACAATAATTGAATTAGTTGTTTTCAAGTCCTTCTGGCTGTGGAATAGAAATTGACAACAACAAAACCCATAATTTTATTACTACATAAACACATAAATCACTGTCCCTTACTTTACCAGTAAAGCAATAGTAAATAGTGGACTGCATAGAAGAAACAAATCCCTTATAGTCACCACTGCCAGTCTCAACTTACTCGAGTTTAAGAACAACCTGTAGTTAGTTCTCACCACAACCAATTTCCTTATTTGTGTTATCTCTATATATATAGTTGTGTGCGCTATGATGAAGAAACAGACAGTCGCAAGTCAAAAATACTGGGTAACAGCAAGTATATAATGATGATGGATTAAAAAAGATGGAACAGAGTCTCCAGTTTGTAGTGTGTGCTTTACTACACTTAGGTCGTGGTCCAAATACTGAAATAAAGAGAGAGAGAGAGAGAGAGAGAGAGAGAGAGAGAGAGAGAGAGAGAGAGACAGACAGACAGACAGACAGAGAGACAGAGACGGAGAGACAGACAGACAGACAGAGAGACAGAGAGATACAGACAGAGAGACAGAGAGAGAAAAAGAGACAGAGAATACTCACCAAGTTTATTGTACTCCTCTGTCCATTGTCTTGCCACTGTAGACGAAGGACTGACACTTGGCAAAAGGATGAAACGTTCTGAAAATCAAAGATGCGCAACGTTTGATTAATACCAATTGATTTGTTTCCGTTCCACCCATTTATACTTTAGGTGCAACATTGTGAGGGGAATTCTCATTGTGGTAATGGTAATGCCTCAGTCCCAGGGCTTTACATAAAACTGAAAACTAGAGGGGTTCGGGGCAATGCTTCCCTGAAATTTTGTTTCCAAGAATCAAATCTACGTAATCTGAAGCTATCCTGCAACTTACAACAATCTTTTCATCAGCTGCAGAGCTAAGCAGGTGCTTTTCAATTATTTGTCCCCCAAATTATTTTTACCGTTGACACTAATTTATCTTCCCGGAAAATCGATTTAACTCCAGCCTAAATTTGGGTTCTCATGGACAATTCCCATCCCTGGCTTTAGCCAAACTTTCTTTTCTTTAAAGAAGTGCATACACACGGAACAAAAGTAAAATGTATACATAGCCTTATAAGTAGTCAAAATAAACTATAAGCTCTAAGTACGCTGCTGTATTAAATATCTATTATAAGTAGTCAAAATAAACTATAAACACTAAGTATGGCTGCTGTATTAAATATCTAAGTCAATAAGTGGTAGTAAACATCTTTTATGAAAATTCTGTACACGCGACAGTTAGGCTAGCCTAGAGCTCTCTATACATATGCGTACTACAAACAATTATAGTATAGCAGCTGTCCCATCAGACGCCTTACATTATAGGAAACACGGTTATGACTAGATGGATAATCAATGCTTATAGGGCGCAGTGTCAGTTTAAGGCGACTGGGTGATAATATTTCCTTCATGCTAGAGAGGCTGTTGTTCATGTTCAGACTGTTCTCTATTTCCTGGCATTGATCTTCTAACAGATTTTCAACCTCAGAATAATCTGCGAGAAATACCTAGAGCACCAACGCACCAAGGCATTTGACCAAGTCTGGCATGCAGCTCTGTGGGCAACCATGAGAGTGTACAACATCAGCCCTAAAATTATTGAAATCATCAAAAGGCTGTATGACAAGGCTACCAGTGCAGTCCTCCATAATAGCGCCATCCGAAAACTGGTTCAGAACAACAATCGATGTGCATCAAGGATGCCTACACTCTCTCCAACACTCTTCAGCATCTTCCTAGAGCATATAATGTCAGATGCCCTTGCAGATCACGAAGGCACAGTCAGCACAGCGGGTAGGGCAATCTGCAACCTGCGTTTTGCGGATGACATTGATGGATTGGCTGGAGAGGAACAAGAACTTGAAGTGAACAGCTGGTACAGAGTCTTGACACCACCTCCAGAGCCAATGGAGTGGAAATAAGTGCAGAGAAGACCAAATTGATGACCAACAACACCAATGACAACACGGACATCAAAGTCCAAGACCAATCTCTCAACACAGTGCATAGCTTCAAATTTAGGAGCTGTTGACATTGTATCAGACAATGAGTACCGACAGGAAGTCCTCTCCAGGATCGCACAAACAACTGCTGCCCTGACAAGGTTAAAGCCCATTTGGAAAGACCGGACTATCAGTATACATTCCAAGGTAAGACTGCTGCGCTCCCTTGTCATCTCCATCTTCCTATACGCTTGCGAAACATGGACCCTCACAGCAGATCTACAACGAAGAATACAAAGCATGGAGATGATGCTACGGAAGACTTATGGGCAATTCCTAACCCAGCACATCACCAACGAACACGATGACCTGCTAACAGTGGTGAAGAAACGGAAAATCCAATGATATGGCCACGTCACCAGATCATCAGACCTTGCAAAGACCATCCTGCAAGGCACAGTGCAAGGAGGTAGAAGAAGAGGAGACTGAAAAAGAGGTGGGAGGACAACATTCGAGAATGGACTGGTTGGACACTGAGCGAAGGATGGAGTACGCTGGTTACACGATCATCTGTGGTGCCCCTACGACTTCCGAGTTACGGGATAGGACAGGATACCACAGGATAGGTAGAAATGACTAGAAATCCCAACCAAATCAAACTTACACAACAAAACAGCCAAGCTCAAAATTAGGTTATTATTTTCTTTTATCAAAAATCGCTAAATATTTTACATTTCATTTGTTGTTAATTTATAATATTACAAAAAAGGTATCCTCTTGCTTTTCATTATTATATTACCAGAGACGAGAAGGGAACAATAGGGACTAAACAGTGAACTGGTGGAATCAAAATCAGTGCATAGATGTAAAACAAGGCAAACTTACCATCAGACTCAGAGTCGCTGCTGTTGGGAACATAATCTGGGTCACAATGTGATGGTTCTTCCTCACTTATTTCAGATTCCATCTAGGGGCGGTTTATGACCTGAAGAAACAAGGCATGGTAATAATTCATGTGTTTTGTGTATAATGATTGTGTAAATTGTAGGGGAGGGTCATGGATCAAGACTAATATCTAAAAGGCCAGTAATTTTAAAACCATTAGAGATACAGCCACACACGTTTGCATGCATGTTAATGTTATGTGTATGCTATATTAGCAAAATTAACGTTATCTTGATGGTCTCTTCCTTACATGTTATGTAGGATGGAGTGGGTAGGTTGATAGTATGCACAAATCTTGTTTACTTTTGAAAAAAAAATAATGTGGATTATATTGTAGGCTAATAATATTCATCATCACAAAACAAACAAGAAACTACTATAATATTTAAAACAACTGCTTGGGAACAAATAACTAATAATATTAATCTTATATTAATAGGATAATAGCAATAATTATTATGTTCAATAAAAGCTACCTCAAAGGAAAGGGGGAGGGATAAAGACAGAGAGAGGGAGAGAGAGAGAAAGAGAGAGAGGGACTTCAACGCATCCAAAACAACGCTGCCCGTATTGTCCTTCGTCAGTCTCGACGTTCTAGTGCCTCTTCTGCCCTGACAACTTTACACTGGCTCCCTGTTAAAGCTCGAATTGACTACAAGATTGCCTCTCTCTGCTATCAGTGCCTCCACTCTGAAACTTTCCCTTCCTATCTCTCCGAACTCCTCAGCCCCTATAGGCCAACACGCACTCTCCGATCACAAGATGCATCCCTCCTTACAGTTCCTAGATACTCCCTTAATAGTTTTGGTAAAAGGTCCTTTTCCCGGTATGCCCCAGCTCTATGGAACTCCCTGCCGTCCTACCTTCGTCTTGCCCAGTCCCATTCATCATTCAAGAAATCACTGAAGACACACCTGTTTTTGAAACATCTGTGAATAAATGTGTATGTATGAGTTTTGGAGTGAGGCGAGGGAGGAGGGGGATGGGGGAGAGGGAGAGAGAGGGTGAGAGAGAGAGAGAATTTCAACAATTTTTCGGCATGGGTCGTTCTGTCGGTCGAGGTGTAGGCTATGAAAATTATTTTCTTACGCTGGAGTCTTTCATTTTAAATTTTGGCCATTTTCATTATTTTAATTTTTGTTTTTAAATGTAATACGTAATATTTTATAAGACGGTTAAATCCGTAATTTCATTCTTTGTGTGTGTATGTGTGTGTGTTTGTGCAATGCAATATTATGTGCAATACGTTTTAGTACGATGTCATTTTGTTTTATCACATACTTTTTAAAATTCTGTGTATGGTTTGGTTTTGTGATTCGCATGTATTTGTAACCACTGTACCCTTTTTGCCCTAACTTTTTAAAAATTGCTGTCCTGTGTTTTACCTTAGTGTTAAAGTTTAAATCTTGTACATGTACATCTTTCTTTTAGTATACATATTTTACCCTTCGTTTAAACTCGATACTTTAAGATTATAATGTTAACCTGCGAGTGTGAGAGTGTGTGCATGCGTGTGAGTGCTTTGAGCAGACAGTTGTTTGGAATCGCGCTTTATAAAATAAATTATTATTATTATTATTATTATTATTATTATTATTGAGGGAGAGAGAGAGAGAGAGAGAGAGAGAGAGAGAGGGTTTCTACATGGATTTCAGCACTTCTAAAACATATCTAAGAATGTACTCACATTAAAAAAATACAAATTTAGTATACATTTTATAAAAAAATCAGATGGACTGACACATAAAAAAAGAAAAATGATTTCTATGATGATGAAGTTCAGAAACTGAGAAAGGGCATTGATTATTCAAAAAAGCTTTACTATAAAGTATACGGTCTGTTTTATTCTCAATCTACTACTAACGAATGTTCTTTAGAGGCTTTGATGAATGATAGCAACAATTATTGTTTCTACTAAATCGTTACATGTTAGAAAATGTACTCAAGTCACCGAGTGACGAGTTAGACCGGCCAATTCAGTAGGACTAGGACTCAACTTCAAGCTTCTGATGCTGCAAATAGGCCTAATGATAAATACATCCTTTTCTTCAATATCAATCCCACAAGAAGTTGTGGAAGACTTTGAAAGTATTTTTACTTGTAAAACAAACACATATAATGAATAATTCAATCCAACAAAAATCACAAACTTACCAGCATCTAAAACCATCATGGCGTCATTTGAAAGAAGAAGCTTCCAGAAGAAACTTGCCCGTATGTTCGTATCCAAGCGCGCGCGAAAGTGCGCTCAGAGGTATTTCTAAGAACTAATGACAGACTTGGAGGCGTGGCTTCAGCGAAATCCCAGAACCAATGAAAGACTTGGTGTAACGGGTTTTCTTAAATTATACTTATATATGTGGAATTATTAAACAGCTAAAGAAATGTAATAACTATTGTGTTTGCGAAGTGAGTGTGTGTGTCTGACTTACTCTGTATGGTGCATGCTCTCTCTGTTTACTTTGCTCTCAGACACTCATCAATCACTCACAAAACAAAACCACTCCTTTATATATGATTTCCACGCTCTCCCTATTCTATTAAATATTAACTAACTTTAAGCACATGAATTATTATCCAGGAGTCAGAACGTATCACTTCCAATCACTTGACTTACAAAATTATTCACACCAACCGCACTTCACCACAACTCATTCCAAGTCACAATTACACAAATAAATTAATTATAAACATTGTTTAACCTCCTCACCTCCAACTATCACCACTATTACACACTTCGGTTGTCTGTCTTACAACCCCACATCAGTTTAACACATATAATCTCCCCTTCTCCAACATCACCTCCAACGTCAATATAATTCCAATGTTCGTTTCGCACTGTCACTCAATTATACTTTAGAAATCTCCCCTTCCATGACACAATGCACAATACTCTTATCACTCCAGTCCGCATAGTCAATCACATAAGTCCACTCTGTCAATCGTCTTTCACTTGATCAATATTGGCGACACATGTCACCATCACACTTCTTCAATCCAGAGTACCGACTATCTGTGATACCAGCTTTCAAGACTGTCATCCAAGTTATACACACATGTGTCGATGTGTATATCACACTTTCTCTAAATATATATAGGTACTCACACCACGATGATTTGGCTGAAAATTAACAAGTTGTAGTCGCTGTCTTCCAGTCGACCTCATGCATCAGCATCCATTATCAGCATACAAGATGTCACCATACCATACGTCGGTATACAGTGCATCAGCAACAGCCATCACTCCATCATCGTCATTAGCATCAACATCAACATCTGGGTTGTCTTCCGTGACAGCCCCAGCTCAGCGGCTGAACATACAATAACAACATTGTCTGAGACTACTTATTTAAACTAAATATCATTCCTCTCCTCCTCTTTCTTCTGTTACCTTGTGAATAGTAATTTCTCCTTCTGCTCACCATTTTCCAATATTTTTCCACTTCCGTCACAATATACTATCCATACACCTTCGTTCAAAATTCACAATAAACAATAATAATATTTCTCTCTATCAACAACCACCATCGCACATACCTTTTCTCATTGACAAATCTTCAACCAGTACAAACCAGCAAACAGCTCACTAGTTCGTTCACATCCTTATTTCGTTCAAAATATTACAATTCTTCCTTCAAAACATTACAATGGCACATCAAAAAATTGTTTTACAAATACCTGCTTCATGCAGCAATACGAGAGAACCACATGCAGTTCGGACGATCAAACCATGCTTCTAATCCGCCATGATAGAAAACCTTGTTGAACAAGTCCACTACAATGTGTCTGCTACGTAATACAATTACACCACTGCCCTCCTCAAAACACAGAATAGGAGTGCCTAAACTAACAACATTCCCGCTCAAACACCACGTCATTTCACTGCTAGTCATTGATTGGATCAATCATACTATTTCATCCAATCATAATAAAGTTTATTTCATACTCCTTCCATACCACTAGGCCTATGCCTCTCTCTACCCAACTGCCGTTCTCTACATTACCCCCTCCTTCAAAAAAAAAGATACCGACCGAGGTTTCTTTTTAACCTCACTATTACAAAATAGAACTCAGGGTAGGTATTGATCAACATCAGAACGTGACAACAAATCAGCAAGAACGTTCTGAGATCCTGGCAGAGGTTCAACATTGTACGAATCTCACGGGCCACTACCTGTTGAGAAGCAAAAGATAACTCGTATGCCTTTCGACGCACCGGAATATCTGATGTCAAATGAATATCAAGCAAGACATCACCAGAAAAGGAACCAGGTTTTGCAGTGAGAATATTCGGAAACTCACTCAAAACCGAAAAGATGCTTTCATGATCAGATTTGGACAACAGTGGGTCAAAAGAGACAAAAGTGATATTTTCATCTGTCATTGATGATGCCAAAGGTAAGGTTGGTACAGGAACTACATCATCATCATCTTGTACAATGCCTACCGAACCTAAAACGGTATGTTCAATCTTAGATAACAAAGTAGTATCAGCATGTTTCTGAGTATAATCCCTATCCTGAAACTGACCTCTGTCACTCTGAGCCGTTTCAAAAAAATGGTGTGGAATCAACTCACTCCAACTAACAGCTGAACCTTGACAAACAACAGTAGGTAATTCCTGATCATCATCCTGCACTACAGCGATGTTAGCACGCCGAAAGTATCGTTTCAACATGTTCGCATGAAAGATTTTGTGTTTACCCTTGACCAAGATTTTGTAATCTGGATGCATGCACTGTTGTACAGTGTAGGGGCCTAACCATTGCATCAAAAGTTTGTTGGACTCTGATGGCAGAAGTACCAACACCTCGTCATGGACGGAAAATGTTCTTTGTTTAGCTGAGCGATCAAAGTACACTTTGTTCTTAGCAGATGACTGTGCTGAATTCTGTTTAGCTAATTCACATGTTTCTGCGAGTATGTTCTTGAGTTCAAAAACGTATGCATACAAATGTCGAGCATCATCATCAGTTTGCGCTTGATCATGTACCCAAGAATCTGCAAGTAATGCTATCGGCCCTCTGGGTTGTCGACCGAACACAAGTTCAAAAGGACTAAAACCTGTACTTTCAGAGGGTAACTCACGGCATGCAAACAATAGTGCTGGGAGGTATCGATGCCAAGCTCTTGGATGTGTTTGAGTGACCTTTCCGAGCATTGCCTTCAAAGTTCTATGGAAACGCTCTACAATGCCATTTGCCTGAGGATGAAAAGGAGATGTTCTAATAGCCTTAGTACCGCACAGAACATGGAATTGATGTATCAAGTCTGAGTTGAATTGAGTACCTTGATCGGACAAAACTTCTTTGGGAAAGCCCAATCTAGCAAAAATGGACAGCAAAGCTTCAGCCACATCAACAGAAGTAATGGTTTTCATAGGAACAGCCTCTGGAAAGCGCGTGGCTAAATCAACCATTGTCAGAATGTATCTATGACCCTCATCAGATGGAGGCGACAGTGGGCCAACAATGTCTATGTGCACTCTTTCAAAGGGAATTCCAGACTGAGGTACCACGGACAATGGAACTGGAGGTGCCGATCCCTTGGAAACGGATTTCTGACATAAGTCACAAGTCTTAACGTATCTGGCAACATCAGCCGATACTCCTGGCCAAAAGAATTTTGATAAGACACGTGACAAGGTTCGACGTGTACCGCAATGACCTGCAAGCAACTGATCATGAGCTGTAACTAGAACAGCAGAGCGAAGCTTGAGTGGGACAACAATTTGTTGCAGAATTTGTGTTGAATTTTCATATGAGCGAAACAGAACACCAGAATCCAGATAGAACGAATACGTATTGGCACCAACAGATTTCTTTTCTCCTGATGAAGCTAAGCCAAAACAAGGATGTATAGTAGAATCTGTTTTCTGAGAATCAATCAGTTCCTGGCGAGTTAGCCCAAAATCTGACAACACGCGAATCAGTGGCTTGTGCGGTATGTCTTGTTTCGCTGTTTGCGCGCGAGTACTGACTGCAGCGCCAATGTGTTGTCCACTATGATCAACAATCTCAGGGGGAGGAAAATTTATTTCTGAAATGTTTCCTACAATCAGATCCGCAACAGGGTCTGGGAGTACAGCACACAGCAAAGAACCTGAAAAATATGGAGTAGAAACCTGAACCTGCGCTAACCTATAGAAGGTAATCTCTCCACCAAAAGTTTTGCAACGAACCTGACCTTCTACATAATCTTGTGGACTAACTAGTCTTTGACGAACGCCACAAACAGTAGCACCTGTATCCCGAAGAACAGAACATTTTTCACCCTTCACCGATCCTAATTCTAACTTCAAGTGACCACTGGCCAAATCCAAAACAGAGCAGACAATTTCTGCAACTCCAACAGAAGCACTTTGAGTTTTCTGTGAGTCGCTCTTTAAAAAAGGACAATCTTTTCTAGCATGACCCCCTAACCCACAGGTGAAACAAGGATTGACTGGATTATTTCTGAGGGGACATCTGAAAGATCCATGACCAGTGCCTTTGCATAAATCGCATGTCATACTGTTTGTCGAAGTAGAACCACGACCGACCGCGCCACGACCTCCAGCAGTTCTATTAAAACTGTGTGACTGGTCATTGGCAGTTGACTGCCTGTTGAAATTCCACCTCCCCCGAAAATTTCCTCTTCGTTTGTCAACACGTCCACCCCTATAACCTGAATGAGTAGCAGCATTAGCTTCAAAAGTATCATAAGTATCATCTGATTCTGACTGTGCAACAGAAGCAAAAGCAGTGGAAGGTATCTTTCGAGCTAAGTTTTTTCCCGGTCTAGCAAGGCGATAACATTCTGCTGTTTTAATCATCTCATCAAGGGAGACCAAACCTCGTTCCCTAATGAATGTAGCCAAATCGGCAGAAACTGAATTCAAAAACTGTTCTCCAAGAATGAGATCGATTATTCCTTTCTTTGTTCTTTCGACTCCCGAAAGTGTCAACCATCTTTCAAAAAGCCTATTGAGTTCAATCCCAAAAGTTTGAAATGGTTCATTTCCATCTGGTTTAATAGTTCTAAACTTTTCTCTGAAGCCATCAGCTGTGCATTGAAACTTTTTCAATAAGTTTTCTTTCAATGTATTATAATTACAAAATCCCAAGGCAGACAGGCTATGATACAAATTCAAAGCACCACCATCTAGCAAAGCTGACAAATATGTCACCCATTTGTCCTCATCCCAGTTAAGAGACCTAGCATGAGTCTCAAACCGAAACAAATACGAGTCTATGTCATCAGACTTTTCTTTGAACATTGGTAGTTTTGGATAGATTGGCTTAGGACCTATGTATTGTCTTCTTCCACCATGTCCCTGTTCAATATCAGCTGGTTGTTGATCTTGTGTTGGTATTTGCATCTGTTTAGTTTTCTCTCTTTCTAGTTCAACTTGTGCATCTAATTCCTCTTTCTTTTGTTGAGCAGCTAATTCTTCCTTCTTTTGTTGAGCAGCTAATTCTTCCTTCTTTTGTTGAGCAGCTCTTTCCTGTTTTCTTTCAAGTCTTTCGAAACATTCTTTAACATATTTTTCTTTGTCAGAAACTCCTAAAGTAGATGCTTGTTTGAGAAAAGTTTGAAATAATTCATCATAATTATCCATGTTTGTTTTGTTTACTGAAGACTAGAATCAAAATTTTTTCAACAACAAAAAAAAAAAAAAAAATTCCAAAAAACCAAAAAAAAAAATTCTATGAAAACCTAATACCTAACAATATATACAATATACAACAAACCACTAGTATTAATGCACTAAGTCCCCAAAACCCGAGAAACAATGATAAAAATAAAATTTATTTTAACAAACAGCCCAAGCGTTCAATCTAGAACACTCTATTTACATTATATTCAATATAACTAAACAAAATACACAAATCAACACCTAATACAACAACACTTAATAATTTCAAAACAAGTATCAAGTGTTTTTATCCCTCAGTATTCAACTTAAATTACTAACAAACTCAGTTTACAACACTAAAGATGACAAAAGGTTTTAAAAAAATAATTATTATAACAACTTCACAACTAATAGCTATTTCCAATAATCATCAATACCAAATATTAATAAATATTTTCAACACACAAAATCCACAAATCCAAAAACAAATTCAATAATAAGTGGCGAATCAGCAAAAAAAAAAAAAAAAATTAAGTCAAAATCATTATTATTTTTCTTTCAACATTCCAACCTCAAAATAAAAACAACTTTAACTTACTATACTAATAATACCAATTAATTATAATAATTCTATAAAATTTTCAAATTTCCTCACAATAAATACTAAATTCCCAAAACACTGCAACAAAGGGAGAGAAGAACTTTTTAGTAAACTAAGTCAACAAACAGAAACCTCACAGCAAAAACATAGACAAACTTCAAAACATTCACAAATAATTTTCAACAAAGATGCACAAATGGAACTAAAACAAACAAGAAAATTTTTTTTTTTTAACCAATATGCACAAATAAAACAACTAATTTCTATAAAATTATAAAATCAACTTAAGTTAAACAAGGGTAAGGTGATTACAACACAATATAATCAGGTCTAAATATAAACAAAAGTAACCAACTACAACAAAACAACAATTCTACTAAAAAAATTAATTCTAATGAAGGCTTTTGCTAACTATTCTATTTTAAAATAAGAGCGTGGAAAACTAACTCACTCCATATCCACACACACACCCACACAAAAGAATAGCCCTACCGAGTATAACAAGAGTAACTGATAATATAAGAACTGAATTAATCAAAATTTAGATAAGCGAGCAAAGAGAAGATTTAGAACCCCAAAGGAAGAAAAATGAGTCTAGGCCCTTGAGCAACTCAGAATTTCTGTACAAGAGAGCCCCACCGTGAACCTGGAGACGGTGTAATTATTTAACAACTATCCTAAGATAAATAACAACACAAAATATATAAATTTATTTACAATGCAAGGGAGACAATCAAATTCAGACCACTTATAAATACCCAATACAAAAGACACAGGCAAGGGAATTATTATCCAGGAGTCAGAACGTATCACTTCCAATCACTTGACTTGCAAAATTATTCACACCAACCGCACTTCACCACAACTCATTCCAAGTCACAATTACACAAATAAATTAATTATAAACATTGTTTAACCTCCTCACCTCCAACTATCACCACTATTACACACTTCGGTTGTCTGTCTTACAACCCCACATCAGTTTAACACATATAATCTCCCCTTCTCCAACATCACCTCCAACGTCAATATAATTCCAATGTTCGTTTCGCACTGTCACTCAATTATACTTTAGAAATCTCCCCTTCCATGACACAATGCACAATACTCTTATCACTCCAGTCCGCATAGTCAATCACATAAGTCCACTCTGTCAATCGTCTTTCACTTGATCAATATTGGCGACACATGTCACCATCACACTTCTTCAATCCAGAGTACCGACTATCTGTGATACCAGCTTTCAAGACTGTCATCCAAGTTATACACACATGTGTCGATGTGTATATCACACTTTCTCTAAATATATATAGGTACTCACACCACGATGATTTGGCTGAAAATTAACAAGTTGTAGTCGCTGTCTTCCAGTCGACCTCATGCATCAGCATCCATTATCAGCATACAAGATGTCACCATACCATACGTCGGTATACAGTGCATCAGCAACAGCCATCACTCCATCATCGTCATTAGCATCAACATCAACATCTGGGTTGTCTTCCGTGACAGCCCCAGCTCAGCGGCTGAACATACAATAACAACATTGTCTGAGACTACTTATTTAAACTAAATATCATTCCTCTCCTCCTCTTTCTTCTGTTACCTTGTGAATAGTAATTTCTCCTTCTGCTCACCATTTTCCAATATTTTTCCACTTCCGTCACAATATACTATCCATACACCTTCGTTCAAAATTCACAATAAACAATAATAATATTTCTCTCTATCAACAACCACCATCGCACATACCTTTTCTCATTGACAAATCTTCAACCAGTACAAACCAGCAAACAGCTCACTAGTTCGTTCACATCCTTATTTCGTTCAAAATATTACAATTCTTCCTTCAAAACATTACAATGGCACATCAAAAAATTGTTTTACAAATACCTGCTTCATGCAGCAATACGAGAGAACCACATGCAGTTCGGACGATCAAACCATGCTTCTAATCCGCCATGATAGAAAACCTTGTTGAACAAGTCCACTACAATGTGTCTGCTACGTAATACAATTACACCACTGCCCTCCTCAAAACACAGAATAGGAGTGCCTAAACTAACAACATTCCCGCTCAAACACCACGTCATTTCACTGCTAGTCATTGATTGGATCAATCATACTATTTCATCCAATCATAATAAAGTTTATTTCATACTCCTTCCATACCACTAGGCCTATGCCTCTCTCTACCCAACTGCCGTTCTCTACATTTGGAGGTGTGGCTTCAGCAGAATCCCAGCGAAACCTCAAAAACTCCAGATCTGTGTGTAAATATCTGTGTGTCGACGGAAGTTGAACACCTGCATTACGCTGTTTTACTTCAAAATCGCTAGGAAGGGTCCTGATGAGTTCCTTATTAACGTATCGATGTCTGTTTTACGTGGTACCGAAAAAAGTACATCGTAAAAAAAAAAAACTCCCAACACCGGGGTTACTGCACATTTCTTACATCGTGTTGTAGGGTAGACAAGTGCGGACAGCCGAGGTTACACAGTATTATCATGACTTTCCCGAAACTCCACAAACGTTATGCTGACAATGGGTCATATTTCGTCTCCATGTTTAAGTACTTTGCAGTGTTTGAACCCTAATCCTAACCCTTACCCAAACCCCAACCCTAAACCGGCCCTAACCCTAACGGATCATTGTTCTGACGTCAAAACAAGTAGGCATGTCAATATAAGTTATGTAGATGTTCAATGATTTGTCCAGATAACACTGTGTAAGTGTGCTTACACATACACACACACACACACACACACACACACACACAAACACAACCGTGTAGAAACGACGTTGTGATGACTTTTATGAAACTCTACATACTTTACTTTGTCATTTTTACAAATTTGTCCATTTTTTGAAGCTATCCCTAACCCTAACCCTAACTGTAACCCTAACCCAAATCCTAACCTTAAGTCTAACCCTTAATTTAACCCTGACACAGCCCTAACCCTAACGGAACACTGTATTAACGTCAAAATAACGGGGTCCGTCAAAACAAAGTATGTAGAGTTTCAAGTGTATGTCAGAGTAACGTCGTTTCTACCTAGCCACGCGCGCGCACACACACACGCACACACACATACACACACAGGCGCGCATGCACGCATCGACGCACACATACACACACACACACACACACACACACACAAAACGATTTCGTTGGAGATATTCACGTCACGTCAAACAAACATATTTAACTTTCAAATAAACAAGAAAGATATCTGCTACAAAGCTTTCTAACCTCACGCACTATTTCTCCACCGTGTAGCTAGCTACCACTATTGGTGGAAGAAATAACTGTAACTAACGTCAGTAAAGGTGAGGATCCAATACGCAATGCACCGTGAAGCATTTTAACAACACCACTACATATAGTGACCTTTGTTTACCATCTTCACTACTTTAGGCCAATCATTTTGCGCAAAATAATCTCATCATCATCTCCGCCATCAATTCTGTCATCGTCGTCATCATCATCAAAGTGGAGAGAGGGCGTTGAGAGGGAGTGTGGATTACACATGGATTGACTGTTTTATACAATAGCAATCCGGCCTGGAGATTTACAACTTGTGTTCAATATTCAGTAACATTGCACTGGTCATAAATCAAGCACATAATTGGTATCGCTATCGGGGTGTAGCGTTATTATTTACGAGTGTAGTAAAACATGACTAGTTCCTATGGCTGTAAACGTCATCTGACATTGTCAATATAGCTAATAAGGTGATAATATAATACTTAACACCACATTTAAACAATTACGCCTTCTTTGTAGATTTTGCAGCCTACAGTTTACGAGCACTGACGCACAATAATTTGGTTAAGTACACAGAATAAAGCTAATATAAGAATATGTATGTATGTCTATCAGTTTATAGTCCCCTCTCTTCCCGATAAGGATTTTCAGAGAGGAGACTTTCTGAATATAATTGTGAACAAGTGTTTATCTACAGAATGTTAGCGCAAATATACGGGTGTAGAATGAATATTATAGTTACACACACGCATACACACAAACGCATACACCTACACACATTAATACACGCATACACACATAAATACACAAATACACATTCACAAACACATATACATAATAAATACATTCACACAAATTCACACACACATACATGCATACACACATATATACATACATATACATACATATACACACAGAACCATATAAAACCGCTGTTCACGTTATAATTATTTTATTTTTTAACGTGTCCATTTGCTGAAAATAACAATAACGTAAACCATAACTCTTACCCAAACACTGCCATAAACCTAACGGAACACTGTTTTGACGTCAAACGAACTTAGGTAGAGTATAAAGAGTGTGTAACAATAACGACGTTTATTTCCACAAAC
This sequence comes from Oncomelania hupensis, assembly GCA_036898135.1. Taxonomy (NCBI): domain Eukaryota; kingdom Metazoa; phylum Mollusca; class Gastropoda; order Littorinimorpha; family Pomatiopsidae; genus Oncomelania; species Oncomelania hupensis. The sequence continues at coordinate 45,393,188 of CM072512.1, forward strand.
ACACACACACACACACACACCCACACACACCCACCCTGTTACACTCGATTCGATGTTGGTGTTTTTCTATCAGTATTTGATTCAGCCCCGATGCTTGAATTCCTGATAGTTGTGTAACTCAGATTCGTTTATTCACACAGCCTGCTCAATCAGCATACAAGTCACAAAGTCGACGTATGGAGTTTTCCACTTTTATTCAGCACACATCAACAACTGCATACAATTCTCAACTCAAATCAACAACTTTCACAGCAACTCTCTATCAACAACTTTACTCTCTTTCAACAGCAACTCTGCACACGATTAAATAACCTCTCTCTTTTCTGGAACAATTTGGTACATGGTAGAAATGACGTACTGCCACCAATCGAACTAAAGATCGTCATCACTGACTTACGTCATACCTATTTCCTCTACTTCCGGGAACATTCACGACCTTCGATATCCATCGGGAAATTTCTATCGACAGATCACGAAAATTCTCCAATAATATCGATCAACGAAAATTATCAACGTTATACAAAACCACTCCTAACAACAATGCAAACTCAAATCAAAGGTAAATAAAACTCCCTTATTGAATACTTTGCAAATCGAAACGATTAGATCTATCGTACACGCTTCCGACATACTTTCGTTCGCGTTTCAACGTAACACACCCACACACACACACACGCATACTCGAACGCTTACACAGTCTGAGGACTATGATTCTAGACCTCGGTTGTGGGGACTATTAGAAAGAATAGGTATTTTTGAGATTCGATACTGCAAGCATTGTCTCTTGGCTCCCGAAAGCAGCGCTAGGGGTCGTACGTTTCAAAATAGTAACTACTCTTTGAGCTATTAGACTTGGTATGTTGCGTGATAAGTGAAGACTGGCGGGGGGTGTCTTGTGAGGACTAAATACACACATTCACAAATAGCATTCATGTTGAGGACTTCCGTACACACTTGCTTACACACTCTTAAACCGCATTAAGACCGAGGACCATGATTGTAGACCAACGTTTTCGGGACCGTTAGCAAGTCCTCAAGATGAATGTGTAATTAGTTAGTGGGTAAGCTAGTGTTCACAATTAAAAGGGTCCAGCAGATTAGAAATAAAACCGCAGAGCCCAGCAACAATAGACCCATCATCACAGAATAAAACAACAATAACAACAACAAAAGAATCAAGTATTTAACTGGATATCAAATATGTAGATAAATAAGTAATAAAAATATTTAGACAATTGAAAAAAGTTTTTGGGTTGCAAGTGGGCGCTTCAGTCTGACCCTATAATGATCAGGCAGCGGCTTGAATCGCTGTGTTAGCGAGAGCCGCGCGTGATATATTTATGTATGTATTTATGTCTGTACGTATTTATGTCTGTATGTATTTATGTATGTATCTATGTATGTATGTATGTATCTATCTATCTATCTATCTATCTATCTATCTATCTATCTATCTATCTATCTATCTATCTATCTATCTATCTATCTATCTATCTACAAATAGTAACTATGCTCTTTGAGTCATAACACCTCAATATCATTTTTAAGATTTTTTTTTTAATAGCAATTTTTCAGGTCAGGAGCTGCTCAGGGCACTGACCAAAACCGTCCAACTCAATCCACCCGAGGCGTCCATTCGCTACCATTAGGCGCAGGGTCAGACGTCCAGACTACTGAGCACAATCCTGCGTGACCGGAGATAGAGGATAGAGGAGAAAGGACCTAGTCATTGCTTACAGTGTCCAGCTCGGCGGACTACTTACAACTGAATCACCACCAGAAAAGTAAGTGGTTGTTTTTTTCTTTTTTATTCTATTTTTTGTTAGTTTGTTAAACAATCCAGTAATAGGGCAAATGAAGGCGGGGGACAGGGGGGGGAATAAAGAAAAAAATCCTCAGCTCAAGTGTTAGAGCGTTGTGCATGGCAGATCAAGGACCCATGTTCTAATTCCGTAATGGGCAAGAATAAAGATGGCAAATTTTAATGTCTATCTTGTATCGCAATCTGCGTTGTGCCAATGGTGGGTGTGGACATGACGTGACTGACTTCACTGGTTCATTCAACAAAAACTAGGGTTGGACGGTTTTATCGATACGTAACTGTATACCCGGTGCGGGTGTCCAAGGTCCGGTTTACTGGGAAATCTGATTTAATGTATGATTATTGTCAGCTCTGGAAACTTAAAGTTAATGTAGCAAAAACAAAGGTTATGATGTTTTCCACAGGTAAAGTAAGAAATGTCCCGATTTTTATGTACAATGGTGAGCAAATTGAGGTTACGTACGATTTTCAAAATCTTGGAATGAAAATCAATTACAACGGAAGCTTTAAGCCAGCTCAGAAAAGTTGATCTTAAAGCTTGGTAAAAGTACTCCGACATGCTCTTAGCAAAAAAACGTATGTTAAATGTTTGGTATAAGCTTGCTTTTGAAAAAAATAGTACTAAATTATTTTGTGTGGTTTACAAGTTTTTGCTGAAGATGTACGAACTGAACTTGTACAAATGTGAGTATTGAGATTGTTTCAGGAATTCTCTGGAAAAACTAGAAATGGAACTGGAAATGTTTGGTATGATCAATCTCAAGGCTCGAATGTTTGTGCCGAAGGGTTTAAAGAAGAGATAAAGAAAAGGCTGCAGGATCAACATGTACAAAACTGGCCCTTGGACATTGACACAAATGATTTATATTATAATCATAGAATGTTTAAAGAAAATTTTGAATTAGAAGAATATTTGACAATTTTGCCCTCCAACCTAGCTGCTGTTATTATAAAATTTAGAACCTTTACCAGTGCAAAGGGGACGGTTTCTTGGAATCCACAGATGTGACAGAATCTGTAATAAGTGTGCTTAATGAACTAGGAGATGAATTTCATTGTATTTTTATATGTGCACAATTCGATGATGATCCAAAAAGTGCTGCCTAAAAGGTTTTTTCTATGTGCTACCCGATGCTATTAAATTTTTTAATTTATTTTCAACGAGAAATAAAACTATTCTGCTGAAACTGGCTAAGTTTATGAAAATAAGAATGGATTGTTTCAGAACGCAAAAGAATGATTTGTAATACTAACGACAGTAATAATAGTGATTAATTTCAATCAATAATGACAATTTAAATATTCAATACCAGTTTGTACCCCCCCCTCCCCTGCCCCTTCATTATTATCCAATCTTGCGAGAGAGTGCGTGCAATTTGTGATCAGAGTGTGTGGACATAATTGTTATGTAGTATGCTTGTGTTATGTGATAATAATGAATGTGTAATTTGCAAATGTGAACTATGTGTCCTCTAGAACGCGAGTGCGAATGATTGACTTTTGTTTTTGTAATATTTGTACATATGTACTTTATGTTGTATTTTATGATTTCCATATTATTCAGTGTTTATTTTTGTTCTTTTAGTTGTATCCACGTGCCCCATGGGGTTTTATGGAATAAAGCGTTTTTGACTTTGACTTTGACAACACATAACGCGACATTGGGCGACATCTTGTCCGCCCAGAGAGCGAGCCTAAAGCCCAAACACGGGCATAAGCAGCTGTTTTTTAAGAAGAACTTGTAAGACGTACAGCAGCTTACCACGTGTTTGAGCATGGTACCAGTCGCTAATCCTTCTGAACTCTTAAAGTTCTTAAAGATCTTTCCCGTTGAATGTTTTTGTTTTATTTTGATTTTGTGGTTTCAAGTTTGCTGATGTTCTAAACAGTGATTTATGATAATTTGTTCTGAAGGCGTTCAAGCAAAAATAAAGCTTCAGTTTCTATGGATATGTGGTTCTTTTAAACTCTTTTTTAGGTAAATGACAATCTTTCTTTTGCGTCGGTCACTACTGTCGGTGCCATATCCCATTTGATTGTAACTCTAACAATCGCGGTATACCGGTACGAAATACCGATACGACCTAAAAATACCGCGATAATACCGATACGACTTTGATCCACAGTACCCATGCAGCTCTAACAATAACAGTAGTTAGGCTTCTTGTATTTCATCGGGTTTTAGGCACGTTTTGGATTCATTAAAGATCAGAGGGATTAAGAGGTTGTCTGGTCTAACCAAAAAAAAAAAAAAAAAAAAAAAAAAAAAAAAACACGTTTAACCTACGAATTTATTTGGAAATAATTATGTAAATGCTGTCAGCTAAGAGAGCTTTAACTTTTTGGAGTGATGTGCTCAAACATTATTATAATCTGTGTCACTTATAGCCTGAGAATATTAGTGAATTGGTTAGTGAATTATTTGTTATAATGGAAAAATCATAAAGTAATTTGTATCCAATCTTGGATTAATACTACATTTGATGTGTAAGGTATGATTCGTTCACGCATGCTCTTTACCCCACGACGTGGTTGCGGACGGGAACTCGAACAGGTCAGGGCTATTTTTAGACTGACGTCACGTGAACTAATTTTGCTATGAGATGTGTATATAATATACTTTTTTTTCACAATGATACATACTTTGTTTGACAATAATATTGTCGAAGGCCAATTAGCTCAGTTGGTTAGAAAGTTTTTTTTTTTACTAACGCAAAGGCCTTGGGTTCAATCCCCTTGTCTCTTCTTTGTTTTTACTTTTTATTTTTTAACCGGGGGTGAGGGGAGGGGAGGTTTTCTCCATCCCACCCCCCACCACCCACCCCCTCCTCCAGATATCAGGCGGTGAAAATTTCTCCCTCACTGGATGAGTAGGGAGTAAAAGTTATGATGAAAAGAAAACATTAATCCAGTGACCTCAGTCTGTCTAAAAATAGACCTGTACGAGTGGCCTTCACCCTTTCCACGCGGGTTAATTATATCCTAGCGTTCGTAATGCCGCATTTACTATTTATTTTAAAAATATTTTAATATTGTGTCAAGAATTGATGGTGAAATATTTTAAACGTGCCGAGTTTGTGCACAAAACGTTCGTTGGAGCAGTATGTATCAGTATTAGTTTAATGTAAACACAAAACTTGCTATTACAGCATGCCTCAAACCGCAGTAACCGGAGACGCTGTTCTGCCACATTGGGTTGGCTCTTTCGAGCGTGTTCATTTGACGAGAATGTTTTGTACAATGAGAAATATGAGTAATTTCAAAGGAAATAAGCAGTTAGAGACAAAAAATGATTTATAAAATATAATGGTGATTTACTTGCATGAAAGAAAAGCTACTGTAGATCAATAGATCTGCACATGCACAGTAGCAGACGACGCAAACTAGTCTTTGTCACAATCATGCTTACATGGGTGTGGTTGATAATTAAGATATCCGACTAAATGCATTCTGTTGATTGTCTCACCCCAGAATGTTTATACTGATGACAACCAATCTCTCTCTCTCTTTATATATATATATACATGCACACAAAACCAGGATGTTTATGTTAATAACAACAGCATGTTGTACTGATTTTGATAGTTTTTTTACTTTTCACACAATTATAACCAAAGTATTCTGCTGTTTTTGATGGAAGTTGTTTAGCGACGGTCAATCTGATGTAACGTTTGTGATTTTTTAAGTTTTATTTTTATTTGTTGGTGTATGAGAACTTGTTTTTAGTTTATTATTTTCTGACAGCAATTTTTTTATGAATACAAAACTTTGTATACTGTTGCATGTGCTAAGAATCAAACTTTGATTTCAGTATAACCGAGATTATGATTGACGGACATCACCAGAATAAAGAAAGAATTGATTTTAAAGGAAATTGTGAGTTTTGTCTTCACGATAACAAGAGTGAAAGAAAAAAAAGTAAACAAAGTAAATAGAGTGAAAAGGAACACGCAAGCAGAAAGTAAACAAGCATGTATAGTGAAAGGAAATGTAGAAAGTGAACAGATAATCTTGTACATGGGTGCAACAAATAAAATCGGTGCACAATGGATCCATTCAGATTGTTTTAATAATGAATTCAGATCAGACCATATGAAACATACAAAAAGCTTTAAGCAACTGTTTTAAATCAAACTTGAAACAGGAATTAAAAAAAAAATGTTGTACATGCTTTTCTTCAGTTTCTTGACACAGCACAGGCAAGAATACATTCAAAGGCTGGAATGACAGTTTGAAGGTTTCTGATTATGTTATAAAGGCAGGGTTTATTCTTGGCGTCAGTCATTGACGCATAAAAATCTGAAATGGCCGATTGGTTTGCCAGCCAGAGCTGGTCAAGTGACCTATTGATTTTACGAACAAACTTTGCGAAGAATTGTCCTTTAAAAAGTTCTATACAAACTGCGAACTCCATAAAACTTAGCACAACCATTACCGAAACGAAATTTATTTACCCTTTCGGTATAATACATACTTTTCCGATCCATAGTTTTCATTGCTGACATGCAACGTGCCAACGCATTGACAGTCACAGAGTACATCTAGTTTGCGATTCCATTTTGTCAACAAACCCAAAAATTGCTCCGAAAAAAAGAAAAACATGGTGTTTAGGCCTATATAGGAATACTATAGCCTAGTTTGTTTTGTTTTGTCATTTAAAGATGCACATTATTAAATTATTAGTAATGTCATTATTACTATTATTATTATTATTATTATCAACGCAATGTAGTTTTAGCCAAAACATACACATGAACATAATGTCAGTGTATTGCTCATTGTAAATAAAATCTGCCACTAAATGAAATACTTTACCCTGAACCAAGTTGCTACATCTGAAACAATCTTTTATTTTTTTGGGTTGCCAAAGTGTTTTCAATATTTCACATTTTTGTTAAGCAGCAAAATACAATGCTTAAAATCAAACTTGAAACAGGAATTAAAAAAAAATGTTGTACATGCTTTTCTTCAGTTTCTTGACACAGCACAGGCAAGAATACATTCAAAGGCTGGAATGACAGTTTGAAGGTTTCTGATTATGTTATAAAGGCAGGGTTTATTCTTGGCGTCGGTCATTGACGCATAAAAATCTGAAATGGCCGATTGGTTTGCCAGCCAGAGCTGGTCAAGTGACCTATTGATTTTACGAACAAACTTTGCGAAGAATTGTCCTTTAAAAAGTTCTATACAAACTGCGAACTCCATAAAACTTAGCACAACCATTACCGAAACGAAATTTATTTACCCTTTCAGTATAATACATACTTTTCCGATCCATAGTTTTTATTGCTGACATGCAACGCGCCAACGCATTGACAGTCACAGAGTACATCTAGTTTGCGATTCCATTTTGTCAACAAACCCAAAAATTGCTCCGAAAAAAAGAAAAACATGGTGTTTAGGCCTATATAGGAATACTATAGCCTAGTTCGTTTTGTTTTGTCATTTAAAGATGCACATTATTAAATTATTAGTAATGTCATTATTACTATTATTATTATTATTATTATTATTATTATTATTATTATTATTATTATTATTATTATCAACGCAATGTAGTTTTAGCCAAAACATACACATGAACATAATGTCAGTGTATTGCTCATTGAAAATAAAATCTGCCACTAAATGAAATACTTTACCCTGAACACAACTGAACCAAGTTGCTACATCTGAAACAATCTTTTATTTTTTTGGGTGGCCAAAGTGTTTTCAATATTTCACATTTTTGTTAAGCAGCAAAATACAATGCTTAAAATCAAACTTGAAACAGGAATACAAAAAAAAATGTTGTACATGCTTTTCTTCAGTTTCTTGACACAGCACAGGCAAGAATACATTCAAAGGCTGGAATGACAGTTTGAAGGTTTCTGATTATGTTATAAAGGCAGTGTTTATTCTTGGCATCGGTCATTGACGCATAAAAATCTGAAATGGCCGATTGGTTTGCCAGCCAGAGCTGGTCAAGTGACCTATTGATTTTACGAACAAACTTTGCGAAGAATTGTCCTTTAAAAAGTTCTATACAAACTGCGAACTCCATAAAACTTAGCACAACCATTACCGAAACGAAATTTATTTACCCTTTCGGTATAATACATACTTTTCCGATCCATAGTTTTCATTGCTGACATGCAACGCGCCAACGCATTGACAGTCACAGAGTACATCTAGTTTGCGATTCCATTTTGTCAACAAACCCAAAAATTGCTCCGAAAAAAAGAAAAACATGGTGTTTAGGCCTATATAGGAATACTATAGCCTAGTTTGTTTTGTTTTGTCATTTAAAGATGCACATTATTAAATTATTAGTAATGTCATTATTACTATTATTATTATTATTATTATCAACGCAATGTAGTTTTAGCCAAAACATACACATGAACATAATGTCAGTGTATTGCTCATTGTAAATAAAATCTGCCACTAAATGAAATACTTTACCCTGAACCAAGTTGCTACATCTGAAACAATCTTTTATTTTTTTGGGTTGCCAAAGTGTTTTCAATATTTCACATTTTTGTTAAGCAGCAAAATACAATGCTTAAAATCAAACTTGAAACAGGAATTAAAAAAAAATGTTGTACATGCTTTTCTTCAGTTTCTTGACACAGCACAGGCAAGAATACATTCAAAGGCTGGAATGACAGTTTGAAGGTTTCTGATTATGTTATAAAGGCAGGGTTTATTCTTGGCGTCGGTCATTGACGCATAAAAATCTGAAATGGCCGATTGGTTTGCCAGCCAGAGCTGGTCAAGTGACCTATTGATTTTACGAACAAACTTTGCGAAGAATTGTCCTTTAAAAAGTTCTATACAAACTGCGAACTCCATAAAACTTAGCACAACCATTACCGAAACGAAATTTATTTACCCTTTCAGTATAATACATACTTTTCCGATCCATAGTTTTTATTGCTGACATGCAACGCGCCAACGCATTGACAGTCACAGAGTACATCTAGTTTGCGATTCCATTTTGTCAACAAACCCAAAAATTGCTCCGAAAAAAAGAAAAACATGGTGTTTAGGCCTATATAGGAATACTATAGCCTAGTTCGTTTTGTTTTGTCATTTAAAGATGCACATTATTAAATTATTAGTAATGTCATTATTACTATTATTATTATTATTATTATTATTATTATTATTATTATTATTATTATTATTATTATTATTATTATCAACGCAATGTAGTTTTAGCCAAAACATACACATGAACATAATGTCAGTGTATTGCTCATTGAAAATAAAATCTGCCACTAAATGAAATACTTTACCCTGAACACAACTGAACCAAGTTGCTACATCTGAAACAATCTTTTATTTTTTTGGGTGGCCAAAGTGTTTTCAATATTTCACATTTTTGTTAAGCAGCAAAATACAATGCTTAAAATCAAACTTGAAACAGGAATACAAAAAAAAATGTTGTACATGCTTTTCTTCAGTTTCTTGACACAGCACAGGCAAGAATACATTCAAAGGCTGGAATGACAGTTTGAAGGTTTCTGATTATGTTATAAAGGCAGTGTTTATTCTTGGCATCGGTCATTGACGCATAAAAATCTGAAATGGCCGATTGGTTTGCCAGCCAGAGCTGGTCAAGTGACCTATTGATTTTACGAACAAACTTTGCGAAGAATTGTCCTTTAAAAAGTTCTATACAAACTGCGAACTCCATAAAACTTAGCACAACCATTACCGAAACGAAATTTATTTACCCTTTCGGTATAATACATACTTTTCCGATCCATAGTTTTCATTGCTGACATGCAACGCGCCAACGCATTGACAGTCACAGAGTACATCTAGTTTGCGATTCCATTTTGTCAACAAACCCAAAAATTGCTCCGAAAAAAAGAAAAACATGGTGTTTAGGCCTATATAGGAATACTATAGCCTAGTTTGTTTTGTTTTGTCATTTAAAGATGCACATTATTAAATTATTAGTAATGTCATTATTACTATTATTATTATTATTATTATTATTATTATTATCAACGCAATGTAGTTTTAGCCAAAACATACACATGAACATAATGTCAGTGTATTGCTCATTGAAAATAAAATCTGCCACTAAATGAAATACTTTACCCTGAACACAACTGAACCAAGTTGCTACATCTGAAACAATCTTTTATTTTTTTGGGTGGCCAAAGTGTTTTCAATATTTCACATTTTTGTTAAGCAGCAAAATACAATGCTTAAAATCAAAATTGAAACAGGAATACAGGACCTGTACAGGTGAATCGGGACCACAAAATCAAGACCACAACTTCAGTGAAAGAGGACTCGCCCCCAATCCACATCAAAGACCTGCTAAAACAACCCTATTGGTAAAACTGAAAGCTCTCCACCAGCCGGTCACTTTACAATAAAGACATCCCACGCAGGGGACGCAGAGGCTGTACTCTAATTTATTTAACCCCTGTTTACAAAAACAAAATATAATACTTTTGATTGATCGATTTATTGTTGCTTTAGGTCCAGCGGACTCCTCCGAGCCAAATCAGGACCGGACAACCCCCGATCCGCATAAAAGATCTGCTCAAACAACCCTAGTGGGAAAATTGAACGCCCTCCACCAGCCAGTCACTTTACAATAAAGACATCCCACGCGGGGGACGGCTGAGGGTTTACAACTACGCGAACCCCCGGTTACAAAAACAAAATAGAATACAACCATCATTACAAATCAACGAAACATACATATAAAATGCCTATATTGCTAAATACTAACATCATAGGAAGCCCTAGTGACCACCCAGCAGAAAGCGTCCAACACTCCCAAGCTGATCCAACAGACCTCATACACAAACAAGGAGTCTTGTCCAGGAAGAGTTTTCAAGAAAAAAGGTAGGTCATTGATCTAGCGAAGAAGAAGATAGTATAGCAGAGTGATAGGACAGAGCAGGAAAGGGAAAGAGTATATGAGGAAGATAGCAACAGTGGGAATTTAAAGCACTAAATTTCCAGAAATTGGGGATACTATTTATACTGAAACCCCCGGCACCCCAACGGGGGTACTGTTGCCGCAGTGAATCTCTCATGCCTACAAAGTCAAGACAGGTTTTTAACTGGGGCTTTCACTTTTCCCTTGATAGGTTAGAACAATCTACAGTGGCAAGATTGCTCATGACCCCAAGGGGTGATTATGTTGTAAAGGCAGGGTTTATTCTTGCATCGGTCATTGACGCATAAAAATCTGAAATGACCGATTGGTTTGCCAGCCAGAGCTGGTCAAGTGACCTATTGATTTTACGATCAAACTTTGCGAAGATTTGTCATTTAAAAAGTTCTATACAAACTGCGAACTCCATAAAACTTAGCACAACCATTACGGAAACGAAATTATTTACCCTTTCGGTATAATACAAACTTTTCCGATCCATAGTTTTCATTGCTGACATGCAACGCGCCAACGCATTGACAGTCACAGAGTACATCTAGTTTGCAATTCCATTTTGTCAACAAACCAAAAAATGGCTCCGAAAAAAAAAACAAAAAAACATGGTGTTTAGGCCTATATTGGAATACTATAGCCTAGTTTGTTTTGTTTTGTCATTTAAAGATGCACATTATTAAATTATTAGTAATGTCATTATTAGTAATGTCATTATTATTATTATTAGTATTATTATTATCAACGCAACGTAGTTTTAGCCAAAACATACACATGAACATAATCTCAGTGTATTGCTCATTGTAAATAAAATCTGCCACTAAATGAAATACTTTACCCTGAACACAACTGAACCAAGTTGCTACATCTGAAACAATCTTTTTTTTTTTTTTGGGTTGCCAATGCGTTTAACTATTTCACATTTTTGTTAAGCAGCAAAATACAATGCTTTAAATCAAACTTGAAACAGGAATACAAAAAAAAATGTTGTACATGTTTTTCTTCAGTTTCTTGACACAGCACAAGCAAGGATACATTCAAAGGCTGGAATGACAGTTTGAAGGTTTCTAATTATGTTATAAATGCAGGGTTTATTCTTGGCGTCGGTCATTGACGCATAAAAATCTGAAATGACCGATTGGTTTGCCAGCCAGAGCTGGTCAAGTGACCTATTGATTTTACGAACAAACTTTGCGAAGATTTGTCCTTTAAAAAGTTCTATACAAACTGCGAACTCCATAAAACTTAGCACAACCATTACCGAAACGAAATTATTTACCCTTTCGGTATAATACAAACTTTTCCGATCCATAGTTTTCATTGCTGACATGCAACGCACCAACGCATTGACAGTCACAGAGTACATCTAGTTTGCGATTCCATTTTGTCAACAAACCAAAAAATGGCTCCGAAAAAAAACCAAAAAAACATGGTGTTTAGGCCTATATTGGAATACTATAGCCTAGTTTGTTTTGTTTTGTCATTTAAAGATGCACATTATTAAATTATTAGTAATGTCATTATTAGTAATGTCATTATTATTATTATTATTAACGCAATGTAGTTTTAGCCAAAACATACACATGAACATAATCTTAGTGTATTGCTCATTGTAAATAAAATCTGTCACTAAATGAAATACTTTACCCTGAACACAACTGAACCAAGTTGCTACATCTGAAACAATTTTTTTTTTTTGGGTTACCAATGTGTTTAACTATTTCACATTTTTGTTAAGCAGCAAAATACAATGCTTTAAATCAAACTTGAAACAGGAATACATCAAACCCCAAAAAATTATGTTATAAAGGTATGTTTCCTGCGGTTTCAATGCTTATCATTATGTTATGAAGGTATGTTTTCTGCGGTTTTATGACAGTGATGAGATGGGATGACAGTTTAAAATTCTTTTCACACTCAATAGTCAAAGGGTTAAAAGTCAAACATGTCGCGCTGCAATCTTCGTCTTTTGGTCGTTATGTTATTTTTCACAAAAAACTTTATCTGTTGCCATGCTCTATTAATAAGGGAAGGTTCTCGCTGCTTAGCTTTCTCGCATTCTATTTTCCCAGGAAGAGTTTCTGCTCTAAAACAATGTCCAAGCTGGCGCTGGACTGCCTGCTTTTCAGACTCTGTCCATTTGTGCCTTGCTGGTGGGCTAGGTTTAGAATTTCTGCTTCGTCTTCTGCTCTTGTGTAGTACTTCATGTGACTCTGCCATTTCACGATCTTCATGTTCATTATCAGAAGGAATTTCTGAAAAAATGTCGACACCCTCTGTTCCCATAGGAATTTCTGGAAGAATGTCGACACCCTCTGTTCCCACAGGAATTTCTGGAAGAATGTCGACACCCTCTGTTTCCACAGTCTCGTCTTGATCAATATGGATTTCATCCAGCGATTTGCCACGGTACTTCGATATGTTGCCAGCCTCTAACTCAATGAGAAGCTTGCTAACCTTCGCCAGCTGCATGGTATCTTCTGGTAGACGGTAAAAATCTCGATGAATTCTTACATCATGACCCATGAAGTTTGCAAGTGCATCTAGTTCATGATTTTTCAGATTCAGAATCTGGGATGTTGTTGCAACATGCTTTCGAAGAGCTGTAGAAGTGATGAGGTCTGGCATCTCCGTCCCACTCTCCTCAGTAAACTGCCGAAGTGCTGCACAGCTCGAAATTGGAGTTTTTGCTCCACTGCCACGAGCAAACAGGTAGGGATTGTCTGCATCCACACCAACCTTACCTCGATACTTCAAAAGACATTCCACTTGCTTTTTGAGTTGCTGAGAAAGAAGAACAGGAACGCGTCTGCCACACTTGCCAGGGATGTCAACACGATGCAGTACTTGAGTGAGGTGCTTTTCAAGTTCTGATAGGCCAGACAAAAGATCATCTTGAATTTGCTTTCCGTTCTTCATACTTGCATGGTAGTGTTCAACTTTAATTCTCTCAGCTTCCCCACTCCTCCTCCTGTTGAAGAGAACTATCTGGGTCAGTGTCACTTTGCTTAGCTGGTGCCAGTCTAAGATCAGTTCGGCCAGGGGTAGATCCGTTTGAATATGTTTTAAGATCTCATGCGCCCTTGTCTGCAGATAAGTGTTGACCTTTTGTAGGTCTCGTGCAAGAGGAAGTCTCTTGGGGTTATTGAATTTCCTTTGATTCAGTTGTTGCAAAGCGTGAGCAGAGATTTCACTTGTCCATTCAGACATGTACAATTCTAAGAATGCTTCCGTCTGTTTCCTCAGATCAGTATTCTCTTCTTTAATAGAGACAGATTTTAAAATATTGGCACACTTGCTCAAGGCATGACCTAGCTTCATGGCCAATGAGGGAATCTCAAACTGTCCTGTTGCTGGGTTGTATTTTGAAACATCTTTGACTGTATCACAGACTGTGTCAAACATTTTTGGTGACAAACACTCTGAAAGGCGGAGGTTTCTTAATCCTTGAGATTTTTTTCGTGCAGCTACTAAGAAACGTCCCAATTCTCTTATTTTTTGTTTTACATATTGGTTCCTATGAGCATACTTCCTATGTTTGGCAAAAAGTTTCTCACCATACCGGCAGATTAGGTCATCCTTCTTTGCAACAAAGCTTATCTCGTCTACACCCATTGTATTCAAAATTTCATCTTTAAAAACCTGCGATACACATTTTGCCACAGGCAGCAGTGAGCTTCCTTGTTGAACATGGTTCCGTGTACATTTGCCTACAGGATGACATGAGCATTGTTTAACATGGCGCCAAAGCACCTTCTTTTGAAAGAGGCCTAAACAATGTGCACATGGGACAAAATCATGGGGAGCAGCATCAACAGTTCGTGGTCTTTTTGAGGGTATGAGTTTACCACAACCTTTTCTCAAAACCTTCGTGTTATGGCTGAAATTGCCTTTGTTTCGCAATTCAAGCCACATTTTCTTCCTTTCTTTGCTTTTCTTGGGTAGAAGCAGAACTCTTGCAACAGCAGACTCCTTTGCATGCTTTTGTTCAAAATGCCTAGCTATTTTAGAATAGTATCTCTGACAAAAAACACAGCAATGTTTTTTATCCCATCCTTTACCAGTGGCTTGTAAGATGGTGACTGCTGGAGAAGATGGATCATCACCAGTTCTGTAGTCGAGGGTCTGAGAGGGATCTTTGTGTTCGTCTGGATTTACCGAGCTTGTGCAGTCGTCATCGGAGCATGTAGGCCTACTTGATTCCTGGGGGTCATCTGCATCATATAAAATCACAACAGAAAACATGTGTGCATAGCCATAAACAAAAGAACATACTGCGCAATAAAATTAAGTGGGTGGGTGGATGGGAGGGGGATAGGAGGCCAAAAATGTCAGGATAGAGTCCAGGTAGTGACGGGTTTACTGTAGAGTTCTTTAAATTTTTATGGTGTAGTCTAAGGGATTTTGTAGTTAGGTCAATAAATGAAGGGTTTAGGAAGGGAGAATTATCGTCAACACAGAAAGAGGGAGTAATAGTTTGTATACCGAAGGGGGATAGGTCTAAGGAGTTCATAAAAAACTGGAGACCTATTTCCTTATTTAACGTAATATTTAAAATTGCTTCATCGTGCATTGCTAACAGACTTAAGATAGTGTTACCTTCTATTATTACTGAAGACCAGACTGGTTTTATGCGGGATAGATATATAGGTGACAACATTCGTTTAATTTATGATATCGATTATTTACAAATACATAATAAACCTGGCCTTCTTCTTTGCCTAGACTTCGAAAAAGCCTTTGATTCTTTAAGTTGGAATTTTATGTTTAAAGTGCTACATGCTTTTGGATGTGGTCCTGATTTCTGTAAATGGATTGCTACCTTCTATTATAACATTAAATCCGCAGTAACTGTGAATGGAGATCTAACGCCATGGTTTCATGTGCAGAGGGGCTGTAGACAAGGAGACCCAATTTCATGTTATTTATTTATTATGTGTGTAGAAATTTTGGCAGTTATGATGAAGCAAAATACAGAAATAAAAGTGATAAAAATTAATAATAACGAAAGTAAAATTTCGCAATATGCAGATGATACTGAAAATAATGTTAGAAGGAGACGAAAATTCATTTAGACATTCTATAAGTAATATTGAATGTTTTGGCTCTTTTTCTGGCTTAGTTTTAAATACAGACAAGAGTAGCGCAATCTGGTTAGGTAGTAATAAGAATTCTCGTATTGTTTACATGCCCCATCTGCGCATGGAATGGAACCCAGAGACATTTAAAATACTTGGAATTATTTTTACAAATGACTTAAAAGACTGTGTTAAATTACATTTTGAAGCAAAATTTCTAGAAATTAAGATACTATACAAGATATGGTTAAAACGTCAGTTAACGCCAGTTGGTCGGGTTGCTGTGCTAAAATCGTTGATCTTGTCGAAGCTTGTGTGGCTGTTATTGCCTAATCCACCAGACGATATTGTCAATTCTATTCAAAAAAGTATTTTTACGTTTGTTTGGAATAATAAAAATGCTAAGATTTCTAAAAAGTCCTCAATGAAAAGTATCTCTGAAGGAGGTATTGGCATTCCAGATGTACGCCATTATATGAACGCATTAAAAATAACTTGGATCAGAAAGTTGATGAAGACTAAACATAAATGGAAAATTATAATTGAAATTGTTAATGAAAAGGTATTATTAATTAATAAGCTTGGTAACAAATTGCGTATGGAAGAAAATTGTAATCCATTCTGGTATGATGTTCTTAAGGCGTATGAAATTCTGGGAGATAAAATTAGACTTGACTGTGCTAAGGAAATTTTGTCGGAGCCATTATTTTGTCATAATAATATTTTAGTTGATGATACAACAATTTACTTTCCAGACTGGATTGAAAAAGGTGCATATAAAATTGGAAGTTTATTAAATAACAATGGCAATTTTTTTAGTTTTCAAGTGTTTGTTAACCAATATAATATTACTACTAACGTTTTACTGTATTATGGCTGTGTAGAGGCTGTTAAGAGATATGTTCGCCGGTGTGGACTGCAACTAGTTAACGCCGATGTTGCTGATTATAAACATAGTAAATTGTTGAGACTTACTGGTACATCTCCAAGAGGTGCGAGGATAGTATATGATACATTAGTCAAAGATGATGTAAAACTTAACTGTTGTAAGAACTGGGACGGGAGAATAGTGCGTACAGTTGAATGGAAATAATATTTAAGACAGCACAGGAAATTAAGGAAATCAAATTGAAGTGGCTGCAAATTAGAATAATTCATAGAATAATAGGAACCAATATAGTATTATCTAACATTGGAGTTGAACAGAGTATTGATTGTACTTTTTGTGAACATGAAAGGGAAAATATACAACACCTTTTCTTTAGGTGTCCTTTGGTTCAAACGTTTTGGACTGACTTTGAGAGAGCCCTAAATTCTAAGTGTTATAATGCTATTGCTTTCCACTTCAGCGAACATCTCGTAATATTGGCCTGCGAAATAAATATAAGAACGGACACAATATTAGATTTGTTAATTTTATTATCAAAATCATTCATTTATAAATGCAAAATAGAAAAAAAAAAAACACTTTACAGGTCCTTTACAGCTGTGCTAAAAAGCCGATACGAAGTAGAAAAATATATGGCCCTTTTACAAATGAGGTATCAAAAATGTGTACAAGAATGGCACCCGTACTTACCACTGTTTGACGATAGATAACCGCATTTATATATATTAGTTTAAATGTATATGTATTTTTTACTGCGTGCCAATCTTGGTTTTGTACATTTTGTGAAATGATAATGACCCACGGTGTTCTCTCTTTCTAACTCAATCTCTTTCTCTCTCTCTTTTATTTCTCACTTCTCTCTTCCTTCTCCCCACTTTACTTTCTTTCTTAATTTCTCTAAAATACCAAATATGTACGTAGATATTATTGTGAGAGAAATAGAAATCCAAAGAGTATGGCTTTATACATGTGACTTAAAGAACTAATAATTCTTCTTTTTATGTTATAACATTTTCTTCTTATATGTTTATCCTCATTTAGCATTTGAAAATGGAAAATATATTATCTGCATGCATGTTTTGGAGAATAAAAAAGTGAAAAAAAACAAAAAAACAAAATTGTCAGGGTAGAGGAAGAGAGGCCATTTTAATAAGGAGACAAAGTTACATTTATTTAACCAACAGTGATGGAGATCACATACAATTGTACATGTTTCACGTACTGAGTTGGGAAATCACGTAACAAAAATGTAATGAAAGGGTATAAACACGCACAAAGTCAGTGCCAAAGGGGTATGAAAACGTAAAGCTAAGTTGCTGGGAGGTATCATCAGGTACAACTATTTCGGTCGTGTGTACAGCTATCGCTCGATTTGGATCGCGTGCCTGTGCGTCCTGCGCGACCGCCTATTACACTCTCCCCCCTCCTATTCATACTGTCGCTTCCGAGAAACAGCTAATCATATGCACGATAATATTCACTATTTTTTCTCGACGCTTTTGATTGGCTATATAAGACTGACAACAACACAACATTAAACATGGCCGACAAGCAGCGATCTGAGGGGAAGCCGACGAAAAGGAAAAATAAAGCAGACAAAACTAATTGCAAAAAAAAAATTAAAACAAGATGATTAAAAAAAAGAAAAACAAACTTTTTTGTCAGCCTTTGGCTTTGAGTGCTCGGTAAAAGAAAGAAAGAAAGAGATTTCTCTTATAGTAGGTACCGGCAGGCTATGTCTTGAACTGTAAGACTAACTCTTCACCAGCTGTTTTTCAGTTGCATTCCCACGAATGTTATGACACAATTTGTGCATGCACTACCACATTATTTGTACTGTAAACAAAGTTGAAATTTTACCCTTTCCAATGATGTATTTATGTTTGCTGTATGAGTGATTTTTGACAATTTAAAAAAAAACGCTCTGGATGGTTATTTCTCGCTGTGAGCATGGCTTGCAGAGTGATAAAAAAAAACACACGGTGTGTTCCTAGCGCTGGCTACGTCTCCCCATTCAATGTACACAGCTAAAAATAGCACAGAAAGAGAGTGCAGATAATTCCCTTCCAACTGATACTAATTTTGCCTGTAACGTCAAAAAAAAAAAAAGTCTAAATCACAAAAAACAAATTTTAGGAGTTGTTTTCTACCAAAAAGCGCACAAATAAGCATACAAAGCATATACTTTTTGAAAACGTTGATTTTCGCTCTTTCTAATGGTCTACACGATATCCTTGTAACCTCAGCAGGGCCTCGTAGCTTTTGAATAAACGAGCACAGCCATTGCTTGTTCTTCTCAGTCTGTGTCAAAATGGCAGCTAACATGAATGAGCCGACCTGGGACCTTTGGAGTCAGATTAGACGCAATTTTGGTAGAAAATCAAACATACTTCGATGTATTTTTGCTGTAAATGTTGTTAGAAGGATATATATAAACTGTGATAGCAATAATTGCACTTAAAATTGAGTATTTTTCACAATCAAGGCGCTGAGGTACTCTTGCCTTTGACCTAGTGTTGAGAAAATGGAAGCAAGGCATTGACGTGCCCGATGAAAAAGTTCACTATGTGTTTTAATCAATAAATACAAGGACCATAAAATTTCAAATGTGTCAATAAGTAGTTCAGACAACTGCTGATTTTATTGTAGCGCTGGATGTTCAACTTTTAATAAGATATCTGTTGCAAAAGTTTCATAAACAAATCCCCAAGGGAGGTAATCTGCAGTACAGTGCTGTTGGAAACCCCTATTACACTTTACAGACTGTGAAAATGTTATTACACTGAATGCAAATCAGCAAA
Source organism: Oncomelania hupensis (assembly GCA_036898135.1). Classification (NCBI taxonomy): domain Eukaryota; kingdom Metazoa; phylum Mollusca; class Gastropoda; order Littorinimorpha; family Pomatiopsidae; genus Oncomelania; species Oncomelania hupensis. Next base: position 45,412,680 of record CM072512.1, read on the forward strand.
AGTGAAGTTTACATTTTTGTTTACTCTTCTTACCCCAAAATAATGCATTTAGAAATGTTAGTCATGTTATTATAAATGTACACAGCCAAGAGAAAGGCCCATATGAGTAATATGATCTTCAAAACTGCCAAAATGGCAATAATAATAATAATAATAATAATAATAATAATAATAATTAGCATTTGTAAGGCGCCTACCCTACGGATATAGGGCTAGAAACTAATGCAAAGAAGCTCCTGTACTTTGTTGCCTAAAGTAAAACTTGCTGAATAAACCAGTCAAGGTTGGAAAGGTGTCATTGGCAAATAATATTGTGTGGGGGGGGGGGGGGGTGAGGAGGGCAAATTTTTTTCCTAATATGTCATGCTGCATTTCATTTTAAAGTCTATAAAAAAAACACACAGAACACTTTGAATTTTGAAAATTGAACAATAATGTTACATTCTACAGCTATTTGAAGCTTACACACATAATTGCTCTTACGTCCGCAGCTGAAATTTGCAGAAACTGTCAGGCTTATGGGTTTGATAGCCTCAAAAAAAAATAGGGTTAATGTACATAAACAATGCAACAAATTGTTTTAATTTGAACATGTTTTATGGAAATGGTGGCTTCTTACAGCTTTTCAAAATCAGCTTGTCGTGAAATTTGACAAAAACGGCCCAAAACGGCTGAATATGTACCGTATTTAAAGGTCTGTATCTCTGGTTCTAGTAGAGATAGAAAGAAATTGTTTTGTTTTTTGTGTTTGTATTTTTGCCCTCTTTCATAATTTTATCATTTTAATTAACTTCCCCTGAAATTTAATTTTGACCTGCCTGTACCTATATATAGCGCACTTACAAGTTCAGAGAGCTTCTAAAGGCGCTGGCCCGTAATATCCAGCAATCACAAAATAGTTTGCTGAAGTCAGGATTCCAACCCACGTCGCCCAAGACACACTCACACAAGTCGTGCGCTCTGACCATTGAGCTATCCCTGCGTATCTCTACTTTGCTTGGCTCCCTCTTCCTGCTTGGTTCAGTGATGGAGAAAGTTTTAAAGCTAAGGGTATTTATACCGTCAACCAAAACATGTGGGGTTTTTGATACCCTCATTGCAAACATAAGGTTTTTTTTTTACCCCCTTTCAGTTTTTTAGGGGGTACAGCCATTTCTCCTGGAAAGTCTTGTCATCAGTTTGAGTTTCTTCAGGCGGGCCCGGTTGCGGCTCACCTTTTTCTTCTCTTACCGAGCACTCAAAGCCAAAGGCTGACAAAAAAGTTTGTTTTTCTTTTTTTTAATCATCTTGTTTTAATTTTTTTTTTGCAATTAGTTTTGTCTGCTTTATTTTTCCTTTTCGTCGGCTTCCCCTCAGATCGCTGCTTGTCGGCCATGTTTAATGTTGTGTTGTTGTCAGTCTTATATAGCCAATCAAAAGCGTCGAGAAAAAATAGTGAATATTATCGTGCATATGATTAGCTGTTTCTCGGAAGCGACAGTATGAATAGGAGGGGGGAGAGTGTAATAGGCGGTCGCGCAGGACGCACAGGCACGCGATCCAAATCGAGCGATAGCTGTACACACGACCGAAATAGTTGTACCTGATGATACCTCCCAGCAACTTAGCTTTACGTTTTCATACCCCTTTGGCACTGACTTTGTGCGTGTTTATACCCTTTCATTACATTTTTGTTACGTGATTTCCCAACTCAGTACGTGAAACATGTACAATTGTATGTGATCTCCATCACTGTTGGTTAAATAAATGTAACTTTGTCTCCTTATTAAAATGGCCTCTCTTCCTCTACCCTGACAATTTTGTTTTTTTGTTTTTTTTCACTTTTTTATTCTCCAAAACATGCATGCAGATAATATATTTTCCATTTTCAAATGCTAAATGAGGATAAACATATAAGAAGAAAATGTTATAACATAAAAAGAAGAATTATTAGTTCTTTAAGTCACATGTATAAAGCCATACTCTTTGGATTTCTATTCTCTCACAATAATATCTACGTACATATTTGGTATTTTAGAGAAATTAAGAAAGAAAGTAAAGTGGGGAGAAGGAAGAGAGAAGTGAGAAATAAAAGAGAGAGAGAGAAAGAGATTGAGTTAGAAAGAGAGAACACCGTGGGTCATTATCATTTCACAAAATGTACAAAACCAAGATTGGCACGCAGTAAAAAATACATATACATTTAAACTAATATATATAAATGCGGTTATCTATCGTCAAACAGTGGTAAGTACGGGTGCCATTCTTGTACACATTTTTGATACCTCATTTGTAAAAGGGCCATATATTTTTCTACTTCGTATCGGCTTTTTAGCACAGCTGTAAAGGACCTGTAAAGTGTTTTTTTTTTTTCTATTTTGCATTTATAAATGAATGATTTTGATAATAAAATTAACAAATCTAATATTGTGTCCGTTCTTATATTTATTTCGCAGGCCAATATTACGAGATGTTCGCTGAAGTGGAAAGCAATAGCATTATAACACTTAGAATTTAGGGCTCTCTCAAAGTCAGTCCAAAACGTTTGAACCAAAGGACACCTAAAGAAAAGGTGTTGTATATTTTCCCTTTCATGTTCACAAAAAGTACAATCAATACTCTGTTCAACTCCAATGTTAGATAATACTATATTGGTTCCTATTATTCTATGAATTATTCTAATTTGCAGCCACTTCAATTTGATTTCCTTAATTTCCTGTGCTGTCTTAAATATTATTTTCCATTCAACTGTACGCACTATTCTCCCGTCCCAGTTCTTACAACAGTTAAGTTTTACATCATCTTTGACTAATGTATCATATACTATCCTCGCACCTCTTGGAGATGTACCAGTAAGTCTCAACAATTTACTATGTTTATAATCAGCAACATCGGCGTTAACTAGTTGCAGTCCACACCGGCGAACATATCTCTTAACAGCCTCTACACAGCCATAATACAGTAAAACGTTAGTAGTAATATTATATTGGTTAACAAACACTTGAAAACTAAAAAAATTGCCATTGTTATTTAATAAACTTCCAATTTTATATGCACCTTTTTCAATCCAGTCTGGAAAGTAAATTGTTGTATCATCAACTAAAATATTATTATGACAAAATAATGGCTCCGACAAAATTTCCTTAGCACAGTCAAGTCTAATTTTATCTCCCAGAATTTCATACGCCTTAAGAACATCATACCAGAATGGATTACAATTTTCTTCCATACGCAATTTGTTACCAAGCTTATTAATTAATAATACCTTTTCATTAACAATTTCAATTATAATTTTCCATTTATGTTTAGTCTTCATCAACTTTCTGATCCAAGTTATTTTTAATGCGTTCATATAATGGCGTACATCTGGAATGCCAATACCTCCTTCAGAGATACTTTTCATTGAGGACTTTTTAGAAATCTTAGCATTTTTATTATTCCAAACAAACGTAAAAATACTTTTTTGAATAGAATTGACAATATCGTCTGGTGGATTAGGCAATAACAGCCACACAAGCTTCGACAAGATCAACGATTTTAGCACAGCAACCCGACCAACTGGCGTTAACTGACGTTTTAACCATATCTTGTATAGTATCTTAATTTCTAGAAATTTTGCTTCAAAATGTAATTTAACACAGTCTTTTAAGTCATTTGTAAAAATAATTCCAAGTATTTTAAATGTCTCTGGGTTCCATTCCATGCGCAGATGGGGCATGTAAACAATACGAGAATTCTTATTACTACCTAACCAGATTGCGCTACTCTTGTCTGTATTTAAAACTAAGCCAGAAAAAGAGCCAAAACATTCAATATTACTTATAGAATGTCTAAATGAATTTTCGTCTCCTTCTAACATTATTTCAGTATCATCTGCATATTGCGAAATTTTACTTTCGTTATTATTAATTTTTATCACTTTTATTTCTGTATTTTGCTTCATCATAACTGCCAAAATTTCTACACACATAATAAATAAATAACATGAAATTGGGTCTCCTTGTCTACAGCCCCTCTGCACATGAAACCATGGCGTTAGATCTCCATTCACAGTTACTGCGGATTTAATGTTATAATAGAAGGTAGCAATCCATTTACAGAAATCAGGACCACATCCAAAAGCATGTAGCACTTTAAACATAAAATTCCAACTTAAAGAATCAAAGGCTTTTTCGAAGTCTAGGCAAAGAAGAAGGCCAGGTTTATTATGTATTTGTAAATAATCGATATCATAAATTAAACGAATGTTGTCACCTATATATCTATCCCGCATAAAACCAGTCTGGTCTTCAGTAATAATAGAAGGTAACACTATCTTAAGTCTGTTAGCAATGCACGATGAAGCAATTTTAAATATTACGTTAAATAAGGAAATAGGTCTCCAGTTTTTTATGAACTCCTTAGACCTATCCCCCTTCGGTATACAAACTATTACTCCCTCTTTCTGTGTTGACGATAATTCTCCCTTCCTAAACCCTTCATTTATTGACCTAACTACAAAATCCCTTAGACTACACCATAAAAATTTAAAGAACTCTACAGTAAACCCGTCACTACCTGGACTCTATCCTGACATTTTTGGCCTCCTATCCCCCTCCCATCCACCCACCCACTTAATTTTATTGCGCAGTATGTTCTTTTGTTTATGGCTATGCACACATGTTTTCTGTTGTGATTTTATATGATGCAGATGACCCCCAGGAATCAAGTAGGCCTACATGCTCCGATGACGACTGCACAAGCTCGGTAAATCCAGACGAACACAAAGATCCCTCTCAGACCCTCGACTACAGAACTGGTGATGATCCATCTTCTCCAGCAGTCACCATCTTACAAGCCACTGGTAAAGGATGGGATAAAAAACATTGCTGTGTTTTTTGTCAGAGATACTATTCTAAAATAGCTAGGCATTTTGAACAAAAGCATGCAAAGGAGTCTGCTGTTGCAAGAGTTCTGCTTCTACCCAAGAAAAGCAAAGAAAGGAAGAAAATGTGGCTTGAATTGCGAAACAAAGGCAATTTCAGCCATAACACGAAGGTTTTGAGAAAAGGTTGTGGTAAACTCATACCCTCAAAAAGACCACGAACTGTTGATGCTGCTCCCCATGATTTTGTCCCATGTGCACATTGTTTAGGCCTCTTTCAAAAGAAGGTGCTTTGGCGCCATGTTAAACAATGCTCATGTCATCCTGTAGGCAAATGTACACGGAACCATGTTCAACAAGGAAGCTCACTGCTGCCTGTGGCAAAATGTGTATCGCAGGTTTTTAAAGATGAAATTTTGAATACAATGGGTGTAGACGAGATAAGCTTTGTTGCAAAGAAGGATGACCTAATCTGCCGGTATGGTGAGAAACTTTTTGCCAAACATAGGAAGTATGCTCATAGGAACCAATATGTAAAACAAAAAATAAGAGAATTGGGACGTTTCTTAGTAGCTGCACGAAAAAAATCTCAAGGATTAAGAAACCTCCGCCTTTCAGAGTGTTTGTCACCAAAAATGTTTGACACAGTCTGTGATACAGTCAAAGATGTTTCAAAATACAACCCAGCAACAGGACAGTTTGAGATTCCCTCATTGGCCATGAAGCTAGGTCATGCCTTGAGCAAGTGTGCCAATATTTTAAAATCTGTCTCTATTAAAGAAGAGAATACTGATCTGAGGAAACAGACGGAAGCATTCTTAGAATTGTACATGTCTGAATGGACAAGTGAAATCTCTGCTCACGCTTTGCAACAACTGAATCAAAGGAAATTCAATAACCCCAAGAGACTTCCTCTTGCACGAGACCTACAAAAGGTCAACACTTATCTGCAGACAAGGGCGCATGAGATCTTAAAACATATTCAAACGGATCTACCCCTGGCCGAACTGATCTTAGACTGGCACCAGCTAAGCAAAGTGACACTGACCCAGATAGTTCTCTTCAACAGGAGGAGGAGTGGGGAAGCTGAGAGAATTAAAGTTGAACACTACCATGCAAGTATGAAGAACGGAAAGCAAATTCAAGATGATCTTTTGTCTGGCCTATCAGAACTTGAAAAGCACCTCACTCAAGTACTGCATCGTGTTGACATCCCTGGCAAGTGTGGCAGACGCGTTCCTGTTCTTCTTTCTCAGCAACTCAAAAAGCAAGTGGAATGTCTTTTGAAGTATCGAGGTAAGGTTGGTGTGGATGCAGACAATCCCTACCTGTTTGCTCGTGGCAGTGGAGCAAAAACTCCAATTTCGAGCTGTGCAGCACTTCGGCAGTTTACTGAGGAGAGTGGGACGGAGATGCCAGACCTCATCACTTCTACAGCTCTTCGAAAGCATGTTGCAACAACATCCCAGATTCTGAATCTGAAAAATCATGAACTAGATGCACTTGCAAACTTCATGGGTCATGATGTAAGAATTCATCGAGATTTTTACCGTCTACCAGAAGATACCATGCAGCTGGCGAAGGTTAGCAAGCTTCTCATTGAGTTAGAGGCTGGCAACATATCGAAGTACCGTGGCAAATCGCTGGATGAAATCCATATTGATCAAGACGAGACTGTGGAAACAGAGGGTGTCGACATTCTTCCAGAAATTCCTGTGGGAACAGAGGGTGTCGACATTCTTCCAGAAATTCCTATGGGAACAGAGGGTGTCGACATTTTTTCAGAAATTCCTTCTGATAATGAACATGAAGATCGTGAAATGGCAGAGTCACATGAAGTACTACACAAGAGCAGAAGACGAAGCAGAAATTCTAAACCTAGCCCACCAGCAAGGCACAAATGGACAGAGTCTGAAAAGCAGGCAGTCCAGCGCCAGCTTGGACATTGTTTTAGAGCAGAAACTCTTCCTGGGAAAATAGAATGCGAGAAAGCTAAGCAGCGAGAACCTTCCCTTATTAATAGAGCATGGCAACAGATAAAGTTTTTTGTGAAAAATAACATAACGACCAAAAGACGAAGATTGCAGCGCGACATGTTTGACTTTTAACCCTTTGACTATTGAGTGTGAAAAGAATTTTAAACTGTCATCCCATCTCATCACTGTCATAAAACCGCAGAAAACATACCTTCATAACATAATGATAAGCATTGAAACCGCAGGAAACATACCTTTATAACATAATTTTTTGGGGTTTGATGTATTCCTGTTTCAAGTTTGATTTAAAGCATTGTATTTTGCTGCTTAACAAAAATGTGAAATAGTTAAACACATTGGTAACCCAAAAAAAAAAAATTGTTTCAGATGTAGCAACTTGGTTCAGTTGTGTTCAGGGTAAAGTATTTCATTTAGTGACAGATTTTATTTACAATGAGCAATACACTAAGATTATGTTCATGTGTATGTTTTGGCTAAAACTACATTGCGTTAATAATAATAATAATAATGACATTACTAATAATGACATTACTAATAATTTAATAATGTGCATCTTTAAATGACAAAACAAAACAAACTAGGCTATAGTATTCCAATATAGGCCTAAACACCATGTTTTTTTGGTTTTTTTTCGGAGCCATTTTTTGGTTTGTTGACAAAATGGAATCGCAAACTAGATGTACTCTGTGACTGTCAATGCGTTGGTGCGTTGCATGTCAGCAATGAAAACTATGGATCGGAAAAGTTTGTATTATACCGAAAGGGTAAATAATTTCGTTTCGGTAATGGTTGTGCTAAGTTTTATGGAGTTCGCAGTTTGTATAGAACTTTTTAAAGGACAAATCTTCGCAAAGTTTGTTCGTAAAATCAATAGGTCACTTGACCAGCTCTGGCTGGCAAACCAATCGGTCATTTCAGATTTTTATGCGTCAATGACCGACGCCAAGAATAAACCCTGCATTTATAACATAATTAGAAACCTTCAAACTGTCATTCCAGCCTTTGAATGTATCCTTGCTTGTGCTGTGTCAAGAAACTGAAGAAAAGCATGTACAACATTTTTTTTTGTATTCCTGTTTCAAGTTTGATTTAAAGCATTGTATTTTGCTGCTTAACAAAAATGTGAAATAGTTAAACGCATTGGCAACCCAAAAAAAAAAAAAAGATTGTTTCAGATGTAGCAACTTGGTTCAGTTGTGTTCAGGGTAAAGTATTTCATTTAGTGGCAGATTTTATTTACAATGAGCAATACACTGAGATTATGTTCATGTGTATGTTTTGGCTAAAACTACGTTGCGTTGATAATAATAATACTAATAATAATAATAATGACATTACTAATAATGACATTACTAATAATTTAATAATGTGCATCTTTAAATGACAAAACAAAACAAACTAGGCTATAGTATTCCAATATAGGCCTAAACACCATGTTTTTTTTTTTTTTTTCGGAGCCATTTTTTGGTTTGTTGACAAAATGGAATCGCAAACTAGATGTACTCTGTGACTGTCAATGCGTTGGCGCGTTGCATGTCAGCAATGAAAACTATGGATCGGAAAAGTTTGTATTATACCGAAAGGGTAAATAATTTCGTTTCCGTAATGGTTGTGCTAAGTTTTATGGAGTTCGCAGTTTGTATAGAACTTTTTAAATGACAAATCTTCGCAAAGTTTGATCGTAAAATCAATAGGTCACTTGACCAGCTCTGGCTGGCAAACCAATCGGTCATTTCAGATTTTTATGCGTCAATGACCGATGCAAGAATAAACCCTGCCTTTACAACATAATCACCCCTTGGGGTCATGAGCAATCTTGCCACTGTAGATTGTTCTAACCTATCAAGGGAAAAGTGAAAGCCCCAGTTAAAAACCTGTCTTGACTTTGTAGGCATGAGAGATTCACTGCGGCAACAGTACCCCCGTTGGGGTGCCGGGGGTTTCAGTATAAATAGTATCCCCAATTTCTGGAAATTTAGTGCTTTAAATTCCCACTGTTGCTATCTTCCTCATATACTCTTTCCCTTTCCTGCTCTGTCCTATCACTCTGCTATACTATCTTCTTCTTCGCTAGATCAATGACCTACCTTTTTTCTTGAAAACTCTTCCTGGACAAGACTCCTTGTTTGTGTATGAGGTCTGTTGGATCAGCTTGGGAGTGTTGGACGCTTTCTGCTGGGTGGTCACTAGGGCTTCCTATGATGTTAGTATTTAGCAATATAGGCATTTTATATGTATGTTTCGTTGATTTGTAATGATGGTTGTATTCTATTTTGTTTTTGTAACCGGGGGTTCGCGTAGTTGTAAACCCTCAGCCGTCCCCCGCGTGGGATGTCTTTATTGTAAAGTGACTGGCTGGTGGAGGGCGTTCAATTTTCCCACTAGGGTTGTTTGAGCAGATCTTTTATGCGGATCGGGGGTTGTCCGGTCCTGATTTGGCTCGGAGGAGTCCGCTGGACCTAAAGCAACAATAAATCGATCAATCAAAAGTATTATATTTTGTTTTTGTAAACAGGGGTTAAATAAATTAGAGTACAGCCTCTGCGTCCCCTGCGTGGGATGTCTTTATTGTAAAGTGACCGGCTGGTGGAGAGCTTTCAGTTTTACCAATAGGGTTGTTTTAGCAGGTCTTTGATGTGGATTGGGGGCGAGTCCTCTTTCACTGAAGTTGTGGTCTTGATTTTGTGGTCCCGATTCACCTGTACAGGTCCTGTATTCCTGTTTCAATTTTGATTTTAAGCATTGTATTTTGCTGCTTAACAAAAATGTGAAATATTGAAAACACTTTGGCCACCCAAAAAAATAAAAGATTGTTTCAGATGTAGCAACTTGGTTCAGTTGTGTTCAGGGTAAAGTATTTCATTTAGTGGCAGATTTTATTTTCAATGAGCAATACACTGACATTATGTTCATGTGTATGTTTTGGCTAAAACTACATTGCGTTGATAATAATAATAATAATAATAATAATAATAATAGTAATAATGACATTACTAATAATTTAATAATGTGCATCTTTAAATGACAAAACAAAACAAACTAGGCTATAGTATTCCTATATAGGCCTAAACACCATGTTTTTCTTTTTTTCGGAGCAATTTTTGGGTTTGTTGACAAAATGGAATCGCAAACTAGATGTACTCTGTGACTGTCAATGCGTTGGCGCGTTGCATGTCAGCAATGAAAACTATGGATCGGAAAAGTATGTATTATACCGAAAGGGTAAATAAATTTCGTTTCGGTAATGGTTGTGCTAAGTTTTATGGAGTTCGCAGTTTGTATAGAACTTTTTAAAGGACAATTCTTCGCAAAGTTTGTTCGTAAAATCAATAGGTCACTTGACCAGCTCTGGCTGGCAAACCAATCGGCCATTTCAGATTTTTATGCGTCAATGACCGATGCCAAGAATAAACACTGCCTTTATAACATAATCAGAAACCTTCAAACTGTCATTCCAGCCTTTGAATGTATTCTTGCCTGTGCTGTGTCAAGAAACTGAAGAAAAGCATGTACAACATTTTTTTTTGTATTCCTGTTTCAAGTTTGATTTTAAGCATTGTATTTTGCTGCTTAACAAAAATGTGAAATATTGAAAACACTTTGGCCACCCAAAAAAATAAAAGATTGTTTCAGATGTAGCAACTTGGTTCAGTTGTGTTCAGGGTAAAGTATTTCATTTAGTGGCAGATTTTATTTTCAATGAGCAATACACTGACATTATGTTCATGTGTATGTTTTGGCTAAAACTACATTGCGTTGATAATAATAATAATAATAATAATAATAATAATAATAATAATAATAATAATAATAATAATAATACTAATAATTTAATAATGTGCATCTTTAAATGACAAAACAAAACGAACTAGGCTATAGTATTCCTATATAGGCCTAAACACCATGTTTTTCTTTTTTTCGGAGCAATTTTTGGGTTTGTTGACAAAATGGAATCGCAAACTAGATGTACTCTGTGACTGTCAATGCGTTGGCGCGTTGCATGTCAGCAATAAAAACTATGGATCGGAAAAGTATGTATTATACTGAAAGGGTAAATAAATTTCGTTTCGGTAATGGTTGTGCTAAGTTTTATGGAGTTCGCAGTTTGTATAGAACTTTTTAAAGGACAATTCTTCGCAAAGTTTGTTCGTAAAATCAATAGGTCACTTGACCAGCTCTGGCTGGCAAACCAATCGGCCATTTCAGATTTTTATGCGTCAATGACCGACGCCAAGAATAAACCCTGCCTTTATAACATAATCAGAAACCTTCAAACTGTCATTCCAGCCTTTGAATGTATTCTTGCCTGTGCTGTGTCAAGAAACTGAAGAAAAGCATGTACAACATTTTTTTTTTAATTCCTGTTTCAAGTTTGATTTAAAACAGTTGCTTAAAGCTTTTTGTATGTTTCATATGGTCTGATCTGAATTCATTATTAAAACAATCTGAATGGATCCATTGTGCACCGATTTTATTTGTTGCACCCATGTACAAGATTATCTGTTCACTTTCTACATTTCCTTTCACTATACATGCTTGTTTACTTTCTGCTTGCGTGTTCCTTTTCACTCTATTTACTTTGTTTACTTTTTTTTCTTTCACTCTTGTTATCGTGAAGACAAAACTCACAATTTCCTTTAAAATCAATTCTTTCTTTATTCTGGTGATGTCCGTCAATCATAATCTCGGTTATACTGAAATCAAAGTTTGATTCTTAGCACATGCAACAGTATACAAAGTTTTGTATTCATAAAAAAATTGCTGTCAGAAAATAATAAACTAAAAACAAGTTCTCATACACCAACAAATAAAAATAAAACTTAAAAAATCACAAACGTTACATCAGATTGACCGTCGCTAAACAACTTCCATCAAAAACAGCAGAATACTTTGGTTATAATTGTGTGAAAAGTAAAAAAACTATCAAAATCAGTACAACATGCTGTTGTTATTAACATAAACATCCTGGTTTTGTGTGCATGTATATATATATATAAAGAGAGAGAGAGATTGGTTGTCATCAGTATAAACATTCTGGGGTGAGACAATCAACAGAATGCATTTAGTCGGATATCTTAATTATCAACCACACCCATGTAAGCATGATTGTGACAAAGACTAGTTTGCGTCGTCTGCTACTGTGCATGTGCAGATCTATTGATCTACAGTAGCTTTTCTTTCATGCAAGTAAATCACCATTATATTTTATAAATCATTTTTTGTCTCTAACTGCTTATTTCCTTTGAAATTACTCATATTTCTCATTGTACAAAACATTCTCGTCAAATGAACACGCTCGAAAGAGCCAACCCAATGTGGCAGAACAGCGTCTCCGGTTACTGCGGTTTGAGGCATGCTGTAATAGCAAGTTTTGTGTTTACATTAAACTAATACTGATACATACTGCTCCAACGAACGTTTTGTGCACAAACTCGGCACGTTTAAAATATTTCACCATCAATTCTTGACACAATATTAAAATATTTTTAAAATAAATAGTAAATGCGGCATTACGAACGCTAGGATATAATTAACCCGCGTGGAAAGGGTGAAGGCCACTCGTACAGGTCTATTTTTAGACAGACTGAGGTCACTGGATTAATGTTTTCTTTTCATCATAACTTTTACTCCCTACTCATCCAGTGAGGGAGAAATTTTCACCGCCTGATATCTGGAGGAGGGGGTGGGTGGTGGGGGGTGGGATGGAGAAAACCTCCCCTCCCCTCACCCCCGGTTAAAAAATAAAAAGTAAAAACAAAGAAGAGACAAGGGGATTGAACCCAAGGCCTTTGCGTTAGTAAAAAAAAAAAACTTTCTAACCAACTGAGCTAATTGGCCTTCGACAATATTATTGTCAAACAAAGTATGTATCATTGTGAAAAAAAAGTATATTATATACACATCTCATAGCAAAATTAGTTCACGTGACGTCAGTCTAAAAATAGCCCTGACCTGTTCGAGTTCCCGTCCGCAACCACGTCGTGGGGTAAAGAGCATGCGTGAACGAATCATACCTTACACATCAAATGTAGTATTAATCCAAGATTGGATACAAATTACTTTATGATTTTTCCATTATAACAAATAATTCACTAACCAATTCACTAATATTCTCAGGCTATAAGTGACACAGATTATAATAATGTTTGAGCACATCACTCCAAAAAGTTAAAGCTCTCTTAGCTGACAGCATTTACATAATTATTTCCAAATAAATTCGTAGGTTAAACGTGTTTTTTTTTTTTTTTTTTTTTTTTTTTTTGGTTAGACCAGACAACCTCTTAATCCCTCTGATCTTTAATGAATCCAAAACGTGCCTAAAACCCGATGAAATACAAGAAGCCTAACTACTGTTATTGTTAGAGCTGCATGGGTACTGTGGATCAAAGTCGTATCGGTATTATCGCGGTATTTTTAGGTCGTATCGGTATTTCGTACCGGTATACCGCGATTGTTAGAGTTACAATCAAATGGGATATGGCACCGACAGTAGTGACCGACGCAAAAGAAAGATTGTCATTTACCTAAAAAAGAGTTTAAAAGAACCACATATCCATAGAAACTGAAGCTTTATTTTTGCTTGAACGCCTTCAGAACAAATTATCATAAATCACTGTTTAGAACATCAGCAAACTTGAAACCACAAAATCAAAATAAAACAAAAACATTCAACGGGAAAGATCTTTAAGAACTTTAAGAGTTCAGAAGGATTAGCGACTGGTACCATGCTCAAACACGTGGTAAGCTGCTGTACGTCTTACAAGTTCTTCTTCAAAAACAGCTGCTTATGCCCGTGTTTGGGCTTTAGGCTCGCTCTCTGGGCGGACAAGATGTCGCCCAATGTCGCGTTATGTGTTGTCAAAGTCAAAGTCAAAAACGCTTTATTCCATAAAACCCCATGGGGCACGTGGATACAACTAAAAGAACAAAAATAAACACTGAATAATATGGAAATCATAAAATACAACATAAAGTACATATGTACAAATATTACAAAAACAAAAGTCAATCATTCGCACTCGCGTTCTAGAGGACACATAGTTCACATTTGCAAATTACACATTCATTATTATCACATAACACAAGCATACTACATAACAATTATGTCCACACACTCTGATCACAAATTGCACGCACTCTCTCGCAAGATTGGATAATAATGAAGGGGCAGGGGAGGGGGGGGGGTACAAACTGGTATTGAATATTTAAATTGTCATTATTGATTGAAATTAATCACTATTATTACTGTCGTTAGTATTACAAATCATTCTATTGCGTTCTGAAACAATCCATTCTTATTTTCATAAACTTAGCCAGTTTCAGCAGAATAGTTTTATTTCTCGTTGAAAATAAATTAAAAAATTTAATAGCATCGGGTAGCACATAGAAAAAACCTTTTAGGCAGCACTTTTTGGATCATCATCGAATTGTGCACATATAAAAATACAATGAAATTCATCTCCTAGTTCATTAAGCACACTTATTACAGATTCTGTCACATCTGTGGATTCCAAGAAACCGTCCCCTTTGCACTGGTAAAGGTTCTAAATTTTATAATAACAGCAGCTAGGTTGGAGGGCAAAATTGTCAAATATTCTTCTAATTCAAAATTTTCTTTAAACATTCTATGATTATAATATAAATCATTTGTGTCAATGTCCAAGGGCCAGTTTTGTACATGTTGATCCTGCAGCCTTTTCTTTATCTCTTCTTTAAACCCTTCGGCACAAACATTCGAGCCTTGAGATTGATCATACCAAACATTTCCAGTTCCATTTCTAGTTTTTCCAGAGAATTCCTGAAACAATCTCAATACTCACATTTGTACAAGTTCAGTTCGTACATCTTCAGCAAAAACTTGTAAACCACACAAAATAATTTAGTACTATTTTTTTCAAAAGCAAGCTTATACCAAACATTTAACATACGTTTTTTTGCTAAGAGCATGTCGGAGTACTTTTACCAAGCTTTAAGATCAACTTTTCTGAGCTGGCTTAAAGCTTCCGTTGTAATTGATTTTCATTCCAAGATTTTGAAAATCGTACGTAACCTCAATTTGCTCACCATTGTACATAAAAATCGGGACATTTCTTACTTTACCTGTGGAAAACATCATAACCTTTGTTTTTGCTACATTAACTTTAAGTTTCCAGAGCTGACAATAATCATACATTAAATCAGATTTCCCAGTAAACCGGACCTTGGACACCCGCACCGGGTATACAGTTACGTATCGATAAAACCGTCCAACCCTAGTTTTTGTTGAATGAACCAGTGAAGTCAGTCACGTCATGTCCACACCCACCATTGGCACAACGCAGATTGCGATACAAGATAGACATTAAAATTTGCCATCTTTATTCTTGCCCATTACGGAATTAGAACATGGGTCCTTGATCTGCCAGGCACAACGCTCTAACACTTGAGCTGAGGATTTTTTTCTTTATTCCCCCCCCTGTCCCCCGCCTTCATTTGCCCTATTACTGGATTGTTTAACAAACTAACAAAAAATAGAATAAAAAAGAAAAAAACAACCACTTACTTTTCTGGTGGTGATTCAGTTGTAAGTAGTCCGCCGAGCTGGACACTGTAAGCAATGACTAGGTCCTTTCTCCTCTATCCTCTATCTCCGGTCACGCAGGATTGTGCTCAGTAGTCTGGACGTCTGACCCTGCGCCTAATGGTAGCGAATGGACGCCTCGGGTGGATTGAGTTGGACGGTTTTGGTCAGTGCCCTGAGCAGCTCCTGACCTGAAAAATTGCTATTAAAAAAAAAATCTTAAAAATGATATTGAGGTGTTATGACTCAAAGAGCATAGTTACTATTTGTAGATAGATAGATAGATAGATAGATAGATAGATAGATAGATAGATAGATAGATAGATACATACATACATACATACATAGATACATACATAAATACATACAGACATAAATACGTACAGACATAAATACATACATAAATATATCACGCGCGGCTCTCGCTAACACAGCGATTCAAGCCGCTGCCTGATCATTATAGGGTCAGACTGAAGCGCCCACTTGCAACCCAAAAACTTTTTTCAATTGTCTAAATATTTTTATTACTTATTTATCTACATATTTGATATCCAGTTAAATACTTGATTCTTTTGTTGTTGTTATTGTTGTTTTATTCTGTGATGATGGGTCTATTGTTGCTGGGCTCTGCGGTTTTATTTCTAATCTGCTGGACCCTTTTAATTGTGAACACTAGCTTACCCACTAACTAATTACACATTCATCTTGAGGACTTGCTAACGGTCCCGAAAACGTTGGTCTACAATCATGGTCCTCGGTCTTAATGCGGTTTAAGAGTGTGTAAGCAAGTGTGTACGGAAGTCCTCAACATGAATGCTATTTGTGAATGTGTGTATTTAGTCCTCACAAGACACCCCCCGCCAGTCTTCACTTATCACGCAACATACCAAGTCTAATAGCTCAAAGAGTAGTTACTATTTTGAAACGTACGACCCCTAGCGCTGCTTTCGGGAGCCAAGAGACAATGCTTGCAGTATCGAATCTCAAAAATACCTATTCTTTCTAATAGTCCCCACAACCGAGGTCTAGAATCATAGTCCTCAGACTGTGTAAGCGTTCGAGTATGTGTGTGTGTGTGTGTGTGTGTGTGTGTACATATGTGTGTGTGTACATATGTGTGTGTGTACATGTGTGTGTGTGTGTGTGTGTGTGTGTGTGTGTGTGTGTGTTGAGGTGTGCGTGTACGTGTATAAATTCATCATAAAATATTGTTAAAGATGTATATTTGTGTGTGTGTGTGTGTGTGGGCGTGTGTGTGTGTGTGTGTGTGTGTGTGTGTGTATGTATACGTCTCTGCATGTGTGGTTATAATACTCTGCACACACGTTTGTATAACTGCATGCCAAAATACTCTTAATGCATGCCCGTGCATGATGCGGCATTTGTTTGTTGCGGCGTTCATTTAATGGTGTGCGGCAGCGAGCGGCCGGCGTGCGGGGCGTGCGCGGGTGTGCGCGGGGCGTGCGTGCGCGGGCGGGCAGACCACTGCACCCATTTACATCTCGTGTGGTCTTGGTGTGGGGTCTGTTTTGTTTACACTCAACAATGAATAAGTTATTTGTCAACAAATGCAATTTTTCACTGTCCATTTCTTCAGTTTAATTGCTCTCATAGTTTTAGTGTTGATTTAGCCAAAATAAAACGTATACAGCTATAGGCTGTCTTGTATATAATGATAAAAGAGAGTCTCATAGCCTTGTGAACGTAGGGGAGCGTGATGTTAAAGAGATTACACTTATCTTGGGACCATCGTAATGATGGTGATGCCCCTCTCTATTTCCCTCGCTGCTTTACCTTCCCCACCCTCAAGAGAGTAGGTATTTAGTCACCCCATCCAAGTGTTAATCACACTAGCTGGTGCTTAACTTGTGACACAGTAGTGAGTGCTCCAACCACTGTGCTATCCACAAAGCATATACAGCTATAGACCACCTTGTATATAAAAATAAAGATAGTCCCATAGTCTTGAGATCCCACTTATCTTGGGCCAGCATAATGAGGGTGATGTCCATCTCTCTCCCTCACTGCTTTAGGTAGTCAGTCATAGTTGAGTCCTTCACGTTTTGTGGTCACCCATCCAAGTGCTAATCATCCTGGACGGTGGTTAACGTGCGACACAGTAGCGAGTGTTCCAACCACTGTGCTATCAGACATCCCTTGGCATTTTTTCCTTATTTAGTCTTTGTGTGACAGACTTGGTTGTCATATTCTATAACTATACCAAATTAGGATCAATGTAATACTTAATCACCACCACCATCACCTTCAACTCGGGTGTGATAGATGCCGTCACTGAGATCCTTGGCAAACATCGACCAAAAAAATAAGTGTGCAGACACTGTATACATGCACGGACATGATATCTTCGTTGCACGGGGTGGGTGTTTTGTTTTCAGCGTATTTCATTGTATTTTGGCGTGCATTGTTTTAAATTTGGGCGTGCAGTGTTTCAAATTTGATTGTACAGAGTATTAAAAATGTGTGTGCAGACACTGCATACATGCACGCACACGTGCACGCACATGATATCATCGATGCACGGGTTGCGTGTTTTGTTTTCAGCGTATTTCATTGTATTTTGGCGTGCATTGTTTTAAATTTGGGCGTGCAGTGTTTCAAATTTGATCGTACAGAGTATTAAAAATGTGTGTGCAGACACTGCATACATGCATGCACACGTGCACGCACATGATATCATCGATGCACGGGTTGCGTGTTTTGTTTTCAGCATATTTCATTGTATTTTGGCGTGCACTTTTAAAACTTTGGGCGTGCAGTGTTACAAAATCCGTGTGCAGTGTTACAAAATATGTGTGCAGACACTGCATACATGCATGCGCACGTGTGCAGACACTGTTTACAATGGATGAACACGGTATCATCGTTGGACGGGGTACGTGTTTTTATTATATTTTGGCGTGCAGTTTTAAAAATTTGTGTATGCAAGTGTGCGTACGTGTGTAGACACTGCATACATGTACATGTATGTCATCATCCATGTTATCATCACTGCATGGGGTGTGCGTCCACACCATCATCGCTGTATGGGGTCAGTGTGTTCAAAGTATTTCCTTGTATTTTCATATGTAGTTTTAAAAATTTGTGTGGGCAAGTGTGTGTACGTGTGCGTGTGTAGATACTGCATACATGCCCATGCACGTTATCATCCATGTCATCATCGCTGCATGGGGTGCGCATTTTTTCAACATAGTTTTGAGTATTTCAATGATAGGATGGTGGAGTGTGCTGGGTGTGCGAGGAGCGGGGCTGAGGGTGGGTGGGTGTGTAGGTAGATAAAAAAGGATTTAAAAAAGTGCGGGCTAAATCAAAAAAAAAAGATGGTTAAATCTATAAGCTGACTAATAAAAATAAGTGTGATCATCAACTAAAAAAATAGAGCAAAGAGAGAGAGATCGAGAGAGAGAGAGAGAGAGAGAGAGAGAGAGAGAGCGAGAGAGAGCGAGAGAGAGAGAGAGAGAGAGAGAGCGAGCGAGAGAGAGAGAGAGAGAGAGAGAGAGATAAATAAGAAAAAGAAGAGAAAGATGATCTAGCTCAAAACCACCAAGACGCATACTTGCAGCCTTTTGGGTGCATGGTCTGACGCCCTAGACAACTGAGCACTAACCATGTAATACTTTATCAGGCGTTGGCTAATATATTATCTAACTCAAAAACCATCGAGACGTACACTTGCAGCCTTTTGTTAACCACCACCAAGAAGCGCACTTGTAGCCTTTGGGTATATGATCTGACGCCCAGACAATTGAGCACTATCCACACAGTATTTACTCTTTAAAAAGTGATAGCTAAATCTATAAGCCGACTAATAAACAAGTGTGATCATGTGTGTGACTTGTTAAACATGTTGGCGGGCGTCATCAGGGGTGGCATATATGTTTAGACTTTTTTTTTTCAGGCGTGTGACAGCATTTGATTAGTATTCAGTTATCTATGTTTGTAAAGATTTGTCTATATATTCAACCACGCCACACAACAGATTGTAGTTAGATATTCAATACCCCCTCCAAAAGTGACATTTTTTGATATTGTGTGTGCAGAGATCGATAAAAAATGAGAGGGAGAGAGAGAGAGAGAGAGAGAGAGAGAGAGAGAGAGAAAGAGAGAGAGAGCGAGAGAGAGTTACTTCCCATATCTTATGCTTGCGTCAGCCGTTTCCATATCATGTCCAAACATGCAGAGAAAGAGAGAGCGAGAGAGAGAGAGAGAGAGTAATAATAAGATGTAGATAGAGAGAGAGAGGGAGAAAAAGAGAGAGAAAGAGAGAAAGAGAGAAAGAGAGAGAGAGAGAGAGCGAGAGAGAGAGAGAGAGTTACTTCCCATATCTTATGCTTGCGTCAGCCGTTTCCATATCATGTCCAAACATGCAGAGAAAGAGAGAGCGAGAGAGAGAGAGAGAGAGAGAGAGAGAGAGAGAGAGAGAGAGAGAGAGAGAAAGAGAGAGAGCGAGAGAGAAAGAGAGAAAAAGAGAGAGAGAGAGAGAGCGAGAGAGAGAGAGAGAGTTACTTCCCATATCTTATGCTTGCGTCAGCCGTTTCCATATCATGTCCAAACATGCCTTTAAGAAAAAAATGGGCCAGCGTGGTGTGGTACTTTGTGGTACTGTTATTGTGATTGATAAAAAAAACACCTTTTTTGGTAAAGTTTAACTATAATTTCTGTGATCACTTGTATTTTAAGTGCTTTAAACGTTGTAAATATTGTAAGATATAACTTTGGTGCATGAAAAAAAATATAAAAAACGCAATGATTGATTAATTGTAAAAGATATTATTAGTGATTTTAAATGTGTGGCATTTTAAGGTTTCAGTACTAGATTTTGTTGACTGTAAAGCTCCCAACAACTTATGCAAACAGCATCAATTTTAATGCATTAGCTTGTTCAAATATCTTCTACAAAAGTTAAGATTATTGTTAGAGGATTTTTCATGGATATTTTACAAGTTTGGCAGAGGACAGACACATAAGTTCTGGTAAGATCATTTATTGCATGCGTTCACGTACAGCTCACACTGTGTTTTTGTATCATTGAGTATTGGTTTGTTTTCATTTTAAATTGCACGACTTTTTCTCTCCTCGCTTTCCTGCTTACACATTATTCTATTAGTAAACATAGATGATTGTATATTTTAATAACAATTGTATACATTTATATGCAGAGAAAAAGAGAGCGTGAGAGAGATAGATAGATGAGATAGAGAGGAGAGATAGAAAGAGAGAGAGAGAGAAGGAGAGAGAGAGAGAGAGAAAAAAAAGAGAGAGAGAGAGATAGAGAGTGAGAGAGAGAGAGACTCAAATCAATAAAATAAATCAAATACTTTAAAATATTTGCGCGATTCGCCTCATATAAATTCAATATCTCAAAAACCACTACATCAATTCTGCTCCTGTTTACCACTTTTTATCATGCGTCATCGATAGACTTTGTCATCAAAACTAAACAAAATCAATAATAACGTTAAAAAAATTGCCTGTTTGATTAAAATGACCCTCATCCAATCCTATATAATCATTATCAAAATCATGTCTCTGCCTTTACACCATCTGTTTGAGTGATAGATGTGTGTGAGAGAGGATGAGCCAGAGAGAGTATATATACACATAGACCATGATCTATCATTTGCAATGCTTCACATCCAAAAAAATTCTAGTTAAGCTATCTCTCTTAAAATAAATAAGTTTATCATCTGCTCCCATGTAAATAAGATGAGCCACAGTCTTTCAAGCGTGATGGGCAGCTAATCACCCCTTCCCCCTGCTGGCTAATCACCCCCTCGGGATATCTCGCCATACTTACCAAGGCGCTGGTCAATTGATACATGATCTAAATCAAAATTGTCAAGACGCACGCTTGCAGCCTTTGGGTGCTTGGTCTAATGTACAGACAACTGAGTCATTACATATCCATCAATGGTCATTAACTATTCTTGGGTGTGTTTGTATAACAAAATATAGACACACAGAGATGAAAAAAAAAGAGAGAGAGAGTGAGAAAAAGAGAGAGGGTGTGAGAGAGATAGAGGACAGACACATAAGTTCTGGTAAGATCATTTATTGCATGCGTTCACATACAGCTCACACTGTGTTTTTGTATCATTGAGTATTGGTTTTTGTTTTCATTTTAAATTGTACGACTTTCTCTCTGCTTACACATTATTCTATTAGTATACATAGATAAATGTATATTTTAATAACAATTGTATACATTTATATGCTGAGAAAGAGAGAGAGAGAGAGAGAGAGAGAGAGAGAGAGAGAGAGAGAGAGAGCGAGAGAGAGAGAGAGAGAGTGAGAGAGAGAGAGAAAAAGAAAGAGAGAGAGAGAAAGAAAAAGAGAGAGATTTTGATATTTATGAATGGTACTAAAATTTTGCTGGCTCCCGTCTTCTTTTGATCCGCCCTTTCGTTAATCCTAACTATGTCTTCGGGGTATATATAATACATCATTTTAACATTTATGAGTGGTGCTAAAGTTTATTACCGATCATTAAATTAGCGTGTCTAGGTATAACTATTAATGTATACAAACACAAAAAGATGCGCACTTGCTGTCTTTGGGGTGCTTGATCTAACGCCCAGACCACTGAGTCATCATATATTCTTATGTGGCTCTGTATAAACATGATCCTAAAAACCATAAGACGCGCACTTGCTGCCTTTAGATGTTTGATCTCACGCTCATACCACTGAGTCATTCTATATTCATCAAGATGCACACTTGCTGTCTTTGACTTAGACGCGCACTTGCTGCCTTTGGATGTTTGATCTAACGCCCATTCTCTATTCGCCGAGATGCACACTTGCTGTCTTTGGGGTGCTTGGTCTAACGCACAGACCATTGAGTCATTCTATATTCATCAAGATGCGCACTTGCTGTCTTTGGGGTGCTTGATCTCACGCCCCCGACCACTGAGTCATATATCCATTCACCGAGATGCGCACTTGCGATCACACTATCAATAAAATATATCCCCCCGGGCCATACGTCATCCATCATCCGTGACAGGGCGCACGACCATCGCGGTGGGGCATCATGATTGCGTCACGATTACGTCACCCAGCCGTGACGTCAGCCGGCCGTGTCAGTTGCATCCAAAAAAAAAACCCAACCCATCCGCATACCTTATT
The DNA here is from genome assembly GCA_036898135.1 of Oncomelania hupensis. Taxonomy (NCBI): domain Eukaryota; kingdom Metazoa; phylum Mollusca; class Gastropoda; order Littorinimorpha; family Pomatiopsidae; genus Oncomelania; species Oncomelania hupensis. The sequence goes on from CM072512.1 coordinate 45,435,225, forward strand.
ACTACTGAGAGAGTGAGAGAAGAAGAAGAAGAAGAAGAAGAAGAAGAAGAAGAAGAAGAAGAAGAAGAAGAAGAAGAAGAAGAAGAAGACATGTAGGATTTAAAAAAAAATTCTGCAGGAAATCAGGGCAATGTAATATTGGAAAATTGATCGCCAGGCCCCCGGGTTAATTCTTGAAATAATATATTGCTGCGTCAAATTGCATTCCATCATTATTATAACGCTGGTCGCATCTTACTGGTTTACTTGGTTGTTTTTTTTTTAAACATCATGGATTACAAATTGAATGACATTTTCACGTTCTCTCTTTTATTCTAGCAAGTATAACATATTTGTTTTCAACATCTGATTTCTAACGAACTTATTTTAAAACCTATCCTATCCTATCCTATCCAATCCTAAACCCGTAACTCGGAGGTCATTTGGGCACCACAGATGATCGTTTAACCAGCGTACTCCATCTTTCTCTGTCCTCAGCAACCCTCATGGTTTCGCTCAGTGTCAAGCCAGTCCATTCTCGATTGTTGTTTCCCCACCTCTTTTTCGGTCTCCCTCTTCTTCTCTACCTCCTTGCACTGTGCCTTGCAGAATGGTCTTTGCAAGACCTGATGATCTGGTGACGTGGACATACCATCGAAGTTTCCGTTTCTTCACCACTGTGAGCAGGTCATCGTGTTGCCCAATGGCTTGTGTGCCGTTGTTGGTGATGTGCTGGGTATAGGAAATGCCCTGAAGTGTAGCCCCTCATCTCCATGCTTTGTATTATTCGTTGTAAATCTGCTGTGAAGGTCTATATTTCGCAAGCGTATAGGAAGATGGAGATGACAAGGAAGCGCAGCAGCCTTACCTTGGAATGTAGACTGATGGTCTTGTCTTTCCAAATTGGCTTCAACCTTGCCAAAGCAGCAGTTGACTGTGCGATCCTGGAGAGGACTTCCTGTCGGGATTCATTGTCTGATACAATGGGTCCTAAATATTTGAAGCTATGCACTGTGTTGAGGGATTGGCCTTGAACTTTGATGTCCGTGTTAATGCCATTGGTGTTGTTGGTCATCATTTTGGTCTTCTCTGCACTTATTTCCATTCTATAGGCTCAAGATGTGGTGTCAAGCCTCTGGACCAGCTGATCAAGTTCTTGTTCTTTTCGAGCCAATCCATCAATGTCATTCGCAAAACGAAGGTGGAGTTTGCTCTACCCCCTATTCTGGCTGTGCCTTCGTAATCTTCAATGGCATCTGACATGATGCGCTCTGGGAAGATGTTAAAGAGTGTTGGAGAGAGTAGGCATCCTTCACGCACACCGATTGTTGTTCTGAACCAGTTTCCGATGGCGCTGTTATGGAGGACTGCACTGGTAGCCTTGTCATACAGGCTTTTGATGACTTCAATAGCTTTAGGGCTGATGTTGTACACTCTCATGGTTGCCCAAAGAGCTGCATGCAAGACTCGGTCAAACACCTTTTTGAAGTCTATGAACACATGATATAGATGTTGCTGGTGCTGTAGGCGTTTCTCGCAGATTATTCTGATGTTGAAGATCTGTTCAGTTGTACTTCGCCCTGCCATGAATCCTGCTTGTTCTTCAGCTATGATTTGTTCACCTTGGTGTTTCAACCTGATGATGCTGATGGAGCTGGTAATTTCCACACTCCTGAAGATTATCTTTTTTGGGAAGAGTGATGACAAGCGACTGGGTCAATGGTGTAGGCCGCTCCCCACACTGCCAGACCTTGTTACAGATAATGGTGAGGGCCTCAATCATCCTCGTGCTTGAAGCAGTTCCGCAATTGGAGGGAAATTTGCACCACTGCTCATTTTGGTAGCTAGTGATGTAAATATCAACACCATGACCACCGCCTTCAACTCCGCTGTGACAGATGCCGCCACTGAGATCCTTGGGAAGCAACGCTCAAAGAAGAAGCCGTGGATCACACCTGAACTGTTTAGATCGATGTGATAAACGAAGAGAAATGAAAAAGAAAAAGAACACGTTAGAGCTGATGCCAATTAAAAAGTGTCCCTCCAATTGTGGCTTGAAATATTTCTGCCACCTCCGGGTTTTGCAGTTTGTCCAGGTCGAATTTCAGTCTACTGCACTTTGCTGTGTTTACTCTCTTGAATTGGAGCCGGAAGGGCATCATCACGAGATCGTGGTCACTTCTGATGTCTGCTCCTGGAAAAGTGAGTGTCCTGCCAATGTTGATGCTTGATCTGAAGCGTGTCTTGACCATGAGGTAGTCGATCTGGTTATGATGCTCCCCGCCAGGACTGTGCCATGTCCATCGTCTGGATTTTTTGTGGAGGCCAAGCGTGTTTGCCAGTGTCAGATTTTTGTATCTGGCAAACTCCAAGAGTCTCAGACCTCTGTCAATTTTCTTGTTTTTTGCAGTGGGGTCCACATGTGTCTCCTCAGTTGTGGTGCGTATCTTGGCCAACCTTGGCATTCCAGTCGCCTTGCACTATGACTATATCCTTCTTCGGCACTTGGTCAAGGACAGCCTGTAGATGTTCATAGAAATCCTCAACTTTGCTGTCGTCATAGTCTGATGTTGGGGCATAGGCCTGGATGATGGTGATGTTGAAAGGGGCTGCTCTCAGAAGAATGGTAATGAGTGTATATTGGAGACTGGGCGGCAACCCATGACAGTGGCTAGAACGTCTCTGTGGACCAAGAATCCAACTCCGTGTACGTGCCTGTCTTCCCTCCCGCTGAATCAAAGTTTGTATCCTTTGTCAGTCGTTGTTTCACCAAGGCCTTTCCAGCGCAGTTCGCTTGAAATTTAAAGGTTTACTATTTAATTTAAAAAAAAAAATTATTTATCTCTCAATATCTGAGCAGCACAATTTGTTTTCATTGTAGTGCATTATTGCCATTAATTAATGTTATGTGATATATTGAGCAGTCTTACGTTTTACTGATTATGACGTTTTATGTTGATTTATTGTTAATATTGCTGAATGTTATTGCTTGTTGCTATATATGTTTAATGTTTATGTATGTGTGAGTATGTGTTTGTGTGTATGTGTGTGTGCGTGTGCATCAAGGAAGAGTGTGTACGGTTGCGCCTGTGTGCATACATAATACCCACTGCATTTTTATTTTTATTTGTCTCCAGTACAAAATAAGACAAAACGATTGATTCTAGTAAAACATTCGATTTCCGTCTTAATTAAATAAACAGTTTCCCCAAGGGCGATGGATTTGAGTGTATTTTATACAAGATAGACGTAGGCCTACGCGTTATAACACTCTGCATTTATGCGTCTGACAAAGAGCTTATACTTATCTCAATGTTAGAACAAGGGCGGACGTTTGGCGCACATTAACAAAGTGCAATGAACGATCGACTCTTCCTTGCTAGTATTTGACTGAACGTGGGTGTGAAATGGAGCAACATAGCAGCTGCACGCTGTAAATCGCGACGATGACGTGCAACAATGAAGCCACAATTAGCGACGTTGGCAATCCTCGCGTTCTTGGGCTAAATAACCTAGTACCTCTCCCCCACCTGGGCCGCCTCACGCAGCTCTAGTAATATAGTTAGTTAGTAGGCTACACTGCATAGACTACGCAACAATGCATTTAGACTGTCGATGAAACAGGCCTAGGGTGCAGTGAAAGGCTTACAGCTGCAGAAGACATGGCCAATGATTCAAAGAGTGCTGGGGCTGGCAATGGGGGGATAGGGCTAATCAACGCTTCGAGCAGCTCTTGAGCTGAAAAAGCGCTACATAAGAACAATACAATACAAACAAAAGCAATAGCTCCCCAGCTTCGCTCGCGAACTAATAGATAAATAGGCAAGGGAGTGTTGTTGACGGATCGAAAAGTAATTATATTCTTCCTTCTCCTTAACCTGGGGCATTCCTATCCCTCTCCCTTTTCTTCATCGTTATTTACAGCCTCACCGCCGTAGCTCAAGTGGTATAGCACCTGTGGTAGAGTGTTCGCCTGGCACACCGATGACCCAGGGCGAAATTAAAAGCGGCCATATGTCACTGTCCATAGTAGCAGTAACATTGCTCTGGTGGTTCAGTGTTGATTTATGTCCCTACCCATTGTTCCCTGGGATGGCTATTCCTGTCTGCCAATGGTGTGTGTAGACCTTTAACCTCAATATTCATTAATGTGTTCATATTTAATGTTTTAGGCCTGTTATACTGTTTGTTGTACAGGTTCGCGAGAATGCAAGCAAACTTTGGGCTACGAAAGGAGTTTAATAATAATAATAATAATAATAATAATAATAATAATAATAATAATAATAATAATAATAATAATAATTATTATTATTATTATTATTATTATTATTATTATTATTATTATTATTATTATTATTATTATTATACTACTACTACTACTACTACTACTACTACTACTACTACTACTACTAATAATAACGGCATTTATATAGCGCTTTTCCCGAATGACAGATCAGTTCAAAGCGCAGTTTTCACGCATTCATACTAAACGTTCACATCCAGATACATACGAAAAGCAATCAGACAAAACAAGACACTAATGGATTACGCAAAGACTTGATACAAACATGAAAAACAATATTTACAAGTGAAATATAAAAGACGGGGGAACGGAGGGGGAGGAGGAGTGAGAGGACTGGGCGATGGAAGCAGGAGTGTGACTGGGGTGGTCTGAAGAAGAAAAAAAGAAAAATAAGAAGGAATAATGATAATGGGAGACGAGATCTGAAATAAGGGTGTTCCAAAAGTCTTGGGCACATTTTGACAATGAATATTTCCGAAACTATTAAGGATATAAAAACGCATCTGGTAAATTCAGAAAGCTTGTAATCTCAATTTTTACATGGAATGTTCAAAGATGTTCAATGTGAGCACCATTGGTCACACGACACACATCAAACCGATAGTCAAATTCTTGCCAAACGCGTCCAAGCATTTTCTTGTTGAGTGAACGCCATTAATGGGTCTGAAAAGAAATAAAAAAATCAACAGCTTTACAAAAACTTAATGTAATTAGCTTTAAAATGGCACAACTTTTATCTTACTACCATTCATAGTAATTGAGATATGGGGACTTCAAATGTGCCCAAGACTTTTGGAACACCCTGTACTGCTTTCTGGTAAGAGAAAAACACTGGACTATTTGGCTGTACTGAACTTTCGTCGATCGATGATCGATAATGTCCATTTGTAAAGCGCAGCATCGTCAATACTTACAGCAAGCTCAAGGTGCACAAGGGAAGGGTGGGAAAGGAAACAATGGACCTGGGTGGGGGAAAGGGTAGGGCACAGCAGATAGGAATAGGGGAGTGGTGGGGGTAATATGAGCTATTAAAGGGATTGTTGGTTTTGTTACATTCCTCTTGAAAACGTTGTTTCCACTTCGGATGTGTGTGTGTGTCTGTGCGCGCGTGACGGTGTGTGTGTGTGTGTGAGCGTGGGCATGTGTGTGTGTGTGTGTGCATTTTTATTCGTCATCCATGCGGGCGAAATTCATTTGATTGACTGAATAAAACAAATAAGGTCGTACAATACATATCAGCTTCGTCAGCGGTAATGAAGCTATTTAACACAATGCTAGGTTACCAGCTTCGATCATAAATGTCTAAATTATGGTGAAGATAAATGATACTATATTTATATACATGTTTTGCCAATCTCTGAATCTCGATCCTATTAATAGCATAAGCTTTGATGTAAGACTTAGATTAGCAAAAGCTTTGATTGATTTTCCAGTGGTTAATATAATTAGGTGTTTTATATATATGTCGACTTAGAGCTTAATTTAATACCTTTTCTGTGCTATCATTCTTTTAAAACACTTCACAGCTGTTGCGTGGAAACAGACGCTCAGTACAGTCTCACCTGCAGTTGCAACAGGTTTAGTTACAACCATCACAACACACTTTACAAGTAATCACTTCCCCAGAAAAAAAGCATTAAAAAACAACCCCGACTCGCCTTCCTTTCCTGCAGGTTCTTGCAGCTGCAGTACATATATGCACACTTTCTCTCTCTTTCTCTCACTCTCTCTCTCTCTTTCTGTCACACACACACACATACTCACACACACACATGTCGATAACTTTATTAAAACCCAAACTGTTAACTTAGCAATGTTGTAATGAACTCAGCTCAGTTCGTCGATTACGCCACCATCGCACTCAGTAATCTTCCCCGCTTTCACACCTTCTATAGCCCATCATGACACTGGTTAGGAATCGAGCGAGGTTTTTACTCTGCTGCCATGATAGTCCAATGGGCTGCAATCACAGTTCGATAACTTTATTACAACCAAAACCCGTTAACTTTAACAACGTTGTAATAAACTCTGGACAGTTCGTCAATGACGCCATCCCAACCCTCAAGCTTCTCCTCTCCAAGACCCTTTTAGAGCCGATCATGACACTGGTTGATAGGTACCGAGCGAGACTTTTACTCTGCCGCCGTAATAAGCTCTTTGGTGATAGTCCAATGACCTGCAGTCCACACACAAACTTCATGTGTACTAGCCCCAAAGAACCAATCACCAAAACTAGGATTTTTGTTCGGAATCCTGCTTCGTTTAGAGCATTACACAAAGTATGTACTTCAAAAATGTGTGGTTATAGCAGGCGTTTATAAAAGAATTATACGTGTGGCAATTTCAACAATAAATGAAAGGCTATTTGCATGAACTACATACACATTTCAGGTTTGTTGCTGGCTAGACTGTCTGCAGTCCTGAAACTGCACACGTTTGTCACAGAACACGCTACAGTAATCGGTGACTGTAGGTTTCACCATCTCCTTCAACACCAATCAACTACCCTATCGTGCCTATCAATATAGAGTACACACACACCCACACACAAACACACAAACACTCACACACACGCACAGGCACACAAAACCCTACCAGTAGCCACATATATGATTACAAAATGCCTTTAACTAGCAACTACGTTTAACTTACATAGGGCAGAATTACTGAGGCTACCCGCCCCTTCCTCGACTCCATTACCGCTCCTATACAGAAATCGTGTCTTCGTGTCTAAGAGCCTCGTTTTCAGTTTTAGCCATCATGCACCTCGTTCCGGAACTAGCGTCGGCGGCGCCAAGGGCTCGTAACTCTGCGGGACAACTCATTTGCCAATTTGTTGCCAAGACGGTTTCCCAGTGATTTCCCCTTCTACCTAAATTGATGGATATAATTATTCTCGTTTCCTCCTGTCTTTCGGTTTTTTTGCAAAAGGGGGTTGGATGGTATTTGGTGTTACATTTTAATAATAATATTGTAGGTGCGTTGGAAACGGATTTATTTTGTAGGTCATTCTAGACTGGAAATTAAATTTGTTTTCTTGTTTGCCAACATTTTACCGTGACGTGCACAAGATCGATAGTGACAGTGTTTTGGTGGCCTCGTGACGCAATGGGTCAGTTTCCTATACTGAAGTTCGCGGGTTCCATTCCCACACGGGTGCGAACTCATGTATGTAACTTAGGTACCAGACTATTCGGATCACCGGAGGATTTTCTCCAGGTACTAAATGGATGCAGTCAATCTTAAATTAAAAACAATAACAAAAACAAAAAGTAATGAAAAAAGAAACAAACCACCT
>CM072512.1:45447807-45550307 GCA_036898135.1 Oncomelania hupensis
TTCAACTAACTGGTGTTGAAGGTCTTTGAGCTTTGGGTGAAATGAAAGTGAGCCACGACGATCCGCCTCTTTTGAACAGGGCTGCGTGAAATATAGAAAGCTATATTAAATTATGCATGCGACAGGCCAGCACATTTGTCCCAAATTCAAGAAGGCCTTGGCCATCGCCGTTCTTCAACTCAGTGTTGATGCGTGTTTTGTGGTCTTAAGGAAGCACGTATCCACTTGGAAGGCACACGTCGTCACCTGGCTGTTGCTAAGGTAAACGCGCTCCGTCCACAGTTTATAGGGCCTACCGCTGTTACTACAAGCAAATACAAACAGATCAACACCCCAACAACTACACTGGCATCACAGAAAGAGACCAGGAGGAGGCATGCAGAGTGAATCACAGAGACCAGTGGAAGCGATCTCCTTTGCTTGCCATACATGTGATTCTGCGAGTATTTCAAAGCCAAAGACAAACAGATCAACACGTTACAACTCCCGCCCTACCCCCAACATTACAAGAGGCATACGAGTATAGTTACGATCATTCTAGACTGGAAAAAAAATTACTCGGTTGTCCTTATGTGCACACACGTGAAGCAGGTGTCGTCCTAGGTGGAATGCTTATGGCGAGTGTGTGTGTGTGTAAAGGGGAGGAAGAGAGCGGGAGGAGAGGGCGAGGGAGGTACATAATAATAATTTTTTAATCTCTTTAAGATCCATTTTCATTTGCTTTTAATGTTTTGTTTTTATTATAATTACAACGAAGCTTCAGGCTTTGGGAGTGTAAAGTACAGATGTGTCAGGCGATAGTCCACTAGCAACTTTATTCGTATACAAAAAAAAAAACGTGGCTGTCAGTGTTGTTGTTTTGTCGTCGTTGTTGTTGTTGTTGTTGTTGTTGTTGTTTGTGTTGCTACTTCTTTTTTTTTTTTTTTGAAGACCATGGAGAGTATCGTCTGTTTTTTTTTCCAGTAATGCATTATGTTGCAACAAAATTATTCTTGTAAATCTAAGATACAACGTCATTATTCAACATTAATTTTTAATACAGTATTGTTGTTGTTGTTGTTGCTGCTGTTGAATTGTCGTTGTTCTCGTTGCTACTTCTCTTCATTTTTTATTTTCTTCTAGGGCATGACGAATCGATTTTCCTCCGAATAATGCAATAATATTGTGCACATGAGTTCCTTCATAAACTATCTCCCCACAGACTTGCTATATCGAATGCCAATGTATACATTCTGATTGCTATTCCAGTTCTCTGTTTTATTTCATCCCTTAAAAAGTACTAATGGCGCATATATATATATGTATATATAAACAAACAATAAGACTCCCATGGGATGTCGGATAGCGCAGTGGTTGTAAGCACCATCCAGTGCGGTTAGCACTTGGATGGGTGACCGCAAACCGTGAAGCGACAAATAACAACGCCCCCCAGTCGACTCAACTGTGACTGAGTACCTACTCTCTTAAGGGTGGGGAAGGTAAAGCAGCGAGGGAGAGAGCTTGGCATCACCCTCATTACGCTGGCCCAAGATAAGTGTGATCTGCAACATCACGCTCCCCTACGGCCACAAGGCTATGGGACCATCTTTACCTTTACCTTTTTAAGACTCCCATGAAGTTTCTTTATTTAGCATTTGACGTTTCGCCCAATACATGGTTTCCTCAGAACAATTATTTTATTTACAGGAAGAGATAAATATATTTTTTTTAGCGATGTCTCATGTTAAGCAGTGTCGGGAAGGGCAAGTACTTGGATGGGTGACCGTTCTTGGAAAGCAACCACCAAACGACACAAAAAAGATTGTAACAAGCGCGCGATAAGCTCCAGTCCACTCAGCTGTAAATAGGTAGCTGGATCTCTTTAGAACTGGGGAAGGTAAAGCAGCGAGGGAGAGGAGATAGGCACCGCCCTCATTAAGCTGTCCTAGAGAAAAGGGAGGTCCCACACGCCTCCCTCCCTAACGACCGAAAGATTACTGGGAAACCTGTTTTTTTTGTTTGTGTTTTTAACCCCCGCCAAAAAGTCTCCTCCTCTAATATAGCAGATTTGATATACACATTCTACACCTGTGATTACAATGTGGAAAACATCATTATAAGTTCGTTGCTTCTCGTGTTTATGTTGTTGCAGACACGTGGTGCCAGAATGGTGGTGGCGTGTGCGTCTAGTTTTCTACCGGTGGTAAATTTGTTCCTTTCGTGTTCTACACGTTTCTTATTGCTTGCTTTGCCGACTATTGCATAGCTATAACGGGGTAGAAGCTGGTAGCACAGTGCATAGGATGCCGCCGGTTTTCTATGCCGTAGGTCGCGGCTTCGAACCCTCCGCATGGGACAAACTTATAATAATAATAATAATAATAATAATAATAATAATAATAATAATAATAATAATAATAATAATAATAATAATAATAATAACAACAATAACAGGCAATTTATACAGCCTTTTCCAAAATCACAAAGCGCTTTACACAAACAAATGTAAACACAACATGCGTACATTGGTCAAGAACGCGCAACCACATAGACATCCCAACACCAAAAATAACAAACAACACTCACTCATGGCGCCTAAGAAAAGGCCTCTCTAAAAAGATGCGTCTTCAAGTTCATTTTAAAAGACGCTAGTGAAGGACTGTGACGGACGGACCGAGGGAGCGAGTTGCAGGTCTGAACGGAGAAGGAACTGAAGGCTCGACCACCGTGTCTCACCCTGTGGTATTCTGGTACACGGAACATCCTTTCATCGGCAGACGAGCGGAGAGACCGAGAAGGAACATAGACAGTCAAAAGTTCGGAAAGATAGCTAGGAGCAGTTCCAGAGATGTGACTTCGGTACAAGGTACGAGACTTGTTAGGACACGGAGTGTTTTGTTTCTTCTTCAGGGCACTCCGGTTTCGTCTGTGTACGAACGCATTCCATCGCACGGACTTTAAAGATCCTGACGCTCATGTCCTCGACAGGTGAGTGCCAACTACACAAATACACCCAGCACGCACTAGGTCCATTCTCCCCATCATCGGTCGCCCAGGATTGTGCTCAGTCGTCTGGACGTCAGACTATATGCGCCCAAAGGTTGCAAGTGGGCGCCTGGGGCTGCTTGATCCTGTATCGACCAGCGCCTTGAGCAGCTCTTAAGCTGAAAGGGCGCTGTGTTAAAACGATTTAGAAACAAATCAGTTACAGATTGATGACATAATTTCTTTTTTCGTCTCGGTACCCCATATTCCAAAACCCTCCGAAAAATGTTCCTGGTTAGGAACATCGCCGGTGGGATTCGAATGAAGAGGTAGGTGTTGTTAGGTCCAAGTGGCCTCTACTTACATAGCAAGTCCAAATCCAACCCAATATTCACTTGTATCGCGCACCACTCCATGTCACAGGGACATGCTCGGGGCGCAGGTTTTATTCCCTCGTGTCCTGGCGTTACGATGCGATGCAGCTGCCGTGCATTTCGCTGAAGGGAACGATACAAATCTGTGATAAACCCACGTGGGTGTCATGCCAAACATGATACAAAACCCCCGACCCCACCCCCCAAGCAAACAAACGATTGGTTTGTTTTGATTTCCGCTATTGTGCTGTTATTGTCCGTGTTGTTTACCTGTTGTAGTGGAAAGGCGGCTTCCTGTGACACAGGTTTCCATCCTGTCAGGAAAGATCACAAAGCAGCAGGATGCACGACTGAACCAGCATGTTGTAGGCCTACAGACTGAAAAAAAAATCTGCTATACTAGTCTGATTATCATATACCTTAAGAGAAGATCTGAACAATTCTTTATAAGTTTTTAATTTGTTTTGTTTTTACCGACGTTGTTTGTCATTTCTGAAGAAGAGAATTAAGATTTTGAGTCTGCTAATTCTTTGACAAAATTCTGTACAATTCAATACTGGTGTGGGAATTTTCCTTTCTGGTTATCGCTTGTTTGTATTAGTGTTCCATATTTTTAAAAAAAAGTTCATTCATTCATTCACTTGTCATCGGTATTTTCTGTATTTTTATGTTTATAGTGTTTTTGTTTCCAAGGTGAGCAGCTGTTATATTTAATTCCCATTATTGGAGACTGAATAAAACCGGACAACTTTGTACAGATCTGTATAGTCCGCTATATACTGACGTGTCCGGGGACGTTAATCTATCCAACAACAACAGATCTGTGCTTTTATTGTAGTTTTGTGGTTTGATTGGTATCTCGTTGTTTGTTTCATAGGGTAACTCTTTCGTTGAACCCTTTCGCCGAACGGCACCACATCCCCGGATTTGATGACTGAACAAAGGCTCATCAAAATATTGCCCCTGAAGCACTACATTACTCACTCATTGCTCTTGTTCTACATTCGCGATATGGCCCGGGCTATGCGCAACTAATTTTGATGACCCACTTCGCACTTGATTACGGATATGGACCTATAAGTAGCGGCTTAGCCCGCAGAAATAGAAAACAAGCGAGCCCATTTGTTTGATGATTTGCTACGGCTCGAGGATTATAGGTAGTCCATTTTTGTCTCTTCCACAGTTACTGTACCTTCGTCTAGTACTAGTAATTTGTCCTCATTCCAACAGCGACCATACAAGGCTGTGAATTGCAGAGTATCTGTTTCTTCCACAGTACCGAAGCTCACTAGCAATATTTGAATTTAGCATACGGAATTTATAAAGTCAAATGACAAACAGAACATCGCAACCAGAAATTCCCCCGATGTTGGTGAATAGTCACACACACAAGTGCGCGTATACACACACAAGCACGCACACACATCCACAACACAGACAACTATCATCCTTACTATTGTCGTAATACATATCTCACTCACAAAACATTTGATAAGACTTGTTTCTAGTCCTCAGTGTAACAGCTATCATATCCAATACAGCTTGTCGACTAGAAGCTGCAGTTCTACATAGTCTCTTTTAACAGTACCCTGCCTCATTCGTCATAATTTTGTTTCTGGTCCTCAGTTCAACAATACCGTAATTATGGAATTCGCTTGTTGATTAGATGCTACAGCTCTGTAGTGTATTTTACAGTATCCTACCTAAATTCTTCATCATTTTGTTTCTAGTCTTCTATGCGAGAATGGACTGGCTTGACATTGAGCGAAGAGATGAAGGTTGCTGAGGACAGGGAAAGATCGAGTACGCTGGTTAAGCGATCATCTGTGGTGCCCCAACGACCTTTGAGTTATGGGATAGGATAGGATTTAACAGCTATCATATCAACACTGCTTGATGCTGCAGCTCTGATAGTCTCTTTCACACACGTGCAGGCACCCGTATTTTTTTTTGAATAGCTACCCCACCCCATTTTCCCTTCCATATCCTCTCTATCTCTCTCTCTCTCTCTCTCTCTCTCTCTCTCTCTCTCTCTCTCTCTCTCTCTCTCTCTCTCTCTCTCTCTCTCTGCTATAAGTGGAATACATTTATTCACGGAATGTCATTATTATAAGCATGCAGACGGCACTACACTCCGATCACATCCCGACTCGGGCGTGTGTACTTTTCACAGTACACCCTAGCTCATCACCATTGTGTTTCCAGTCTTCAGTTCAACAGCTATCATAATCCCTAGGGCTCGTTGACTGGGTGCCGATGCTTTGCTCAAAGACCGTTTGCTTAGTGCACAGAGAGCTCTGCCCAGCCATCATTCACACGAGCAAGGCAGGGTGAGATTGTTTATTCTCCCATTATTCTCTCAGCCACAAGCTTTGTTTCTTCTAGCTCTGTACCCATCTAGTCTTCTATAATCTTCTTCTACATATATATAGTGTCTGCCTCTGTACCCGTATAGTTTGAGTATGGCGATGCTTGGAATGAAGATTAAAGACCTGCTAACGAGGAAACCAGTCTGCTTTGTTTAAGGGTTGTCCCTGGTGCGAACAATAATTTATAAAAATGTATGTTTCCTTCTACATTCCCACCATCACACTCCCACCCCAACCCCTCATCCAACCAAGGGATTTGCTCCTCCTCGTTAGGTTTGGAGTTAATACCTATAACTAAGAGTGGTTGCTGAGGAGAGGGAACTAACATTCAACGCTCACCAAACAAAAATACAAATTCGATTTTCTTTCCTTCTTCCAATAGCGATTTCCCTGCCTTTACACCACCTGTTTGAGTGATGGATGTGTATTTGTGGTGTGTGTTTGAAGGTGGATGAGACAGGTGAGCATGTATGTTGGTACAGATCGCTGCGCTTTGAGCCTGGTTGATTTGGGGAAAGACGCGTATATAGCATCCATTATTATTATTATTATTATTATTATTATTATTATTATTATTATTATTATTATTATTATTAATTTTATGAGGCAAAGCCAATAGCTTTCGTTGAAGCGACTTAGCGGGGATTAAACCAGTGAACATTGTTCACGACACAGCCGTCACGTGAAGCGTGCGTGATGTAGTAACCACACTGCCCATAGTAACAATAATCTTCCAAAACCACTCAAAATCTGACCCCAAAATATAACCTTTTCAAACAGAGACTAAATTAGGAGAAAGCTACAAAACAAATTGACTTTCAAAAAACACACACAAGGGGGGAGGACATAAAAGTCAAACAAAACGAAAAGGTAAGTCAAGTCAAAGTCAGAGTCAAAGTCTAATGAGGTCAAGGGTCGATGAAAGAGAATGATTGTCTAATCAGGCACATAAACAGAAAAACGTAAACAAAACAGGCAATAAAAAAATAACACGCATCTCATTAAACCCAGGACGGGAAAACAACATGGACCCACAGAAACAGAGGACAGAACAGTTTCTAAAAAAAACAAACTAGATTTTGCATTTTACAAATTCACAATCATCATGCCTGGATGGCGTGTACCAGGCATGTACATTAACACTAAAGTCTAACAGCGAATTTCATTGAATATTTTTAATAACACGGGGAGGGGTGGGGGAGGCGAGAAGAAGGGAGAGAAATAAAGAGAGCAATTGGTGTTAAAATATCACCCGATAAATCCTCACCTGTTGCCTGATAAACTGTGCACGATAAACCTCAACAAGATAAATCCCAACCTATCATCCCAACAACCCCAACCTATTATCACAGGCTTTTGGCAGATGCAGTAAAGGTGAAGATCTTCTGCAGCACACCAACATTCAAAACCGTAACTTTCAGAGCGCCACTTTTCTACTAGTGTATATTATGCACCACTAAGGGTTTGAACATAGGTCTCAGTTGTATTTTTTGTAGGCATCCTGACCAAACAGTAGCTGTTTCTACTCTGTTTTAATAACACAATCATTCTTTTTGTCTCTTGTCATGTTGTGTTGTTTGTATGTAGGGATGTAGAGGTGACTGTACCTTAAATAAAGAGATCGGAGGACGTTAAGTATGTTGATGTGTTTTTAGCCCGGGAATACCATGTGTTTGTATACCATTTAATTGTTTTGCTTCGCTCGGTAAATAAAAAGGCTTCCGGTCCCATTTCCTACTTTTTAAAAATTTTATTGGAGATGATTGCTTTGTTTACAGCAATGTCTTTTCTAGTAGTTTCTTTTTATTTGGGATGACCTGATGGCTTCATAGCTCAGCTGGTAGTGAGCTGCTTTCCCATGCCGAAGGTTGCGCGTTCGAACCCCGCGTTGGGCGAACTTACGTAAGTGACTTAGGTACAAGACTATTCAGGCCACGGAGGGTTTTCTCCGGGTACTGCGGTTTCCTCCCTCCCTTCAATAATAGTATATTCTAACATTTGAAGAAATAAAAAGTGATTTCTATTCTGTAATAGCCATCTCTTCAGATCACCGCTCTTTGAGTTCTATTGAACAAAGAGGGCGGATAGTGTCCCGTTTTATTATTTTTATGATGATGATGATGATGATGATGATGATGATGATGATGATGATGATGATGACCGCTGCAAGTCTCTCTTGCTCTCTCTCTCTCTCTCTCTCTCTCTCTCTCTCTCTCTCTCTCTCTCTCTCTCTCCCCTTCTCTATTTCTCCTATTTCAGATGATTGCTTTGATTACAGCAATTTTTTTTCTCTCCGTTAAACCTATAACAGATAGCAGTATGTCCTAACGCTGAATCACATAAAGCAAACTAGTGTGGAAGCTCAGATTCTCTACTCTTTCATTCTTTCATTCGCGACGATCGGCTTGCATACAGAATGTTTACCGCTAAGCAATGAGTAGCCTACAGACTAAATAAAATCATGAGTTATATAAGTAAACTACGTCATCAGCTCTTATTTCTTCCCCTTTTATTTGGGACGATTGGCTTGTTTATAGAGTGATTTGCACACCCTTTTCTGAAAAAAACTCTCGAACAAAAACAGTATGCTCCATTGTTGAATGCGCACTCTAACTCATGAAGTGATGAAATCTCTGACTATATTTTGGATAAAAAGTTAGACATTATTTTTTTTACTGAAACCTGGTTGAAGCCTGTAGATAATGGGTTCACCCCCTAAATATTTGTTTTCTTCGTTCCCCCGGTCTTCAAATGGTGGAATGGTTGGCATCATCCATAATGATTCTTTCCGCATTTCGTTCTCTCAGCAACTGCCTTTTGTCCATGACTCTTTCGAGTTTGTGGAAGCCACTCTCACCCTTCACGGTCACACCATCATTCTTATTCTACCATATTCACCCCAATGACAAGAACAAACTATCTCCTGTCATGTTTCATGAACAGCTTGAACCCTTTCTTGATCTCAATTCCTCAAAACCTGGCAAACTCCGCACTTTCGGCGACATCAACATACACTGACAAACAGGATCATTGGGAAACAAAACGCATCTGTCACAACCTATCCATATACAACCTTACTCAGTTTGTTTCTCAAGCCAACTTCCCGCCCTCTGGCCACATCATTGATTGGGTGATGGCCAGAGATTCAGACAGACTTTACTCAGTTTGTTTTTCAAACCAACTTCCATCGCTCTGGCCACATCATTGATTGGGTGATGGCCAGAGATTCAGACAGACAATGTAGTTTCTAACGTCAACATTTTACCTGACCTTGAGTCCGACCATCGTGCTGTCCTCTGCTCTTTCAGTCTCTCTCCTCCAGTGAAAAACAAACGCAAACTCACCCGCAGCAACCTCAAGGCCATCAACAAGCATTTATTATCATCTGAAGAAGCCCATCTTCTCTCGTCCATACCACCTGACACTGATTCTGCCTCACACTACAACACCACACTCCGCATCCTCCTTGACAAACACGCACCTTCATCTAAACACACCGTCACTGACCGTCCATCTGCGCCGTGGTACGCTCCTGAAATCGCCAAGGCCAAGCTGGAGCGTCGAAGAGCCGAACGCAGATTGGGGTTGTCCAAACTCAACGTCCACAAGCAGGCATACATCAGACAAAAGCACATGGTTAACACAGCAATCTCCACAACAAAAAGACAACACTTCATACAACAAATCAAAAATTCCACCTATTCTAAAGAACTCTTCATCACTTTAAACAACCTACTTGGAAACACAAGCATTTCTCCTCTGCCTTCAACTGTCACTCCTTCAGAACTACCATCAGCCTTCTCTGATTTCTTCTACTCAAAGATAGAAAAGATCCGCAGCAAGCTCTATCAGACCCCTTTCTCGCCATTTCCTCCAGAACTGTCTTTCTCTGGCAATTCTCTCCTCCTTTTCCAGCCTGTCACTGAAACGGAAGTCGAAGAAATACTGAATACTATGCCTTTCAAATCATGCGAGTTACCTTATTCCTGCCTCTGTGTTTAAAGACTGTTTTGCTGGCCTATAACCACAATCATGAACACTTCTCTTCAATCTGGCTCTGTCCCACTCTGCTTCAAGACTGCCATCATCCGCCCTCTTCTTAAAAAAGCCAGCCTTGATCCAGAAAACCTTAAGAACTACCGTCTTGTCTTCAACCTCCCTTTCCTGTCCAAACTTTTAGAAAAAAATATTACTGAATCGGCCCAATCACCACTTATCCTCTAACAACTTATTGTGCCCTTTCCAGTCTACCTACCGTCCCGACCACTCTACTGAAACTGTTCTTTTGCATATCACCAACAACATCCTTTCAGCCACCGTTTCTGGAAAACTCTCTCTCCTGACCCTTCTTGATCTTTCTGATCTGCCGCTTTCAATACAATACACTATTCCATTCTCCTTCGTCGGTTTGAAAACAATTTCGGCATCAAAGATGCTGCTCTCAGCTGGTTCCGCTCCTACCTCACTGATCGCTTTTAAACTGTCTCTGTCAACAGCAACCTTTCTGCTCCATCAAAGCTTACCTCTGGCATACCGCAGGGCTTGGTTCTAGGACCAATTCTTTTTACTGTACAAATCACCACTGTCTCAGATCATTCAGGATCATAGTGTTGACCATCACTTCTATGCCGATGACAACCAGCTTAGCAACAGTGATACTGTGACAAGGCGGGCAATAGCATCTCTGAGGCTTGGCTGCTACCATCCATCACCTTCTGAGCTAAGCTGCTACACAGTCATCACTCACTCGCTCAGCCAGCCATCATTCCTCTTGACCAGCCATCACTAGCGAGCCCGCTCGCCCAGCGCTTAAGCCCCGCCCCCCGGGGTAACCCTGTTTAAAGCCTGACACGCCACAAGACCGGGTGTCAGATGCCAACCTTCCTGCCTCGAAGTCACAACTGTCCGAAAACACGTCTACATCACCGAGTGACCTCTGAGTTTCGACAGTACCCTTGTGCTTCCACCCGTCTTAAACCAAGGTAAGAGAGGGAACTTACTCTTTGTCATATAGCAGACCCATCGCCCGTCGTTCGCCCATCATGTTCATGCGTCCTGTCAATATGTATGTTCATGTTTATAATTTTGCCTTGATGTGTTGCTATGACTTGTATTTCTCCCTTGCACATACTTTCTACCCTGTATATGACCCATGACATGTTTGGATTTATGCTTGTATGCTCCGTTTGCCCCATGTGTAAATATCCCATGCCATGCTGTCCCCTCCACATAGATTAAAGTCCCCAGTACGGCCCAGACCTACAACCCATTTGCCCTGTACCCTCCATTTGCTTTCCCCCACGCTCCCAATGTATAAATATTTGCCCTGTTGACTACCCCATCCAAATGCGCCGAATGTATCTTATACTAGTGGCTGCCAATAACCTCCACTTTGGCCCAGTAAATCTAGTAGCATTGTTTGACTGTTGGTATTTGCACTGGCTCAACCCATGACCGGTCAAGCCAATTTGAATTCTGAGAAGGGCTATCATAACCACAGGCCCTGAATCCACACTATCCCTATCCCCCGCTGATACAGCGTCTGTACACATTGCAGACGGGTTCCTGTACCGGGCGTATCACCCCGGCATTGTATCAACTCCCAGTCACTGACCCGCCGCAGGCCCCTGTCAACCCAGGAGGTCAATGAGAAGCGAGACTTGGGACTTCGCCATTTTCCAGACGGCTAGCCACGTAAGCCGATTTCGATGCCTGTGCCATATCACAAGACTAGCACTCGTGGTCCATGAGTCATCATCGCGTGACCACTGACCTGCATCTTAGCACCCACGGTACTACCCACGCCAACAAGCCAACCAGAGTATCCTGGACAAATCGCCGCACTACAGTCCAGAGCTAAGTGCCTAAGCCTACGAGAATCCCCCCTCGCCAGATTATCAGAGTGACTCTAAAACCATACAGATACACTCTCGCCCTGTGATGAGATCAGTCTACATTCGCTCTAGTATCCCAAATATTGACTATCCAGAAAATCACCAGACTACTCCTTACTAAAAGACGCTATGCCTATGACTCACGCTAGAAGTATCTGACCTAGACTCTCCATTTCAAATTAATAAAGTAACTAGCTACAGAAATCGCAATTACCTCGACTGGCCTTTGAATGTGCATTTCTTAACTATTGTAGCCTTATTTCCCATCTCGTCTTTTTTCCCTGTCTGTTTATTAAGTTGGCCCAGCATTAATCTCTGGAATGTCACCGCACCATTAACCTATTCAAAGGAGGTAATAACGCGCTGGAGATTAAGAGCTTACCCCCATCCCCCAACCCCTCTCTTCGTGACATTAACTTTGGCGACCCCGACGAGACTAAAGACTTAGGTTTTCCCCCTCCAACCCAACGAGACAAAGGACTTAGGTTCCCATCCCAACTTGACTAGACTTAGGACTTAGCGTAATTTCCACCCCAGCCCAGTATAGGTAGGACCCAGCCCTCTAAGCCTAGTAGTAGATAGCATAGCCCCATAGGTCCCCTACTGGTTTTCCCGAGTGGCGATATCTCAAAAGGCTTTTTCTTGCATTCATTTTTGTATTTTTGATTGATTGCATTTTGTCTTTGTGGTTGTGTTGTATTCGCCCCTTTGCAGATTCATCGTAGCTCATCCAGCCCACCCCCTTGTTTTCCGTCAGTGTACCCCTTGTGTGCGCCCCTCATTCCGGTTAGGACCTTTTTCAGGGTAAGTTACCTCCCTTACCATGGCCGACCGGGGAGAGCTTGCTCTTAAGTACAAGAGTATTGGCGAGAGCTTAGGGCTCGCCGGCACCGAACTCAAAGACTACGTCTTGGCTAACGTAGATGCTGACGTGGCAGAGGAAAAGTTGAAGAGGGAGGAGAGGGCCAAAGAGCGAGAGGCGAAGAAAGAGGAGGAGAAGGAGCGCCTCGCCGCGGAAGAACGGGCCGCCGCCCGGAGGAGAGAGGAGGCGAAGGAGAAGCTTGCAGAGGAGGAGAGAGCCGCCGAGCGGAGAAGAGAGGAGGCGAAAGAGAGGATAGCAGAGGAGGAGAGAGCCGCCGCAAGGAGGAAGGAGGAGGACGAGAGGACCGCGGCACTGGAAGAGAAAAGGAAGGATAAGGAGCTCGAACGGCGCCAAGCACTCCTCCAGCTTGAGCGCGACCGCCGCGATTTGGGTATCGCATCGCCCGCTAGCGAAGACTACTCGCTCATCGCCCCCAGCTTCGCCGCCAGCACCGGAATACCCGCACCCCCCCCCCCGCCGATTCCGGGGATGAACTTTCCCCTGGACCCATTCGTCGAACGAGACGAATCAATTGAAGTCTATCTCGGCCGATTCGAACGAGTCGCGAGAGAAAACGGTCTTGACCCCCAGTTCTGGTATCGCAAGCTCAGTCATGGCCTTAAGGGGAAGGCCTATGAGATTCTGGCCAAGACACCGACTTCCGAGGAGGGAGACTATCCCGCCCTCAAGAGAGCCCTGCTGCATGGTTTTGAGCTCTCAGGTGAGCACTATCGCAAGAATTTCCGGAACTCCCGGAGAGAGAAAGGGGAGAAGTTCACGCAGTTTGCCGACCGTCTAGCTACGCTACGGGACAAATGGATTGAGCAAACTGACGAACCCAAGACATACGACGGATTGCTAGAGTTGATGCTAGCCGAGCAACTCCGAGGGACAATGCCAGCGGAACTTCGGACTTTCGCCGCCGAACAGGGCGCCGCTCGCCTTGAAGATCTGATCATCGTCGCGGACCGATACCTCACCGCCCATCCCGACGACAGACAGCCCCGCCGTGATCCCCCCGCACCCTCGTCGCCAGATACCCGCCACCAGCCTCGCCGGCCAGTCCCGCCAGCGAACCACCGTCCACAACCGCCCAAAGGACGCCCGAACCCCGGAGCAGAGCCAGGGAAGCGGAGCACAGAGCTCTACTGCGGCTACTGCCAGCGCCGAGGACACACCCGGGAGAAATGTTTTCGACGCATCAGCGATCAGCGTCGCAAACAAGGTACCGTACTAGCCCTACGCCAAGTTACCCCCGACGGGAAGCCGGTAACCCCCGTCGTCACTCCCGCCGATCGACCGGCCGTCACCGAGCAAGTGACTGTCAACAATCGCCCAGCCCACTGTCTATACGACACTGGACTCACCTTCGACGCCGTCGTCCGCCGCTCGCTCATCAGGGACCAAGACCTGACCGGCGAGACTATCACCCTGAAGTTGGCCGACGCGTCCCAACCCAGCACCACGCTCCCTATAGCCCGGATCCAAGTCACCAGCCGATACGTAACGGGGACCATCCAAGCCGCCGTGATGGACCAGCCCCTGTACGACCTGATTCTAGGATGCCGATACGTGTTCTTGGGGATGCCGCCCCAGCCTGTGGAGTCGATGGCCGCCGTCCAGACGCGCGCCCAGGCGAAAACAGCCGCGACACCACCCCCGATACCCAACCAGATGCCGGAACAGATCCGGAAGGCCCAAGAAAACGACGTCACCCTCCGCAAGTGCTACGGAAAACTTCCCGCCGCACGCACTCCACCCAAGTCCGGGGACTTTTTCGTCGAAGACGGACTCCTCTTCCGTCAGAAGGACGACCATTCTCAACTCGTCGTGCCTGCGACACTTCGCCCCCAAGTCCTGGAACTTGGCCATAGCATGCCCCTGAGCGGACATATGGGCATAGGAGCGACCACTCTACGCATCAGCGCTCAGTACCACTGGCCCGGGATGACCGAAGACGTGAAGCGCTACGTCAAGTCCTGTAGCCAGTGCCAACGATACTCGCCCCGCCATCACACCGTACCGGTCACTATCAGCCCCACCGTCGTCGTCGGAACACCCTTCCAGCGAGTGGCTGTCGACATCGTAGGACCCCTCCCGCGGACCAAGAAGCGGAACCAGTACCTACTAACCCTTGTCGACGCTTGCTCGATGTGGTGTGAAGCCGTTCCCCTACCGAAGATCGACGCCGCCCGAGTCGCCGACGCGCTCGTCACCATATTCACTCGAGTCGGATTCCCGGACAACATCTTGACCGACAACGGGTCCCAGTTCACCGGGAAACTCATGCAAGAAGTTTTTCAACTACTCCGCATTCGCCATATCCGGACTCCACCCTACCACCCCCGCTAGCAACGGACAGGTCGAGCGCCTAAACGGGACTCTTATCTCGATTATCCGCAAGATCGCCGACGAACAGCCGGAAGCGTGGGACACATACGTCGCGTCAGCGCTCTTCGCGTATCGAGAGACCCCGCACACCTCCACCGGATACACGCCTTCCACGCTGCTTTTTGGAAGACCCCTTTCCGGACCCCTAGCCGCCTTGCGACGTAGCTGGACCGACGCCAAACTGGACGAGGCACCGGTCGACGCCACAAAATACGTCACGAAGCTCCAAGAAACCCTCAAGGCCATCTGGAAAGCCGCCTCCGCCAACCTGAAGAAGGCGAGAGAAAGGCAAGCCCGCTATCACAACCGCCGCGCCCGGGACCGAGAACTACAGGTAGGAGACCAAGTCCTACTGCTCCTCCCCAGCGGCACCAACAAGCTAGACATAGCTTGGCAGGGACCCTACCCGGTGCTTGAGAAGCTCTCCCGTACCACTTATCGCATCGAGGTAGGCGGAAAGCCCAGGACCCACCACATCAATCTGCTCAAGCGGTATCTGGAGCAACCTGCACCCGCCCCAGACTCCCACTCGCTACTCACGGTCGCGCTGGCCGTCGAAGTGGATGGCACAGAGACCGGCGTCGCCGAATTTCCACTAAAAGGGAAGGAATCCTTCCGGGACGTCTCTCTGGACCCCTCACTCCCCGCCGGCCAGCAACGCCAACTACGCGCCATCGTAGCAGACCACAGGGAAGTCCTCACCGACATTCCTGGGAGGACGGACCTGGAAGAAGTTCGACTAACCCTGACGGACCCCACTCCCGTCCGCCAGAAACCGTACCCCGTCCCACTTTCCCAGCAGCAAGTAGTAAGAACGGAAGTAGAGGCTCTGCTACAAGCCGGAGTCATCGCTCCCTCCCGTTCCCCCTACAGCGCAGGAATAGTTCTATCACGGAAGCCCAGCGGAGAACATCGCCTCTGTATCGACTTCCGGCAGTTGAACCTTGTAACACAGTTCGTGCCCGGACCCCTATCCGACCCGACAGACCTGTTTGCAAAGCTACAATCCGCCCGATACTTCTCCCGAGTGGATCTGAGCAAAGGCTTTTATCAGATTCCCGTGCACCCTTCATCCCGCCAGTACCTAGCCTTCAGCACGATGGACGGCCACTACGAGTTTAACGTTCTGCCGTTTGGTCTGCACAATGCCCCCAGTATTTTCAGCACGATGATGCGGAAGCTGTTGGACCCCCTCCACTGTCCGTTCATACACTCCTTTATGGACGACATACTCGTCGCAACGGAGACATGGGAGGAGCACCTGCGAGTGGTGCGCCAACTCTTGCGCCGCCTCAGAGAAGCTGGCCTCACTGCCCGGCCGACCAAATGCCAGTTCGGCTATCAAGAGCTGGAATTCCTTGGCCACACCATCAGCCGTGGACAGCTCCGGCCTCTAGAAAAGACCGTCCAGCGCCTTCGAGACGCGCCACGCCCCAAGACCAAGAAAGATGTTCAGTCCTTCCTAGGACTGAGTGGCTTCTATCAGAAGTTTGTACCCGGCTACAACGGGATCGCCGCGCCACTATCCAGCCTAACCCGGAAGACCGCACCTGACCGAGTCCTCTGGACCCCGCAATGTGAAGCTGCCTTCCAGGAGCTCAAGGACAAGCTGACGTCCCAGCCAGTCCTGCGACTCCCCAACCACGGACAGCCCTTCGTCCTGCGCACAGACGCCAGCGACGTAGGCCTCGGAGCCGTTCTGCTTCAACGGGACTCCACGGACGCCCCGACGCTCTTCCCCGTCGCGTACGCCAGCCGGAAACTCAAGCCGGCCGAACAGAATTACGCCACGTCGGAGAAGGAGTGTCTCGCCCTCGTCTGGGCAGTCCAGAAGTTCCAACTGTATCTCTACGGTTCGCACTTTACCGTCCAAGTGGATCATCAGCCGCTTTCCTTCTTGGCGACATCCAAATCGCTCAACGCCCGGCTGATGAGGTGGGCTCTGCTGCTCCAAGCATACTCTTTCCAGCTGGAGCACATCCCAGGGAAAGACAACCACGGCGCAGACTTCCTCAGCCGTCACCCCGCAACCGACTCCAGCGAGTCGCCCCTGAGGGCCGACGCCCCAGCCTTCATTCCCGCCGCCGCCCACTAACCGTAGCCGAAACCCGGCAGCTCCGCGGACCCCAGCCTTGGGCATCCGCCATCGACTACCCGGAACCCTGCATCGCCCCGCATCACCCGGATCATCGCAAACCATCGTCTCACCCGGCAGCCGACCTCAGAGCTGATTGGCCGCGTCTTCGTCGAGTCCTACGTCCTCGCCTTTTTCCTTGGGGGGGCCTCTGTGACAAGGCGGGCAATAGCATCTCTGAGGCTTGGCTGCTACCATCCATCACCTTCTGAGCTAAGCTGCTACACAGTCATCACTCACTCGCTCAGCCAGCCATCATTCCTCTTGACCAGCCATCACTAGCGAGCCCGCTCGCCCAGCGCTTAAGCCCCGCCCCCCGGGGTAACCCTGTTTAAAGCCTGACACGCCACAAGACCGGGTGTCAGATGCCAACCTTCCTGCCTCGAAGTCACAACTGTCCGAAAACACGTCTACATCACCGAGTGACCTCTGAGTTTCGACAGTACCCTTGTGCTTCCACCCGTCTTAAACCAAGGTAAGAGAGGGAACTTACTCTTTGTCATATAGCAGACCCATCGCCCGTCGTTCGCCCATCATGTTCATGCGTCCTGTCAATATGTATGTTCATGTTTATAATTTTGCCTTGATGTGTTGCTATGACTTGTATTTCTCCCTTGCACATACTTTCTACCCTGTATATGACCCATGACATGTTTGGATTTATGCTTGTATGCTCCGTTTGCCCCATGTGTAAATATCCCATGCCATGCTGTCCCCTCCACATAGATTAAAGTCCCCAGTACGGCCCAGACCTACAACCCATTTGCCCTGTACCCTCCATTTGCTTTCCCCCACGCTCCCAATGTATAAATATTTGCCCTGTTGACTACCCCATCCAAATGCGCCGAATGTATCTTATACTAGTGGCTGCCAATAACCTCCACTTTGGCCCAGTAAATCTAGTAGCATTGTTTGACTGTTGGTATTTGCACTGGCTCAACCCATGACCGGTCAAGCCAATTTGAATTCTGAGAAGGGCTATCATAACCACAGGCCCTGAATCCACACTATCCCTATCCCCCGCTGATACAGCGTCTGTACACATTGCAGACGGGTTCCTGTACCGGGCGTATCACCCCGGCATTGTATCAACTCCCAGTCACTGACCCGCCGCAGGCCCCTGTCAACCCAGGAGGTCAATGAGAAGCGAGACTTGGGACTTCGCCATTTTCCAGACGGCTAGCCACGTAAGCCGATTTCGATGCCTGTGCCATATCACAAGACTAGCACTCGTGGTCCATGAGTCATCATCGCGTGACCACTGACCTGCATCTTAGCACCCACGGTACTACCCACGCCAACAAGCCAACCAGAGTATCCTGGACAAATCGCCGCACTACAGTCCAGAGCTAAGTGCCTAAGCCTACGAGAATCCCCCCTCGCCAGATTATCAGAGTGACTCTAAAACCATACAGATACACTCTCGCCCTGTGATGAGATCAGTCTACATTCGCTCTAGTATCCCAAATATTGACTATCCAGAAAATCACCAGACTACTCCTTACTAAAAGACGCTATGCCTATGACTCACGCTAGAAGTATCTGACCTAGACTCTCCATTTCAAATTAATAAAGTAACTAGCTACAGAAATCGCAATTACCTCGACTGGCCTTTGAATGTGCATTTCTTAACTATTGTAGCCTTATTTCCCATCTCGTCTTTTTTCCCTGTCTGTTTATTAAGTTGGCCCAGCATTAATCTCTGGAATGTCACCGCACCATTAACCTATTCAAAGGAGGTAATAACGCGCTGGAGATTAAGAGCTTACCCCCATCCCCCAACCCCTCTCTTCGTGACATTAACCCTTGAAAATCTCTCTTCCATTCTGAAAATCTCATTCGACTGCTTCTCAGACATCCAGAATTGGATGACGGCAAACAAAATACAACTCAATGCAGACAAAACATAGGGCATGCTCATTGGCACTAAGCACAAACTGTCTTCCACCCTCACCGACACACTAGCTCTAGGTCATAACAGCATCCCTTTTTCACCTACTGCAAGGAACCTGGGTGTTGTCCTGGATAAAAACCTTGATATGTCAACTTTTATCCGCAAAACATGTCAAGCCTGCCACTAACAACTCCGCCGCCTCGGACGTACCCATAAATACCTGACAATCCACGCAACTTCTAAACATGTGACGTCTTTCATTCTCTCTCGACTTGACTATTGCAACTTTCTTCTCTCTGGCCTGCCTGCTTCTTCCATCCACCATCTGCAACGTGTTCAAAACGCTGTCGCTCGCCTCATTCTCAAAAAGAAAAAAAATCTTACCACATTACTCCACTTCTTCGCTCACTCACTGGCTTCCCATCCAACAAAACATTCTTTAGAAAATCTGTTTTTTTCTGTTACTAATGTCTCCATGGCTCAGCTCCTTCATACCTTTCCGATGATATCCAACGCTACACTCCCTCTTGCAACTTTCACTCTTCATCCGACACACTCCTTCTCAGGATACCCCGCCACAAACTGTCCTCTATTGGTTCTAGATTTTTTTCTGTTTTTGGACCGACTGCCTGGAATTCATTACCACGTTCTCTCCGCAGCATACCGAATATCAAAACCTTCAAAGCTGAGGTTTGCTTTCTCATTTCTTCTCTAAAGTCTTCTCCTGATATGTTATATCTTCAAACTGTTTCTTCCATATCGCCTATTGCTTTTCGTGCGTGCACGCGCGCGCACATGTGTGTGTATGTGTTTGTGTTTGTGTGTTCATGTGTGGGGAATTATTTTGTTTATTATTGCCCCTAACCCAGTCCGCTTTTGTTTCGCCTGCTTCCAGCCATGTATGTATATGTATTGTACTCATGTTTATTGAGTGTGTGAATGAGAGAGGGTGCGCTTTGAACTTTCCTTACTAGGAAAAGCCTCTTATAAATATTATTATTATTATTATTATTATTATTATTATTATTGTCACGAATTGGCTAGTTTAAACTCTGCCTATCGACTATTTAGCATTGTGTAGCCTTTGTAACAGTAGAGAGTTAGTATAGTACCCAGCAGCAATTAAATTACAGCACACTGCGAGCCTGAGCCACACACACAGCGCAGTGACGTCAGCCCTTGAGTTTTGAATCGGACCGTTGGAACCAATGGGAGAGCTTAGGCAAAGTGGTTGGAGCCAGTTTGACTGGGACCAAACCACGCACAGTTTTGGTCAGTTGGGAGGAATACACCGAAGTGTGAACAGCTAGATAGCTAGAGAAATCTCTACACACTTAGACCAGGAAGCAGGACTTAGAAGCATAGAATTCTATCAAGTCACAACGGGCCTGAACTTGTCAAACAGGTAAATGAACACCCTTCTGTTTCATCGTGATATATTTATATTATTGTTGAAATTATGTTTGTGGAATTTGCTATGCATAAATGTGAATTATTAATCCGAATTTGCGTGACCATGTGGAAGAGCCGACCACGAGGCGAAACACGACCGGTTACGCCGCCATGTTGTATCCCGTACGGAACCACTGTTGTTTAACTTATATGTATGTTTGCAGACCAGTGGCTGTACCACGGAATGTTTATAATATTATTAATTCTGTATGTGTATAGTTAGCCACGTTTGATATTTATATATGTATAGGAATTTAGAGTGAGATTCCAGTGGAACCCGGAAGTAGCAGAATGTTCGTCGCTTATGTATAGAGATGTGGAGCTATCACTGAGGGCTACTTTGGCTTTCAGTGAGACGCTCTGCACAAACCGATTATTCAGGGTTGTGCAGAATTTCGTCTCTTATATTACAGACGAGCAGGCGAGCTATCCCGAGCTATCCCGAGCTATCCTGTGCACCCCACTCCACAGAAACGACTAGTTGGTTGAGGAACCTCTACCGCACAAGACGGAACGAGCGACCCGGTAAAACACCCTGTCAGACCCCACAGCGTGGCAAGGGAACCCAACTACACAACGACAAAGGTGTACCAGAAGCTACCTCACAGAAGGACTTCGCACGCACCATCTAGCAGTTAAGTGAACACGCCAAGGTGCACTTAAACTGATCATAGCAAGACCACAGTAGTCCAACTCTCCAGAAACTGTAACACGGACCACAGTAGTCCAAATCTACATGAGATATACTAGCAAGTGCCCGATGAAGATAGAACAGCTGCATAGACTATCAGCGATCGAACTATTAGCAGTGACTGAGACTTTTTAAGTTAGCTTAGTACTTAGAGAATCTTGTATAGAGTAGAAGAAATAAATGTGTGATTTTAACTGTTATCAAGTGGCTGGACTACATATGATTCATAGCCGTGTGAAAGCTAGTGTGACAGTAATCTCTTACCATTGTTCTATCTATTTCTGTACCCCAACCTTAACGCAGAACGAGCTAAACAAATAAATTTATTAAAGTAATTCATAGGGTGACGTACTAGCCGTTCCCACCGAATAAACGTGAGGGTCCATAATTCCATTGTGCAGAGCCCATAAACCCCACGTGACACTTAAATTGGCGAGCCTAGCTAGGATCTGTGTATAATAGGAATTGGGTATAACCGGACCTAAGTACAATAAAATTAGATAACAGTAGGAGTAGTAGAATAACTTAGAATAGTGGTAACAAGGACTGATCAGTTGGGTGCACTATTCTTTAGTTAAAAACTTTTTTGCTTCAAATATTTTTGTGCCTGTATGTTGCATTGTTCTTTTGCAGGTTTTGCTTAAATAACTGTTGTATGCCATTTGACTCTTGTTTTATTCTATTATTGATTACGAATTTTATGGTCTTTGCATTGTTTTTATTGAATTGCAATATTGCTAGTGTTTCGGTATTCCACGTGATTCAGAGGGTGTTCATAGACACGTTTGGCAATGTCGGACCCAGTGGCCTTGAGATTGCGTTTCAAGGAATTGGGAGAAGCTTTACACTTAGCAGGGGCAGACCTAATTGCGTATATCAATGCAGAGGTAGAGAAGCAGGAGGCTAAGGCAGAGAGAGCAGCAGAGAGAGAGGCTAAGAAACTCGAAGCAGCAGAGAGAGCAGCAGAGAGAGAACAGAAAAAAGCAGAATTAGAGGCAGAGAGAGAGGCCAAGAAATTAGAAGCAGAGCAAAAGAAATTAGCATTAGAGGCAGAACAGAAGAAACTAGAATTAGAAGTAGAACAGAAGAAGGCAGCATTAGCAGCAGAGAGAGAAGCAGAAGTTAGGAAATGGGAGTATGAAAGGGCAGAAAAAGAAAAAGAGAGGGAAGAAAAGGGAAAAGAAAGACAGCATGAGTTAGAGCTAAGAAGATTGGGATCAGGAGCTTCAAGTTCTTCCTCAACCCCTCCCCACTCAGATCAGCTAGAGGTAGCATCCAACCCTGTACAAGGAATGTCATTTCCACTGGGAACATTCAATGAGAGAGAGGAAGGTCTAGATCTCTATCTGACTAGGTTTGAGCGTCTAGCAACAGAGTACAAACTAGATCCCACTCATTGGTCTTTCAAGCTTAGTCAAGGGCTTAGAGGAAAGGCTTATGACATCTACAGTAAGCTACCGACTGACAGAGTGACTGACTATCACAAAGTAAAAGAGGCACTCCTAACGGGATTCGAACTAACAGGAGAATGCTACCGGCAAAAATTCCGCACCAACCGGAGAGTGAAAGGAGAGAGCTATGCGCAGTTCGCGGATCGGTTGTCCACAACGCTGGATAAGTGGATTAGCCAGTCAGCCACGGCTAAGACGTATGATGGACTGACAGAACTGTTAGTATGGGAACAGCTACGGGAAACCATGACCCCCGAGCTGAGAACATTCTCAGTAGAGCAGGGCGCGGAAAGACTGGAAGATCTGGTCAAGGTCGCAGATAGGTACGTGGCCGCCCACGGAGAAGCCAAGAGCTTCAGGCGAGACCTAAAGCCTAACGGGAAAGAGGCACAGAAACGAAGCCCTAACCGGGAAGAGCGCACCGCGAATAAGCCGAATAACCCCAGACCTGGGCAAAATAAAGGACCCAACACGGAATTCGGGAAAAGACGTCCCGCAGAACAGAGACGGTATTGTTCGTTCTGCAACAGAAACAATCACTCCACCGCAGAATGTTTCAAGTTGGCCGCACAACGTAGGGAAGAGCGCGAAAGCCGGCCAGCGCACAGAGTTCTAACTCAAAGCAGCGGTAACAAGCCACACACGATCGGAGATCACCCATCGGTGACAGACACGGTCAAGGTCAACGGAAAAGAAGCGAACTGTCTGTATGACACAGGTCTATCATACGACGCGATAGTTAGCGAATCCCTTGTATCGCGCGCGGACTTGACAGACAAGACAGTCGACTTACAAGGAGCAGACTTGACGAAACCGACAACTACTTGCCCAATAGCATGGATAGAAGTAGAGAGTAGGTACGTCACAGGACGAATCCAAGCAGCTGTTTTACAGAAACCCCTGTATGATCTAGTGCTAGGTTGTAGGTATGTGTTCTTAGGCACGCCCCCTAAAACTGTAGAGATAGCTGCAGTGCAAACCAGGGCCCAAGCTAAAACCCAACCACCCCAGCCCGAGTTCGCTCCGAATCCAGGACTCGAAGAGATCAAAACAGCACAGAAAGAAGACACCTCGATAGCGAAGTGCTTCCAGAAGCTACCCAAGGCGCACACACCCCCGCACAAGGGAGACTTCTACATGGAAGAGGGAGTTCTACATCGACAAGGAGATGGAGATCACACCCAACTAGTACTACCAGCCACCCTTCGAGCCCAAGTACTAGAATTAGGCCACAGCATGCCACTCAGCGGACACATGGGAATTGGAGCCACAGTGCAGAGAATCAGCGCACACTACTATTGGCCAGGAATCACGGAGGATGTCAAGCGCTACGTGAAATCTTGCCACCAATGTCAACGATATTCCCCGCGACATCACACCGTACCAGTTACCTTAGGACCATCGGTAGTAGTCGGCGTGCCATTCCAGCAAGTCTCAGTAGACATAGTAGGACCACTGCCCATGACCAAGAAGCGGAACAGATTTCTACTCACACTCGTCGACGCATGTACGATGTGGTGCGAAGCAGTCCCGTTGCCAGCGATCGACACCAAGAAGATTGCAGATGCACTCATCGCCATCTTTACCAGAGTCGGATTCCCGGACAGCATTAGAACGGACAACGGATCTCAGTTCACCGGCCGCCTGATGCAAGACGTGTTCGAGTTGATACAAGTTCATCACATTCGCACACCACCATACCACCCCGCCAGCAACGGACAAGTAGAAAGACTGAATGGAACCCTTCTCACCATCCTCAGAAAAGTCGCAGACGACAATCCAGAAGCGTGGGACACCTACGTGAATGCGGCACTGTTCGCCTACCGAGAAACACCCCATGCAGCCACAGGCTACACCCCGTCAACATTGCTATTCGGCAGACCTCTAGCAGGACCGCTAGAAGCCCTACGCAGAAGTTGGACGGAAGCAAAGATAGACGACACACCAAGAGGTGCCACCAAGTACGTCGCAGACCTGCAGGAAACCCTCAAAGCAACGTGGAAGAAAGCTGGTGAAGCACTGAAGAAGGCAAGAGCCCGTCAGGCGAAGTACTACAACCGCCACGCTAAGGACAGAGAACTGCAAGTCGGCGATCAAGTGCTACTCTTACTTTCAAGTGGAACCAACAAGCTGGACATCGCTTGGAGAGGACCGTACCGGGTGACTGCCAAGAAATCCAAGACAGTCTACCAAGTAGAGGTGAACGGGAGAGCCCGATACCACCACATTAATCTCCTCAAGAAGTATACGGACAGACCAGCGACCCCCAGCACTCACAACTTGTTAGCCATCGCCATCGCGGAAGAAGGAGAAAGCATGGAGACCAATGCAGTAGAGTACCCCCTGCACTCCAAAGAAACCTACAAAGACGTGATACTCAACGGAGACCTAGCCGCTAAACAGCAACAGCAAGTACTACAGGTCATTCGACAACATCAGACTGTGCTCACAGACCGACCAGGGAGGACAGACCTCGTCGAAGTAACCTTAACGGTGACCGACCCAACACCCGTCCGCCAGAAGCTCTACCCGATGCCCCTGTCTCAGCAGCGAGCCATCAAGAAAGAGATAGACACCTTACTGGCAGCCGGAATCATCTCAGAGTCTACTTCACCCTACAGCGCAGGCACGGTATTGTTGCGAAAACCCAACGGAGAGCATCGACTGTGCATCGACTTCAGACTGTTGAATGCCGTAACGCAGTTCCAGCCAGAGCCACTCCCGGACCAGACAGACCTATTTGCCAAGCTACAGCGAGCGAAGTACTTCTCACGCATCGACCTCAGCAAAGGATACTATCAGATACCAGTACAACCACAAGTCCGAAAGTACCTAGCTTTCAGCACTATGGAAGGACACTTCGAATTCAACGTGCTTCCATTCGGACTCCACAACGCACCCAGCATCTTCAGCGCCATGATGCGAAAACTCCTGGCACCCCTGAGCAGCGAGCACCTACATTCGTTTATGGACGACATCCTCATCGCAACACCTACGTGGGAGGAACATGTCACGCTCCTACAACAACTACTCGCACGCCTCAGAGACACAGGATTGACGGCAAGACCCACCAAATGTCAGATTGGATTCACAGAACTAGAATTTCTGGGACACACCATCAGTCAAGGAAGCCTGCGACCGGTAGAAAAGACAGTGAAACGCCTACTCGACGCTCCTAGGCCCAAGACCAAGAAGGAAGTGCAGTCGTTTCTAGGACTCTGCGGCTTCTACCAGAAGTTCATCCCCAACTACAACAGCATCGCCGTACCACTGACAAATGGAACCCGGAAAATCGCCCCGGACAAAGTAGTTTGGACAGCGGAATGTGAGACAGCATTCCAAACACTCAAGGACAGAATGACATCGGCGCCAGTACTCCATCTACTCGATTTGACTCAGCCATTCGTTCTTCGCACCGACGCAAGCGACTTAGGCCTCGGAGCAGTACTGCTACAGCGCGACCCCAAGAATGCGGAGACGCTATTCCCTGTCGCCTACGCCAGCAGAAAATTGAGACCCGCCGAGACCCACTACGCCACGTCGGAGAAGGAATGCCTTGGACTAGTCTGGGCCATACAGAAATTCCAACTCTACCTGTATGGGACCCACTTCACAGTTCAGGTGGACCACCAACCACTATCGTTCCTGGCAGCCTCCAAGTCTTTGAACTCTCGCCTGATGAGATGGGCACTCACCCTTCAGGCATACTCATTCCAAATCGAGTACATCCCCGGCAAGGAAAACCACGGAGCCGACTACCTCAGTCGCCATCTCGTGGAGGACACAGCAGCTGTCGCCCACCCAACACAACTAAGGGCCACAGCACCAGAATTCGTCCCCGCCCAGTAATACCCTGTCACTAGAGTCCATAGCTACCTGGCACAGCATTGCAGCTCAGGTAGAGCAACTTACTTAGCTTGTAAATAGGACCCTAGGATAGTGCAGCGTTAAACTAGGCTCTGTAGTAGAAAAAGGTCGAATCCAGTAGTCATCGCCTTTTTTCAGTTGAGGGAGCCTGTCACGAATTGGCTAGTTTAAACTCTGCCTATCGACTATTTAGCATTGTGTAGCCTTTGTAACAGTAGAGAGTTAGTATAGTACCCAGCAGCAATTAAATTACAGCACACTGCGAGCCTGAGCCACACACACAGCGCAGTGACGTCAGCCCTTGAGTTTTGAATCGGACCGTTGGAACCAATGGGAGAGCTTAGGCAAAGTGGTTGGAGCCAGTTTGACTGGGACCAAACCACGCACAGTTTTGGTCAGTTGGGAGGAATACACCGAAGTGTGAACAGCTAGATAGCTAGAGAAATCTCTACACACTTAGACCAGGAAGCAGGACTTAGAAGCATAGAATTCTATCAAGTCACAACGGGCCTGAACTTGTCAAACAGGTAAATGAACACCCTTCTGTTTCATCGTGATATATTTATATTATTGTTGAAATTATGTTTGTGGAATTTGCTATGCATAAATGTGAATTATTAATCCGAATTTGCGTGACCATGTGGAAGAGCCGACCACGAGGCGAAACACGACCGGTTACGCCGCCATGTTGTATCCCGTACGGAACCACTGTTGTTTAACTTATATGTATGTTTGCAGACCAGTGGCTGTACCACGGAATGTTTATAATATTATTAATTCTGTATGTGTATAGTTAGCCACGTTTGATATTTATATATGTATAGGAATTTAGAGTGAGATTCCAGTGGAACCCGGAAGTAGCAGAATGTTCGTCGCTTATGTATAGAGATGTGGAGCTATCACTGAGGGCTACTTTGGCTTTCAGTGAGACGCTCTGCACAAACCGATTATTCAGGGTTGTGCAGAATTTCGTCTCTTATATTACAGACGAGCAGGCGAGCTATCCCGAGCTATCCTGTGCACCCCACTCCACAGAAACGACTAGTTGGTTGAGGAACCTCTACCGCACAAGACGGAACGAGCGACCCGGTAAAACACCCTGTCAGACCCCACAGCGTGGCAAGGGAACCCAACTACACAACGACAAAGGTGTACCAGAAGCTACCTCACAGAAGGACTTCGCACGCACCATCTAGCAGTTAAGTGAACACGCCAAGGTGCACTTAAACTGATCATAGCAAGACCACAGTAGTCCAACTCTCCAGAAACTGTAACACGGACCACAGTAGTCCAAATCTACATGAGATATACTAGCAAGTGCCCGATGAAGATAGAACAGCTGCATAGACTATCAGCGATCGAACTATTAGCAGTGACTGAGACTTTTTAAGTTAGCTTAGTACTTAGAGAATCTTGTATAGAGTAGAAGAAATAAATGTGTGATTTTAACTGTTATCAAGTGGCTGGACTACATATGATTCATAGCCGTGTGAAAGCTAGTGTGACAGTAATCTCTTACCATTGTTCTATCTATTTCTGTACCCCAACCTTAACGCAGAACGAGCTAAACAAATAAATTTATTAAAGTAATTCATAGGGTGACGTACTAGCCGTTCCCACCGAATAAACGTGAGGGTCCATAATTCCATTGTGCAGAGCCCATAAACCCCACGTGACACTTTTATTATTATTATTATTATTATTATTATTATTATTATTATTATTATTACGGCAAGACGTCTATCAGTTGAAGGCATCAGTTTTACGAAGATATATAATGAGTGCTGAAGTTTCAGCTCAGCCGCCACGCTGCGCTCTAGGGTTCCAGCTTCTGGAATTGATCCAGCTTTGTGTTTTATGGATCCAGTAAGCTACACTATCACAGTCTGAGTAGTCCTAACAAAGCTGCATTTTTGCTAGATGTCTACTTTGTCCATTCTTTGAGATGAAAGCGCTGAGAACAACACTAACTGAAAGCTAACTATTAAATCCGGAATTACACGTATCATCAACGACGAACTCCGACAGACCATCACACAAGCCATTGGTCAACACGATGACCTGCTAACAGTGGTGAAGAAACGGAAACTCCGATGGTATGGCCATGTCACCAGATCATCAGGACTTGCAAAGACCATCCTGCAAGGCACAGTGCAAGGAGGTAGAAGAAGAGAGAGACGAAAAAGAGGTGGGAGGACAACATTCGAGAATGGACTGGTTTGACACTGAGCGAAGCCATCAGGGTTGCTGAGGACAGGGAAAGATGGAGTATGCTAGTTAAACGATCATCTGTGGTGCCCCTCCGATCTCAGAGTTACAGTATAGGATAGGGATAGAAAGACTTTCGATAAGTACCACAATTGAGAATTAACGATGGATTATGCATTCAACTCTGAGGGAGAATTTGGAAGGGAAAATAGGAAGCAGATCTATGTGGACAGCTCTTGCTTACACACATCAGCAATGTTAACAATTGTTATTACTCTATAATATCGTGTCACTTAGACTACAGGTTTAAAATGGCAATACATTTTTTGTTCTGTTCTGTTTCGCTCGTGTTTCTGAAAGTGACGTGACTGTTCACAACAAAAAGATTAACAAGATTGATCTTCGCAACAACAATAAAAACAAAACAATCACAACAACAACAACAATAAGCGATGATAGCTGTAAAACGGTGTTGTTTTTTTTTAACTTCAAGATACTTTTAAAGAAAAAGAAGGGCAGACTAGGTCAAGACTTTCCTGAAGATTTAACTTCGTGAAAGGGAAACAACTCTTGCACATGAAAGCAGTTGCAGGTCTGGGTATTTCTACATCTGTGGTAACAGGCGTCTTTGTTTCACTTCTAGCTGGGTTATCCCAACCGCCTGCCTCGCTCCTCAAAGTGCGGAGGAGAGAATTGAATTAACTGCTGTAGAAATGAGCTGTGCGATGTACGCTTTTCCTTTTCCTGACACTACAGCGGTGCACAGGGAATATCCACAGACTAAGGAAGCCCCATAGCACACCAAACAAATCAAATCTGATAGGTGTGTGTGTCTGTGTGATTGTGTTAAGAGCTTTTTGAGTATGCACCTACACGCTCGCATGTTAGACACTTCTAAATGCACAACAATCACACATGTATTCAAATATTATTATTATTTTTTTTAAACTAACTTATTGTAGATTAAACTATACTTCTTTTTTTAAAAATATATTTTAACAACTTTATTATCACCGATATGAAATTTGGGCACTTTCATTTTCGAAAGTACACCAGCCCCAAGTGAAGCGCTTTACCCAAGGTACATGCTGGGTGTGTTCTTGTCACCGGCACTCAACCGTCTTGGACATGAGCATCAGGATCTTTAAAGTCCGTTATGATGGAATGCATGCGACACAGACTAGACCTACTACGACACAGACTAGACCTACTTGCATACTCTCATCCGAAGGAGTAGGAAACGGGAGTAAAGTGTCTTTCCCAAGGACACAACACAATGCCCCGGCCTGGGCTCGAACTCGGGACCTTCAGATCCGCAAGCCAACGCTCTAACCCCTCGGCCACCGCGCCTCCCTCTTCGTTGTAGATCTAAGAATACAAAGCATGGAGATAAGGTGCTGCAGAAGACTTCTGGGCATTTCCGATATCCAGCACATCACCAACGACGAAGTCCGACAGACCATCACATCACACAAGCCATTGGACAACATGATGACCTGCTCACGTGGTGCAGAAACGGAAACTCCGATGGTACGGCCACGTCACTAGATCATCAGGCCTTGCAAAGACCATACTGCAAGGCACGGTGCAAGGAGGTAGAAGAAGAAAAGACCGAAAAAGAGGTGGGAGGACAACATTCGATAATGGACTGGTTTGACACTGAGCGATGCCATGAGGGTTGCTGAGGACAGGGAAAGATGGAGTGCGCTGGTTAAACGATCATCTGTGGTGCCCCTACTACCTCCGAGTTACGGGATAGGATAGGATCTAAAACCTAAGTTATAGCAGAGTAGACCAGTTCAGAAAAGGAGGTTGAAAATGTATATTTATAATTTCATATATTATTATACTCATTATATACTCATCCAGCTACTCATCGTTTGAGATCCACAGATCGTTTAAAAAAAACACAATAGTATTTTATATTTTCTACATTCCATTTTAATATTGACTTGCACACGTTTGAATGATTGCCATCTTGACGATGGCGTCGTGTCGTCATTACGAAATAGTGAAATATCTGAAACATAATTGTAGCCGAGCGGAGTATTTGACTCATTTGACTCCCGACTCTCGGCCACTACCATCAGAACACTACCTAAACCGGACTGTTGTTTTTATGTATCCCTCGGTGCAAGGCGGGCAGCAAGTGTTGAGAGCACGCCGAGTTGCCCCGGCTACTATTGTCACTACACAATCAGCAGGTCACTGCCACAAACCTGCATAGAATGTCAGCCGTTAATTGAGCCCTGTTCATACCCAAAAGCCAAAGTCGAAGTGCCAGGCGGGGATAACATTATGTCTTGTCGCCTTGTCCTGCATAATCCAAAGGAAATGCTGCATTAAAATTCTCAGCGGACCCGAAAGTAAACTGCAAATGCCTCACTGTTGTAGTATAGCCATTGCTAAAAACTCACTCAGCCTAACCAACAAAAGAGTGCTGCCTAAGTTGATTTTCTGGTTTAAAGATACGCGCGGCCTTACGAGGAATTGATTTAGATTTGCCAGTCTGGAGTTTCGGAAAAGATGTACCGGGTGGCACGTGCACACTCTCAAATGTTGAATTTAATTATAAATGTCAAATCTGTAATGTACACTTTTAAAATCTAGGTTGTCAGAACTCACTAAGCTTAACCTGCAAAGAGTGTGGCTGTTTGGGAAATTGATGTAGAAATTTCCTTCCTTAGTCAGGCATTTCTCAAAGGCCGTGCCGAAAAGCACGTGCATGCGTGGCGAGAAAACCAGAAGTGTTGAATCCATTTACACATTGACGTGAAAGTAACTTTATCAATGTGACAGTTACAGCGTGCATGCTTTACAACTTAATTGCAACGCGAGTTCTCCTGAAGTCTGCCAAATCTATACAAGAGGGTTTATCTCAGGAGAAGGGAAATAACATTTCATATCGTAGACTGAGTTGCTTAAATTTAAAGGTGTTTGGAGGGGGTGGCGGCTGTCGCGTGCAGAAGTGCGTGTGTATGTGGTGTGATTTTAAATTTAGTTCATGAAAATGGTCCACTTTGTACAAGCTCACTATAGTTGATTTAGACGCCTACTTAGCCCAAAACCCCTGGCCTGCCATTCAAAACACCCATTAGCGTAAGGCTACCGGGTGAAAATTGATAAAAGGTTTTGTTTGGAGATTATTTTCAAGCGTTGTAAGTAGGAGCGGATAGCACGTGCATACGCGAGATAATGTTGAATTCAGTTCATGAAAACTGTCAACTTTTATTAGACTCCAGTCCAGCTGGCTTGTCAGAGCTTACAAGTAAGTAATCTGTAAAAGAGTGCTGTGGCCTTAGGAGAATTGATCTCCGTTTCATACGTTAATCTGAAAGTTCCTCCAAGGTGTTCGACGATAATTATACGGAGAGCGGTGTAATGACAATCCCTGCTGTGATGTGCAATGAGAACAGCTGCTGAGCACAGAGCACGCCGCGCTTCCTGAGTCAATTATTATGTGGGGGAAGCTAAATTAGCGCTCGTTCTTTCAACAGGCTCTTGTTTACCCACGATTTATGTCCACGTAATCGTAGTTTAAACACGTTTTATGCTTGGGTAATGCCTTATTTTTGAAGCATGTGCACCTACACAAGGCCTACATATCACGGCACAGCCGCTGATGTGTGCTATGCCTTCACGATGTTTAATGGACGTTTTATGTTCTGATAATTGTGAACATCAGCTGTAATTAGTGCACGTAAGCAATGGCTTTTGTTTATAAGGCGGTAATGCATAATTGTCCTGAAATTTATCCTATCCTATCCTATCCTGTCCCGTAACCCGAAGGTCGTAGGGGCACCACAGATGATCGTTTAACCAGCATACTCCATCTTTCTCTGTCCTCAGCAGCCCTGATGGCTTCGCTCAGCGTCAAACCAGTCCATTCTCGAATGTTGTCCTCCCACCTCTTTTTCGGTCTCCCTCTTCTTCTACCTCCTTGCACTGTGCCTTGCAGAATAGTCTTTGCAAGGCCTGATGATCTGGTGACGTGGCCATACCATCGGAGTTTCCGTTTCTTCACCTGAAATTTAGCGTCAAGATAATTCAAGAACATAAGTTTGTATTATGCCCATGTATTGCATCGTTATAAGCACTTATTATGTTCTTAGACCATGTATTCATTTCACGGACACCAGAACTGCGGTTCATGCCGATACCATAAAATATCCCATTTGACACAAAACCGATG
Organism: Oncomelania hupensis; assembly: GCA_036898135.1. Classification (NCBI taxonomy): domain Eukaryota; kingdom Metazoa; phylum Mollusca; class Gastropoda; order Littorinimorpha; family Pomatiopsidae; genus Oncomelania; species Oncomelania hupensis. The sequence continues at coordinate 45,480,551 of CM072512.1, forward strand.
AGCGAAGTGGCGGACATTGGTTGGTTATTCAGGAATGTTTTAATGGAGGCGTGCTCGCTAACTCTTCAGTTCGTATTGCTCGTGAGAGGATTTGCTGCTTGAATAATGCGTTAGTTAAACAACTTTGTAGACCTTATTTTTTTAACCCCGAAATAGAGTGTTCAACGATTTTGAAAGCTGAAGTTTCATCTAAAGACTAATGAGTATTATATTCTCTCCCTTCATTTAATAACACACCTGCTAGGAGAACTAATGGAGCGGGAGGGTAGTTTAGTTTATTCAAAAGTCTGAATAGAATGGAAGTGGGCGTTTTCGGCACTGTTAGTCCATAACGGAGCGAGTTGAAATATAGCGCGCCCACCTTCGCTAAAGTTGCAGCAGCCGACAAAAAGAAAACAGATTGTTCTCAACTCGCCCGTTTGCGGGGCAGCTGTCTTAAAAACAAAAAAACAAAAACCGTGGATTTCAGGCACTGACTGGTTGTCGTTGTTTAAAAAAAAAAGCACAAACAAAAGAAATCCAGCATATCATACGATTATAAAATTTATAATAATGGCAAACATGTCATCAGATGTTCACGTACCCACTTATAAGTGTTTTGCAACACAATCCAGCTAAAAGGGTGGCGCAGTATCGTCATGGTTTCACGCTAAGCAACGTCGGGAAAGGTTAGTACTTGGATGGGTGACCATTTCTTGGAAGCCAACCACCAAACGACACACAGGAAAAAAAAGATTGAAACGAGTACACCAAGCACCCCAATCCACCCAACTGTGACTATGTACCTGGGTCCGTTTAGAACCTGGAAAATGTAAAGCAGCGAGAGAGAGGAGATAGGCACCGCCCTCATTAAGCTGGCCTAGAGAAAAGAGAGTGCCCAAACGCTTAACTCCCCAACCACCGAAAAGGTTACAGGAAACCCCCCTCCCCCCCCCACCCACGTTTTTTGTTTGTTTTTTTAACCAGCTAAAGTGCTGAAGATGACGATCAGGCGGTTTAATTATTTTTGGCTTTTCATTGCACGGACTTCAAAGCTCCTGACGCACCCCTTGGGGTCATGAGCAATCTTGCCACTGTAGATTGTTCAAACCTATAAAGGGAACAGTGAAAGCCACAGTTGAAAACCTGTCTTTCCTTTATAGGCAAGACGCTTCACTGCGGCAACAGTACCCCCGTTGGAGTGCCGGGGGTTTTCAGTATAAATAGTATCCCCACTTTATGGAAATTTAGTGCTTTAAATTCCCACTGTCGCTGTCTTCCTCATTTACTCTTTCCTATTCCTGCTCTGTCCTTCACTCTGCTATACTATCTTCTTCTTCGCTAGATCAATGACCTACCTTTTTTCTTGAAAACTCTTCCTGGACAAGACTCCTTGTTTGTGTATGAGGTCTGTTGGATCAGCTTGGGAGTGTTGGACGCTTTCTGCCGGGTGGTCACTAGGGCTTCCTATGAATGTACTATTTAGCACTATAGGCATTTTATATGTATGTGTTTGGTTGATGATTTATAATGATGTTTGTATTCTATTTTGTTTTTGTAACCGGGGTGTTCGCGTAGTTGAGGTCAACCCTCAGCCGTCCCCCGCGTGGGATGTCTTTATTGTAAAGTGACTGGCCGGTGGAGGGCATTCAATTTTCCCACTGGGGTTGTTTCAGCAGATCTTTTATGCGGATCGGGGGTTGTCCGGTCCTGATTTGGCTCGGAAGAGTCCGCTGGACCTAAAGCAACAATAAATCAATCAATCAATCAGCTCCTGACGCTCTGTTACGTTTGCGACGCGCACGATTGTACGTGTGAGACGCGTACGATAGATCCGATCGTTTTAATGTAGAATTTGAGATGGGAGAAAAAGAGCATCAGGCTGATTTAAATAGTGACAAATTGAGGGAGTCGCTTTGTGTTTCGCTCAGCCTTGGAAGTTGCTGCGAGTTCTGGTTTTGTAGCATGGAAACTCCTGAACATTAAGATGTAGTATCGGTTTGCGTACCCAGAAGCTTCTGGTTTGCAGACAAAGAAACATAATAATTACTTTGTTTAGCATTAAGAGTGTTGATTACATAGAACTGACAGTAAAATGTATAGGCTTTGGAAGACCGTATTAATTATGAACCTCAATGATTCGTTCGCTGTGTTTATTTTTATTTCTGGTAGATTAAAGACGAATACATTTCCGAGCTGTGCTAACTGTCACGAAGAGCGCTCTCTATTTCTTTTACTTGTCACATCGATCACAGTTTAATCGTTACCGTGATATACAACTTGTTGCTTAGGTTACACCCACTGAGACACTACTGTCGGGTTAGGACAAAACAAAGTTAGCCCAGCGATCCCTAGTTTTGGAGAATGTATAGACATCATGTGCCTCAATAACATTCTTTGTTTCGGTTTTGATGACTTACTTGTTTGGACCTTCCAACCTAAGGACATCTGACATTCAGAATTTCACACCGAAGATGCGTTTCAATCGTGTTCGTCACATGGATGTAAATTTGGAAATATATTGACTATACAACATAAACATTCCTCTGTTTTGCCGGCCGTCACTCAGCGAGAATGAGGAGGAAACATTATTTTTGTTCAAACCACAATGAAATAGGAACTTGAGCTACGTTACCCAAAAACAGAGTAGTGGCCTATTTTTCAGACAAACTATTTGGCTTGATCGTTGTTCAAACCGTGAGGATGATGATGAAGAAGAAGAAGAAGAAGAAGAAGAAGAAGAAGAAGAAGAAGAAGAAGAAGAAGAAGAAGATGATGATGATGGCGATGATGATGATGATGATGATGATGATGATGATGATGATGATGATGATGATGATGATGATGACGATGATGATGATGACGATGACGATGATTAGGGTCTTATTATTACTTTTACCATTCGCACAAGTAGGCTATTTATTACATGTTGAGTGCGGTTGTTGCTGCCTTCACCACTCATCATTACAGTGCGCCGCGACAGCTGCAAAGCCGTGACAAAGGGTAGAAAATTAGTGTATGAATTCCCTTTGAACTGCAAGAACGGACCAAAGATGCACACTGCAGGAGGAAACTTCAAAATATTGAATGCCAGTTCGACAGATGCACATTAATTTAAGATGAGAGGAGCGGGAAGGTCTTCGATTGTTATCCTAGATGCATTCCATACTATAATCCTTAAACTCCAGGCGAAGCAATCTGCTTCTGTTTTGTACCTTGCTTTCTTTTCTTGTATTAAAGTTCAACATGTCAACGCGGCCTCCCCCTCACCCCCCCCCTTGGGGGTGCCGGGGGTTTCAGTATAAATAGTATCCCCACTTTCTGGAAATTTAGTGCTTTAATTTCCCACTGTCACTGTCTTTCTCCTTTGTTCTTTCTTATTCCTACTCTGTTCTATCAATCTACTATACTACCTTCTTCTTCGCTAGAGCAGTCACCTACCTCTTTTCTTGAAAACTCTTCCGGGACAAAACTCCTCAATTGTGTGTGAGGTCTGTTGGATCAGCTTGGGAATATTGGACGTTTTCTGCCAAATGGTCACGGGGGCTTCCTATGATGTTATTATTTGGCAATGTAGGCATTTTATATGTATATGTTTTGTTGATATTTTATAATGATGTTTGTATCCTATTTTGTTTTTGTAAACGGGGGTTCCATAAATTAGAGTATAGCCTCAGCGTCCCCTGTGTGGAATATCTTTATTGTAAAGTGACCGGCTGGTGAAGTGCCTTCAGTGTTACCACTAGAATTGTTTCGGCAGATCTTGTAGGCGGATCAGGGGTGGGTCCTCTTTCAGCGAAGTTGTGGTCTTGATTTTGTGGTCCTGATTCGGCTCTTTGCAGTCAGCTGGACCCTGTAAGCAATTAATAACTTACTAACTAACAAATGTCCACGTGATGAGAAAACTTTCTTGCTGTGAAGACAAACCTGTTTACAGAAAGGGGATGTCTTTAAAAGAATCTATTACGAATCTATTCAACAGCAACTGCTTTAAAGTGCATCTGGGTTGATTTTGAAGTGACTTCCTTCCATCAGATTTGGATGTGTGGTGTCGTGCGGCACCTACGGGCACTGATTATAGGGTTTAACGCAGGTTTCAGGTAAATAAAATCGGAGCATGTATCATAAAAGGATACTCTAGCACTTTAGAAACCTCCTTTCTCGTCAGTCCAACTAGGTTGTTCAACAATAAATTACTGTTCTTCCCCCTTGCTGCAGCAGCTGCATGTGCAGTCTCTGTTCTGCTTCTTGCATCTGACAGGTTCGTTACATTTGCCAAAACACCGTTGGAGAGAAACAGACTGGGTTGGGGACGAGGTGGGGGGAGGGGATTATGGGAGAGGGGAAAAGTACGAGATAGAGAGTGGAGTGTGAGGGTAAGGTGAGGAGGGGAGTGTGAGAGAGTGTGGGGAGGGACGGGAGGCGCTAGGGATGCTTCAGAAAAGCGGGATGCATATACGGAGACACAGCATTACAAAGCAATACAGGTTGCCGTTGGGTGAGCCTGATGGGAAGGGGTTAGAGGTCACTGAGGAAAGGAGTGAGACTGGAAAAAAACAGACTTTGGCTATGCTATTAGGAGGAGGGAATTTAAAAAATAATAAAGAAGAAGGGACAAAGTTACTGGGGGGAAAAGCATTTAAACAGAAACAGCATGGGTTGGGATATTGGAATGGTGAATGTTGTGATTTGGAATGTCGGTGTGTTGCTGCATAAAATGTTCCGCTCGAGCTACTGTCCTGGGGGACATAGCCAGTTGTTCTTTCACACGTTTAGTTTTACTAAACGAGGTACGCATTGCCGTTGGTCCTTCGCCCGATAGTTGAAACGTGTTAGGTGTATGCCGTATCTAAGGCTAGAAAATGGAGACACAACTTAGCGGGCTTGCGTCGATTAAATTACCTCAGCCTCGCTTTCGACGTCACGGGTCAGGCGTGATCTGACCCGGATGTACTTGATAGCACGCGCATCTCAAACTGGCGAAGTGAGTTGCAGCGCCGCCTGGCGAGAATACAGGGGTAGGCAGATGCGATAACTATTGCTACAACGACTGCACTGGCGCGAGAAGGCAGGTGTGTGTGTGTGGGTATGTGTGTGTATGTGAGTGGGCCTATACACATGCACACATTCACTAACTTATAACCTAGCACAGTCACACAGACAGACAAACAAATAAGCACATGAATACGAATTAAACTATTTACACAATCGCTCACGCAAAATGTCAAGAGAACACCTTTCAACGTTGTTGCCATCGTACTGAAATACTAAATCCACAGCATCAAGTACGAGCATTTGGAATACAAAATGTCGGCTATCTGGCTGGCCTTTGTAACTGATTTAACCTGGATAAAATAATAATAATAATAATAATAATAATAATAATAATAATAATAATAATAATAATAATAATAATAATAATAATAATAATAATAATAATAATAAAAATAATAATAATAATAACAACAATAATAATAATTAAATAAATAAAATAAATAACCTAGTTTACACATTTAGCCCAAAGAAAATGAGGCTTACAATTTTAATATTATGGACGAAAAAGAGTTTACCCAAAAATTCGCATAGTTAATACATTAAATAATGAAAAGTGGGCTTTTCCATTTCTATTCTGACACGGCGTGATTTGCAATTTGCACGGTGTGACATCGTCAAAGTTTCTAGTATCTTATTTGGACTGGGAGCATTCTGATTGGTCGACGCATTACAAAATTCGACGCATGCGCACAGTGCTATCGTAATCTTAGTAAGGATTAGGGTTAGTTAGTTAGTTAGTTAGTTAGATAGATTAACGTCCCCGGACACATAAGCGTAGAAGGGGACGATAGAAGGATTAGGGTTAGGGTTTCGACGCCTAAGAACATCGTGAAAAAGCCGGCCCGATTTGACCTGGCGCATGCGCAAAGGCTCCCGGCTAACGTAAGGTTCCCGGAACGTTTACGACGTAACAACGGAACTACGCTCCACAATCTACTACAAGTTTTTAGCGCTACAGCGGTTGCTATTAATATGGACAACTGCTGAGTTTATCATCTAAAGCTTATTTTTTCAGTGAGGCAACACTTACTGTGAATGTTAAACGGATCTGTCCAGGGAGGGGGGGAGGGGGGGGCGTGGTCAAATTGGATCCCTTTAAACAGCGTTCCGAATTGCGCACAGTTGTGCGTCAATTACGCACAAAATATGGAAAATGACGTGGAAAAGTGTGTGCGTGTGCGTCTTGCGGACGCGCACATTTTGGCCGAATCGCTGATGTCGAAAACATGACAAATGAGTGGTCAAATAATTCACGGTAAACAACCCCCCTCCCCCCTTCTCCCCACTTCCCCGCTCAACGAAGACTTCCATAGCAGACGATTCAATCACGGAATTAGATCACTGGAAGGCTGGCTTAAGTTTGAATCTAGGTCACGAAAGTGTGCACAAGTGGGAGTGACTAAATTGAAAAGATAGCGCACTTCCGTCTCATATTCTGCATGTTAGCCTAATACGACTTCACGAATTTGGAGGCAGACCTGAGATTAGAATCTTTATCAAGATTTGAACATAAATATGATCAGGTAACTGAGAGATATACTTTTTACGACCAAACGGTCACACAAGCTGTGGTTTAAAGATTTGTGATTTAAAAAGATACAGATTTGGGGTTTAAAAATCATATTATGTATAGTATTTATTGTCTTTGATTCCATCCCCCCCCCCCCCCCCCAAAAAAAAAAAATGCATTCCCAATAGAACCCATATTACAATCCCTTCAAAATCTTTCTTTCCTTATTACACCTTCCCGCCTTCCTAATTCTATTTGTAACTTATGATCTGAACCACGAAATTTTATCAAAGTATGACAATAAATATTATCAGGTAACAGAGATAATTACGACCAAACGGTCACACAAGCTGCGGTTTAAAGATTTGCGCTTTAAAAAGATACAGATCTGGGGTTTAAAAATCATATTATGTACAGTATTTATTGTCTTTGATTCCCAAAATAAAAACAAGAAAAAAAATCTCCCCGGCGGGGAATTGAACCCCGGTCTCCTGCGTGACAGGCGAGTGATCTAATTCCGTGATTCAATGTTGTTTCGCGAGATTTCGTCCTTTAAAATCGCATGCGCACGCATTGTATACTTCCTCTGCAGTTATGTCGCTGATCACTAAATCCATCACCTCCGCCCCCTTCCCCCTCCCCCCGTTGGTGTGCCGGGGGTTTCAGTATAAATAGTATCCCCACTTTCTGGAAATTTAGTGCTTTAAATTCCCACTGTCGCTGTCTTTCTCATTCCTGCTTTGTTCTATCAATCTGCTATAGGCCTACTATCTTCTTCTTCGCTAGACCAGTCACCTATCTTTTTTCTTGAAAACTCTTCCGGGACAAGACTCCTTATTTGTGTGTGAGGTCTGTTGGATCAGCTTGGGAATATTGGACGCTTTCTGCCAGGTGGTCACTAGTGCTTCCTATGATGTTATTATTTAGCAATGTAGGCATTTTATATGTATGTGTTTTGTTGATAATTTATAATGATTCTATTTTGTTTTTGTAAACGGGGTTTCGATAAATTAGAGTATAGCCTCAGCGTCATCTGCGTGGGATGTCTATATTGTAAAGTGACTGGCTGGTGGAGAGCCTTCAGTTTTGCCCCTAGCTAGGGTTGTTTCAGCGGATCTTGTATGCGGATCAGGGGTTGTCCGGTCCTGATTTGGCTCGGAAGAGTCCACTGGACCTAAAGCAATAATCATGATCACTAAATTGAGAACTCTCAGAAATTGCAGAAGGACTTTTGAATTTGGATATCTGAGAGTTCCGTGTACCCTTACTTATTTTGGGGAAAGGGAACACTGCTTTAAACAAAAAGCAACTGCTGAGTTATTTTTAATGATATGAGATAGGAAGGTTACCACAATTGTTGTTAAGGTTTTCACAACCATGTAATGTTACTACCTTTAGACAAATAATCATGTAAATAGGTAATCATGTAATCATGCTCATCGAGCATGTCTACTGACGTGGGGACGGCGCTATTCAAAACCACATCATCCTCATCATCATCATCATCATCATCATCATCATCATCATCATCATCATCATCATCATAGGTTAAGATCACGTGGTCATGTGAGTGCTTCACGCTTTGCCTACTCTCGTTTCGCCTACTCTTTAATCTACGTAATATTGCCTATGCGAGTGTCTGGAAATCCATTTCTGGATCTGGATCTGGTCGTATAGTTGCAGGAACCAATGTCGGTTATCTTTGCAACTGGGGGAAGCGCATGATTTATAAATTCGTGGCCCTAATATAAAGGCAAGGTGCACAGCTAAAACATAAATATTCTCAGTGTCTTTAAAAGCTGGCTAAAAACACATCAGTGTGAGCGTTCAGCGGAGGGGGGTGGGTGAGAGCCCTGACACCTTCGTCGCCGATGATGCTGCGACGGCTGGTCGGGCTGGTCTGGCTGACAAGTCTGTGTCACTCAGCTGATTCCACTCAGCTACAGTACGGACAAAAAAGGAATTCCTGTACTGGTCAGTTTTGCTGGTAGGGATGATGAAGCCTCGTGTGTTGTTCACAGCCTGTCGTTCGATGATGTTGATGCTGTCGAACCCCTGAAACCTCGTGGGAATGACTCTTCGTCGACCGCCGACAGCAGGGGTGAGGAACTTCTCTGGAGGTAGCGCTGGGACCAACCCCTCTGTGACCCTATTCAGAAGGTTGAGGCGTAGTTGCCTACGGCGCTCTTCTAGTGGGGGGAGGTTCAGGTATCTGAGGATGTTGCTCATGCAGCCCTGGTTTCGGGACTTGTAGTCACGCGTAATGAAGCGGGCGGCCTGGCGCTGCACTCTCTCTATTCTGTCAATGCCCTGTTGTAGATGGGGATCCCACACCGTTGCTCCGTATTCTAGCTTGGATCGTACGAGTGAGATATACGCCAGGCGCCTGCACTCTTGGGGGCAGTTCCGGAGGTTCCGGCGTAGGAAGCCCACTGTCGATGCTGCTTTGCTGCATGTGTTGGAGATGTGGGCGGACCATTTGAGGTCAGCTGACAGTAGGATGCCAAGATATGGGCTCTGTTGTACCTGTTGCAGTATTACTCTGTCTAGGCTATATAAGTAGGATGACTTATTTCTGATGGAGAGGATGTAGCACTTCTGCGCATTAAAGCGCATGCCCCACTTGGTAGCCCAGATTTCCAGCTGTCGGAGGTCGGCCTGGAGCTCGAGGTGATCTTGGAAGGTGCGTATAGTCCGGTAAAGGAGGCAGTCGTCAGCAAACAGTCTGACTGTAGACCTCACAGACTGTGGCAAATCGTTGATGTGGCAGAGGAACAAGAGGGGTCCCAACACCGTTCCCTGTGGTACGCCTGACTCGACCGGCGCCACTTCCGATGCCTCTCCCTCCACCACCACTCTCATCGTTCGCTTCGTCAAGAACTGGGTCAGCCATGCATGGATTGGTCCACGCACACCGTAATGGTTCATCTTCTGCATAAGCTTGGCGTGTGGAACGATGTCAAACGCCTTGGAAAAATCAAGTATGGCGACATCCACCTGGGCCCCATTATCGAAGGACTTCAGTAAATCATTCGATGTGGTGAGGAGTTGCGGCTCGCAGGAGTGGCCAGATCTGAATCCATGGTTCCGGTCTGTTAGGATGTTATACATTTCAAGATGGTTCCGGAGGTGCCGACAAATAACATGCTCCAGGAGCTTACAGGCCACTGAGGTTAGGGAGACTGGTCTGTAGTTTTCTGCCTGATTCCTATCGCCTTTCTTGAATAACGCCGAGATGTTTGCGGATAGCTAGTCGCCAGGGAGTTGGCCAGTTTCCAGCGAACGTTTGAAAATGATTGTCAGGGCTGGGGCGATGGACACGGCGCAGGTCTTCAAAATCTTGTTTGGGATACTGTCCGGCCCAGAGGCCTTAGAAGCGTTGAGGTTTTGGAGGAGTTTGGTGATGCCATGGATATTTATAGTGAGTTTCCCGATGCTGGGATAAGGAGGGGCTTTGATTTCTGGAGGGGGGGGGGGAGCCGTCATCCTTGGTGAATACGGACTTAAACTGGGTCAAGAGGATCTGGGCTTTGGAGAGGCTGTCACTGAGGAGGGACGGGCCCTTCTTTAGGGGAGCTACCCCTAGGTTGTCTTGGCGCCTGGATTTCACATACTTCCACAAAGGCTTGGTGTCATTTGCCTGCAGTCCCTCTTCAATGGTGGTGTTCACGTAGTCCCACTCTGCCCGTCTTGTTTCGCGTCGGCATTCCCGCTGGAAAAAATTATAATTCATCTAGTCTTCTTGGCTTGTTTGTAGAGACGTTTCTTTCGTCTTAGTAGTTTCTTGACGCGCCAGTTGATCCAAGGTAGGTTAGAGTTTACCCGCCGGAGCTTTGATGGGATATGCTTCTCAACGGCCGACATTAAAGATGTCTTAAACTCAGTCCACATGGTCTCAATGTCTGCGTCGTCATTGTTCATGGTCTCGATCTTCTCGGACAAGGAATCAAAATCGGAGTTCAAGTCGTCCCACTTGGCTTTGGAGTACAAGTACACTCTTCTTGGTTTTTCTCTCACTCGCTGCGGCTGTGCGTCAAAGTCAGTTATTACTGCATGATGGTCAGAGATTCCAGGGATGGAGGTGGAACTCCTGGTTAACGTGGGGTTGGTGACAAACACAAGATCTAGTATGTTGTCATCTCTTGTCGGTTGATCATGTACTTGTGTGAGTTGCGCCGCAGTGCAGATGTCAACGAGGTTAAGCTGCACTTGTCGATCTGGCGAGTTTGAGGGTACACTAGCGTTGTCCCAGTTGATATTTGGGCAGTTGAAATCGCCAGCTAGTAAAACCTGTTGGCGCTTCCTTCCGCCTGTGATCCTTTGCAGTGTTTGGTCAAGCTCAGCGAGGTCCTTATGGGAGCGATGGGGCATGTAGAAACATCCAACTAACAAGTCGTTGTTTCTCTTCAGGTGGATCTTGGCCCAGGTCATTTCGCAGTCTGCTTGTAGCTCTGGAGCTGCGGACGAGACCAAAGTCTTGTGTACCAAAATGAACACTCCACCTGCGATGGTGCCCCTGTCTTTCCTGTAGGCGACGTAGTCGGGGAGGAATGCCTCGCTGGACTTGAAATCCGGGCCCAACCAAGACTCTGTCCCGCATACTACATCCGGCTTGGTGAAGTTGATGATAGCCAGGAATTCTGCCCGATTCCGAATAACACTGCGGCAGTTTATATTCAGGAGCCGGAGGTTTTGTTTCTCTGGTGGTAGGAGAAGCCGGGAATTGTCACCTAATGTGTCGTGACTCGGGGAAGGTCGTGTTTTCTCCGTCGATCTACGTGGTATTGAGTTGGACGTGTGAGGGTCGATGGATCTGTTGGAATCTGCGCCTGGCGGTGAGGCGCTGGTATTCTTTGGGCTGCTCGTTTTCAGGGGACTGAAATGATGGGAATGAAACGAGTCAACGGACAGGTTGGACAGGGGCTCGTAGACATTACTGATGTCAAGACAATAACTGTGAAAGGTGAAGGTGTTGCAGTTCATACTATCACATTTGAAGCATGCCCATGATGCTGTGGATTGTTGCAAGTGCTGGAAGTCAGCTGTACACAGCTCCAGGCACGAGCGGTGGTACCAGACAGAGCAGTTGTCGCAGGCGACGCAGTCTGTGCAAGATACATCTTTGTCGCACATACCACAGGGGTACGTACTTGCTTGTCGGTGCGGGCCTGGGTTGCAGTGCACATCTCCAGCAAGAAGTATTGCCAAGAGTATAAGGGCACTGACCTGTCGCTGTTGAATGCAAGGTTTCAGGGTTTTTCTGATGTTACCTCTTGAAACTAGAGGCCCTGGGAGCCTTGTTTGACGCCAAAGCTTAGTTTAAATGGCTTGCCTTCTTAGAAGTGGTTTCTTTTTTTAAATGGTTTAACACAAAAGTAGGCGAGTAGGGGAAGCACGAGACGTTAAAAACATGCAGGCGAAACGAGAATAGACGAAACGTGAGTAGGCGAATCGTGGTGCACCGGGCCAGATACCACTGACAGCGTCGGAATATTGTCCCCACCCTCTCCCACCCTCCCATCTTCCACCACCACTACCACCACCATAACCCCACTCCTACTTTTATATACTTCCGTGACACACAGATCTGGTAAGTTCAGCAGGTATAAATTTGAACCCCAAACTCGGTGGCCGGTATTTCAGTATTAGATTGAATCTTCTTTTATCTTTGTGAAGACTCTAAGGGTTTTACTGAGCTTTCAACGAAGTATTTTTGGTGTGATTGTGATTTGCTTTTCCATCATGACTTCGTTTAGGATCGATAGGGCTGTTGCCACTGACTCTTTTCACGTGTCTTTGACCAGATTTAAAAAATAAATAAATAAACAGCCGAGGAGGGAAATGGAACACAGAACAATCATTAGAACAGCCTTGGTCTAATTAAGTTTGTTCACGTGTACTTTCACCAGCTTTCTTTGTTTGTTTGTTTTTTTTGTTTGTTGTTGTTGTTGTTTTAACGTAGCTGAAGACAAAATGGGTACACAGAACAAAAAAGCAAGTCCATAATTGCCGAAAGAAGACTTGTAAGAAAATACGCTGTCGCTTTGAATACAAAATAAATTCAGCAGTATGTGTGTGTGCGTGCGTGTACGTGTGTGTGTGTATGAGAGAGAGAGAAAGAAAAAGATAAGGGTGGGGGGGGGGGGGGAACTTGGACGCTTCGTGAATTCAGTTTTTAAGACCACCACTCCATCACAATTGCGGGCATCACATACAAAAGAGAGAGTGAGAGATAAGATAAGATAACAATTTTAGTTTGCAAGGGTAAAAGTGTAAGCGCTGGATGCGCTTTTTACATCTTGCCCTTGGGGCTTTAACAACAACTATTAAATACAACTCAATGTTATAACATTCACATCATGGAACAATAACAAAGAAACAAAGTCATCATTAGATAAAATCATTTTAAAACAATTGAAATCAAATTAATGTTGTTAATATCAATCAACAACAACCCGCCAACGTCAAGTAAAGGAACTAGCGTTCAAAGCCCTGGTGCGCCCCCACCTCGAATATGCCTCAACCGTATGGGACCCTTCCCAGCAGAACCTGACAGATGACCTGGAAGCAGTCCAACGACGAGCAGCCCGCTTTGTCATGAATGACTACAAGGCGACCTCCAGTGTGTCAGCAATGCTTGAGCAGCTGAAATGGCCCTCCCTTCAAAAACGCCGAACAATAGCCCGACTATCCACTTTCTTCAAAATCCACCACAAAACCATCCAAGTCAGATGCTCCCACCTGAAACCACTGCCATCCAGATCCCGGCGTGGCCACAGCCTACAGTACACCCGCATCCCCTGCCGTACAGACCACCGCCAGTCAGCCTTCTTCCCCCGGACCGTCCGCGACTGGAACCGGCCTCCTGCCCGCTGAGGTGGTGCAGGCACCGTCAGTCAGCGCCTTCATTACAAGGGCGCTGGCGGTGCTGTAGCCCACACCTCCACAATCCCATGCACCTCCCCCCTCTCCACCCTCTCCCCTCTCTTACCCAACAGCCCTGCCCCTTATCAAACCGTTTCTTACCCTCAGTGACAATATATCGCCCTATTGCGACAATAGTGATCATTATTGATCGTGGTCGGCAAATGGAAGAAGAACAACAATAACAATTAATGTTAATTAATTAAGGGAGAGAGTCAGAGAGAGAGACAGAGAGGGTGAGACAGAGAGAGAGTCAGACAGACAGGCAGACAGACCATATAACATAAGTTTGTATGCATAAAATATCTTTTATTTTCAGTCACATGATAACAGATAATTTTGCGTGTGCACATTCGTCATCATGGATGACATTAACGAACATAACAATCATTACAGTACACTTGATTTTCTCAATGCAATACACCAAACTTATAGAACAGTCAAGAAACAATACGGAAGTAAACCAACGTTCATATTAACGTTCATAACATTTAGTAATAATAATAATAATAATAATAATAATAATAATAATAATAATAATAATAATAATAATAACTAATCACACATAGTCAAATAACGATATATTCAATGTAAACCATAAAAGCAAACAATACAATGTTTTTAGAGGAACGACATCGCCAGTTTAAACAACATTTAAAACAATATTATTTTAGATAATGCATCATTATTTAATAATTAATGTTCATAATACATCTTGCCTGCTTCTCTCTCTCACACACACACACACACACACACCCACACACACCCACGTTTAAATTACATTTTACAGAATAAAAAAGACACATTTAAAAAAGTTACCGAAGTCGCATAATAAACAACACAAACATTATTTTCCTTTAACATAAAATACAAATAAACAAGATCCTTTGAATATACTGAAGGTAACGATCCCATATGGAACAAAAAAAAGGAAAGAAAAAAGTAATGACTGATGAGGTATAATGCTTACGTGGTTTTGTCGTTTTTTAAAATCTAGAACCACGAAGGAGAGCATATATAGATAGATATAAGTTTTGATTTAATTAGACTCTTTATGTATTTATTTATACTGTAAGATGATGAATAATGTGGAATATAAATTATATTCTGCGTTTTACTTATACATTTTATTGGCTTCTGTTCCGTTATTGTGGCAAAATTTAGTAAGCCTACATTAGTAATTTGTACTACGAATTTCCCACAACAACGAAACACGATTAGTCAGTAAAATGTTTAGGAGCTTTGACATATATTTTCCTCTTGCGTAATAGTTGAAAAACAAATGTTGTTTTTAAAAAAAATACATAATAAAGCTGAAAAAAATATGTGACTGCTGTACTAAATAGATGTTTCGATTATAACCATTAAGAGTGTTAAGAAAAAGGTTTGTAATGCTCTTATCAATGTCACTTGTTTGACGCCAAAGCAAATGTCAATATAATAATGAAAAAACAAAACAACAAACGACAATGGCTTAAAAGTTAAATAATATCAATGATTTTTCTGTTTCACCCGCAACTTCAGTGGTGACATTAAATCACATGATGACGCTACCCGCATGGTTCTAAATATTATGCTCCGTTGACGCGAAGGATGAGACTCCAATTACTTCATATTAGTTTTTAGATGGGACGTCTGTGATAGTGATGGATCAAAGGGAACACGCCCACGTAACGAGCACCCCTTTCTGATAAAAGTGAGACAATCCTTCTATCATTGTCCACTTAATATGGCAATCCAAAAAAAAGTCAGTAGCATACATACTTTTGACATTAATGTATAAAAGATCAGGTATCCGGATTTTCTTAAGAAGAAGAAGAAGAAGAAGAAGAAGACACCCGGTGCACATTGGTCGAAGGCTTCCAGAAGCATGCTTTAGTAGTCGCCTCAACAGGCAATAAAGCATGCTGAAGCATGAGAGCACGCTTTATGGCCTGTTGAGGCGACTACTAAAGCATGCTTCTAGTAGTAGCCTTCGACCAATGTGTATCGGGTGAAGAAGAAGGGTATTTATATGGCGGTTTTTCCTAATGACAGATCAAGTTCAAAGTGCAGTGTATTTTGTATTGCATTTTCTGTAGAAAGAATGCTGCCTACATAATCAGTTTTTTGAAACATGACATAACATCTAAAATCCTGTTGACATTTCCTCTCCTTGTTTCTGTTACATGTTCAGTGTTCCCGATTAAGTACAATTGTTCGTCAATTACGCGCAAAATATGAACAAAAATTGACGCAGAAAACGCACACATTTTGTTTCCAAATTATGATAAATGAGTGACCAACTAAACAGATATAAGGTTGTGTCGCGTTGTTGTCCTTTAAAATCGCATGCGCGCGCAATGTATTCTTCATTTATACAATCATGTCGCTAATCACCTGGGGATTCCTTCCCTTACGAACCAAATTGGGAACTCTCAAAATTTGCAAAAGGATTCTTACATTTTCATAACTGAAAGTCCCACGGGCTCTTATTTATTGATTTGTTTTGGGGGAACACTGCATGTTTATTCTATAACGTTCTACAATTAAGGAAGCCGTTGGTTTTTTTGTAAATATAGGCGAAGGTATATATGGAAACATTTTATACGGCTTGTTTGGCTCTTAAATCACCTTTCATGTGCTACATTTTACTATATATTATATAATATTTCAATGTTTATAGAAAGTTTAGCTCATTTCATTCTACTTTATAGAGTTCCTGTTTTAATAAGATACTTTTTTGGATACAAGCCGTTCTTTTTATACAACCTCTGTGTAATTCAATACTCTATTAATATTATATTTAATTTTTTAATATCTAAAACTGGTATAATGAATGGACATTTTTTTAATTGAATGTGCACGAGTAGTTCATCAGTCAAATGAAATGTTCTGTGCCTTTGTACTGTGTGGATGTGTTGATGGAGAAAGATCTGAGGAGCCTGAAGGAAGTATATATGTGTGTGTGTGAGAGAGAGAGAGTGGGTGTGTGTGGGTGTGTGTGTGTGCAGATGTGAAAATATAGATAAAAGTATAATTGTGAACGTATAATGTATAACTGTTTTGGAAATGTAATTTTAGTAGCTAATTTCTGATTTTATGTATTAATTTTATTGTTATTTGTTTTAAAACAATCTTTATGCTGAAATTATCCATTGTGGGTAATATAGATTTTGTTACTTGACTTGATTCCCAAAACACAAGTACCTTTGAAAAGTGAATTTGTAAAGAAAAAGTATGTCTTTGCCACAGTTGACGTTTAACGTGGATGAAATTGTATTCTTAATTTCTATTATTTCCTATTTAAATCTGTTGTAAAGAAAACGTTCATGGCATTCATTGCATATTGCACTAACGCAAGAAGGTGATTATCAAATCACAGTGTATTAGTCAAATACATAAATTACTGAAACACTGACATGACAAGTCTGCAACACCCCAATATTAATATAGTAGCTAACATGCAAAACTGAATTTGTTATTAGCATACTATACTGTGCTCTGTGGGTTCGGGCAAATAGAATAGACCCAACGTTTCCCGGCGTGTCGTAAGAGGCGACTAACAGGGGTGATGTTAGCACGGCATCACTGGGCGAAAGTCTTCTACACAGAAGTCACCGGCCAGGGCGGAGGAACCTCACGTTACTACAGGTTCAACGACCACGTGCTCAGGGCCAAGGCGAGCCACACTGTATTCGTGGATTTCGGCTGTGGCCAACAGCCTGGAGAGGATTGGGCCCTGCCAGGTCTTTTTGCCCAAGACACACTACATGATGACACAATCCACTAATTCCATACCGGATCGGTCGTCGCCCGGGCCGTCACCCGGCACAAGGACCGCGCCTTCCGTTGGCCACCAGGACGGAGGTGTTAAGTATGCTACTGATGGACAATATAGCAAGATCCGCACGAGAAACAACATCGTCATAGGAACCTGGAACGTCAGGACCCTAACTGCGGAAGGAAAATTAGAAGAACTGGCCCACGAGCTGGACCACTATCGATGGAACGTTCTAGGTATCAGCGAACTGCGCTGGAAAGGCCTAGGTGAAACAACGACTGACAAAGGCCACAAGCTCTATTTCAGCGGTAGAGATGACAGGCACGAACACGGCGTTGGATTCTTGGTCCACAAGAACATTCTAGCCACTGTCATGGGTTGCCGCCCAGTCTCCAGTAGACTCATTACCATCCGTCTGAGAGCAACCCCTTTCAACATTACCATCATCCAGGCCTATGCCCCAACTTCAGACTATGAAGACAGCGAAGTGGAGGATTTTTATGAAAATATACAGGCGGTCCTTGACCAAGTGCCGAAGAAGGACATAGTCATAGTGCAAGGCGACTGGAATGCCAAGGTTGGCCAAGATGCGCACCGCAACTGGGGAGACACATGCGGACCCCACTGCAACAACGAGACAAATGACAGGGGTCTGAGGCTATTGGAGTTTGCCAGATACAACAATCTGGTACTGGCAAACACGCTTGGTCTCCACAAAAAATCCAGACGATGGACATGGCACAGTCCCGGCGGGGAACATCATAACCAGATCGACTACATCATGGTCAAGAAACGCTTCAGATCAAGCATCAACGTTGGCAGGACACGCACTTTTCCAGGAGCAGACATTGGAAGTGACCACGATCTCGTGATGATGTCTTTCCGGCTCCATTTGAAGAGAGTAAATACAGCAAAGTGCACTAGGCTGAAGTTCGACCTGGACAAACTGCAAGACCCGGACGTGGCAAAAATATTTCAGGCCACAATTGGAGGGAAATTTGCACCACTGCTTATTTTGGGGGCAGGCGAAGTTGATGTCAACACCATGACCAATACCTTCAACTCAGCTGTAACAGATGCCGCCACTGAGATCCTTGGCAAGCACCGACCAAAGAAGAAGCCGTGGATCACACCTGAACTTTTGGATCTGTGTGATAAACGAAGAGAGTTAAAAAAGAAAAAGAACACCTCACAGGGAGCTGATGTCTACCGAAAAATCAACAATGACATCCGAAAAGGCATGCGCACAGCAAAGGAGAACTGGATAGAAGATCAATGCCAGGAAATAGAGAACAATCTGAACAAGAACAACAGCAAGAAGGCCTACCAGACTGTGAAGCGGCTGACAAGTGTTAAACAGCCCAAAGTCTCCACTATCCAAAGCAAGTCTGGCATTTGCCTTACAGAAGAACAAGAAGTCTTGGACAGATGGACAGAGTACTGCTCTGACCTTTACAACCATACACCAAATGGAGACCCATCAGTTCTAGCATGTCCCGAGAGCAGAGAAGAAGAAGAAATCCTCCCAATTCTCCGGGAAGAAGTTGAGGCAGCAGTGCAATCGCTGAAGAAAGGGAAGTCAGCGGGAGTGGACAACATACCAGCGGAACTGCTACAAGCAGGAGGAGAAGCGATGACTGATGCTCTCACCACTATCTGTAACAAGATCTGGCAGAGTGGGGAATGGCCTACACCATGGACCCAGTCGCTTGTCATCACTCTTCCTAAAAAAGGTAACCTTCAGGAGTGTGAAAATTACCGCACCATCAGCCTCATCAGCCATCCCAGCAAGGTCCTCCTGAAAATAATACTCAACAGGTTGAAACCACAAGCTGAACAAATCATAGCTGAAGAACAAGCAGGATTCATGGCAGGGCGAAGTACCACTGAACAGATTTTCAACCTCAGAATAATCTGTGAGAAATACCTACAGCACCAACAACATCTATATCATGTGTTCATAGACTTCAAGAAGGCATTTGACCGAGTCTGGCATGCAGCTCTATGGGCAACCATGAAAGTGTACAACATCAGCCCTAAAATCATAGAAGTCATCAAAAGCCTGTATGACAAGGCTACCAGTGCAGTCCTCCATAACAGCGTCATCGGGAACTGGTTCAGAACAACAATCGGTGTGCGTCAAGGATGCCTACTCTCTCCAACACTCTTCAACATCTTCCTAGAGCGCATCATGTCAGATGCTCTTGCAGATCACGAAGGCACAGTCAGCATAGGGGGCAGAGCAATCTCCAATCTTCGTTTTGCGGATGATATTGATGGATTGGCTGGAGAGGAACAAGAACTTGAACAGCTTGTACAGAGGCTTGACACCACCTCCAGAGCTTATGGAATGGAAATAAGTGCAGAGAAGACCAAAATGATGACCAACAACACCAATGGCATCAACACGGACATCAAAGTACAAGGCCAATCCCTCAACACAGTGCACAGCTTCAAATATTTAGGAGCCATTGTGTCAGACAATGGGTCTCGACAGGAAGTCCTCTCCAGGATCGCACAAACAACTGCTGCCCTGACAAGGTTGAAGCCCATTTGGAAAGACAGAACCATCAGTCTACATTCCAAAGTAAGACTGCTGCGATCTCTGGTCATCTCCATCTTCCTATATGCTTGCGAAGCATGGACCCTCACAGCAGATCTCCAACGAAGAATACAAAGCATGGAGATGAGGTGCTACAGAAGACTTCTGTGCATTTCCTATACCCAACACATCACCAACGTTGAAGTCCGACAGACCATCACACAAGCCATTGGACAACACGATGACCTGCTCACAGTGGTGAAGAAACGGAAACTCCGATGGTATGGCCACGTCACCAGATCATCAGGCCTTGCAAAGACCATTCTGCAAGGCACAGTGCAAGGAGGTAGAAGAAGGGGGAGACCGAAAAAGAGGTGGGAGGACAACATTCGAGAATGGACTGGTTTGACACTGAGCGAAGCCATGAGGGCTGCTGAGGACAGAGAAAGATGGAGTATGCTGGTTAAGCGATCATCTGTGGTGCCCCTACGACCTTCGGGTTATGGGACAGGATAGGATAGGATAGGATACTATACTATCATCTTTTGTTAAAAGGACTACTTCATCACTTGAAACTGAGTTCCATGTGATTTTTCCTGTGTATATTGTTTTAATACGAAAATCGCGTGATAGCAAAAACAGAATAAAGATATTTATGCATGCTGTGGAAAAATGCAGTTACTGACACTGAAAACCGTATTGTGTACTATTGTATATTTGCTAGTCTACTTTATCAGTGCCAGAGGATTATGAAGGATTTAAAACACTGTCATGAGAATTGTACACACTCGTATCCTTTGTTAATATCCTAGAATTACTTCTCAGAACAAACTTCCGATTCTAATAAACAAATATCTTGTCTTTTGCGTTTTATTTGATACTACGATATTGGCTCAAAGCTTCCAAATAAAAAATAGAAGAAAATAAATATTATAAATAAAATAAATAGATGTTTTTTAAAACGTTTTTTGGTTTTAAGACAGCATATAATTAGAGGGATGTGGAAATAATTTTTACATTTAGAATGAAACATATAGTTCACCTTAACATAAAACAGTTACGTTTTGCACAAACTCAGTTTAATTAACAATAGAATGCTGATTATAAACTTAAACATATAATTAATTTCTGAACACACCTCGCTGAAATTATAATTCTTTTAGATTACACGTGTGCACACATTTCATTCAAACTCTCTAGTCATTAAGACATTCATGATTTACATCTTGCACTTACTTTTCCATCAAACACCTCCACCTCACATGATAATTTGAGTGAACATGAATTCAATGTTAAAACAAACACATCATGTCAACATACGGTGATACATCCATAATTACACCAAATGAAAGTACAACCACCACTTTCTGAAAGTGTAATTCAGAAGTAAATATGATAATCATAGGTATTCTACTTTCGACTTAATTTTTGTTAGTTTTCTCGCATTTCAGGTAAATACAAATTTCATCACAGCAATTATCACACGAATCCCATCTCTCCCAATGAGAACAACATACACATGTGCACTCAAACTCTTTAAAATGCGAAACATTGAACATTGAGTCTTGAACTCTGCCGTCAGAATACTATCGGGGAAACATTGCAATTACATGTTCATTATAAAGACTACATATGTAAAGCAACAACAATGGAGGTCTATTCTCTGGAACAGAATGCTTATATCGACCCAAGATTAACAGGCAAATGCCAGACATATGTCGCTATCTGAAAAAAAAATATTTTTTTTAACAAGAAACCTATGCCCTTACGTTAGTCTCAAAACTAAACAGCAGACACCTCATAACGATTTTAACATGGAGAAAGAAAGGAAACGTTACATAGCATTCAGAATACACGAGTCGCCTTGGCTGAAACGTTATCGCTATGAAAGTAAAACGACAGCATTCCAAGAGCAAAATGTCATCAATTTTTTTTAAGTTTACAAATATCTTTACTAATCTCTGGAATTGTTGCTTTTTTCATCAAACTTTTTCTGTAACAAAATCTGCAGCAGAAACGCGTTAATTCTGTTTTAAAAAGCGAATATCAGCGCCCTTTAAAAAAAGAACCAGAAAAACATGCATTTCGGGCCATTATACAGATAAACAAAAATTGAACGGTAGACTATAAGCAGTTATACTGAATTGACCTGTTCCGACAGCACCAAAATATGTGGGGTAATAGGACTGTTGCAGAAAGTAAAAAAAAAAAAAACTTTACATTTCTACAGACAGAATGCCATAAAGTTACTACACAGGGTATAACAGCTAATTCTAACGAGTGAGTGCTGTGGATGCAACGTTAAAAGCCGCGATCTTTAACAGTGATCTTTAGAATAGTGTACATTTTCTGGCAAACGTGTTGTAACAAAGTGAAGAACACCGTGAGCAGTTATTAACAGTCAGTAACAATAATGGACTCCTGTCATAGTTTGTAGAAAAGTGAGGGGGTAAGAGATTGGAAGGATTCTGAAAACTGTTAACTCCCGACATACATATTTAAATATAAACTCACACTTTATCTCTATATCTTCAATATAAACTCACACTTTATATCTATATTTTCAATATAAATTCCACAGTCGGCTTTACGGGTATAGTGTGCAAAATACAAACAACTTATGAAAAACGATAACATATACAAAAACGGATAAAGAATCCTTACTAGGCGCACTGAACAGTTTATAAATGATACATGGAACCGCTGAGAACCAGACGTTCATTCTTTGACAGCACGTTTTCTAGACTAACGAGCACCGCAAGGTCAGGCGTTTCACTGCCAAACAACATTGTTGAAGCAGTGATGCGCGAACATGAAATACTCTAAGACTCCTTGTGAAACTCACGAATGCTCTTGCGATTCTTACCATCATTGCTTAATGTTTCTACTACATCTCAGCCACATCTTAAAACTATTATCGTCTTTCTAACTTATATGATTGAACTACAATTACATACAGGGACTGTACAATAGCAAATTCTTTTACTGAAACTGCACACACACGCACAAACACACACACGCGCGCCCACCCACACACACACGCACACTCACACACGCACAGGAATTTAACAAACAAGCCACTCAACACACACAGAGTAATGTCGAATCAGTGATACCCCACGCATAATTTCTTGAAACAATTAATTGTGTGACATAATTACATGAAATTTATGACCTGATTTGCACACAGTAAGTCCTCTTACACCGCCATTAATTTTAATAATGTCTGTGTCAAATTATGCGACACACATGCCACAGTTACTTAACACAATACAGATATTGTGACACATTTTAATTATACACGTCATAATCATTCACAAATAATATAATGCATGGTTCTTGTGTAAAATACTTGATTATAGTTCAATATTTACACACACAGTTTACACACCAAAATGTATGTGAACAATATTCGTGCTGTGTACAAGGATTCAAATACATTTCTAAATTTTCTGGTCATACAGTACTTTATATACATTTCGTTTTCACAGGCAACACGATGCTCCATACTACATTTGCACAACTGGCTTTGCCACCCCAGTGACCAAACAAAGCTGTAATAAATTAGAAAGGTTGTTTTCTTTTAAACAACAAAAAAGACATTAACAACAAAAGTCATTCCAGTTCAAACGCCACCAGAACATCTGTTCGCAACATCATAGACTTTAAAAAAAAACACGAAAAAAACAACAACGTGAAAACCAGTTGCAGGTGTACACACAAACAATTGTTTCCATAAAACAAGATTGCACAAAAGAAAAAGCCCAATGATAACTACGAACCGGAATTAACGTTTCCTGCGTTTTGTAGACCTTAGTTTAATCTCACAAATTTCCGCAATATTTATGTTTTCCCCTCTCTTCGCTCACTCCCTCCCCTCCACCCACCCTCCATCCCACCAACATAGACGGTTGGTGGATCGGTGTCCACTTTATTCTAGATGGCGCTAAGCTGCGGTTGCCCTGCTTTAAGCTTTCCGCTAGTGCCATCCAAACTGATAACAAATATGTTAACACAGCTCAACATACAAAACAAAACAAAAATGCTAACATAAAATTCTAGTTGAATAATGTAACTGAGGTAGAGCAATACTGATACTTGGTACTAAAATCACGGGGTACACGCAGTACATATTATAATGTCCCTGATTAACATACATTTGCATAAGGTTGTGTCTTCAAACTTCCAGTGCTAGTGTGAGATAAACGAAGGCCAATTAAATACCAAAGGAGCAAACCAACGTGGAGCAAAACATGACATCTCTATTGTGTTGCTACACTTTGGACCATCTTCGCGAGTCATCTAAACCCTGGTATTCCTTGCCCGTCCATCTTACTAACTTTACGGCCCCTCGCAGGTCACTTTCCAATCAACAAAGCGGGTCTGTTCACCTCACGTAACAATAAAATGGTTGTTTGCTAGGCTCATATTCATGTACCGTGCTCAATCACTTTTCTATGTTTAAGACGTTCTAGTTATTGATGTACTAGCCTACACAATTACAATTTCATTTTTCCATCAGCATTATTCCTCTCTCTCTCTCTCTCTCTCTCTCTCTCTCTCTCTCTCTCTCTCTCTCTCTCTTCTCTTTTTTCTGCGCATATATTAACTTCACTAATCCTAAACCATGGTACCAGCCTCACATAAACGGGAAATTTTCGGAACCGATTTCCACCTCTCTTCGTGCAAACTCGTTTTTGGCTAAAAAGTCGCGACTCTTAACAACATCTCATTAACGATCAAGTGTCAATCCTCTTTTACTTATTTAATTTCTTTTCTTCTTAAAAAAATAAAAACGTATCCCCTCCCTCCATCCTCCCCTCCGATCCTATTTCCCCACTGCGCATGCCTTTTAGCTTACGGCGCATGACAGGAAATAGCCTCCATTGACGGTGGACAGATCCTTTCCTGAAAGAGACCCTGATCTGATCTTTGGTAAATGGAACCTTGGGGTAAAACCTTCAACATAAAAGCACCGTTTTTTTTCTCGAAGACCACGTTTCTTCTTTCTAAATTCCTGAAATTAGATGCCGCTTGTTGATTTTCCGGGATGTCACATTGTGTTCTGTTTTCCTGTCTGACATTTCCAAAACACTGGGAACAACGAAAGTTCATTTCAGCCTGTTTATATTCAGTTTAGGAGAATAATGGGATAGAACTAAACTGATCGATAGTTGCGAAGGAATGATATTAATACACCCTCAGCTGAAGTACAGGCCGATAGTCCACGGCGTGACAAATCCTGGGATGTGTTGCTTTACCGCGTTAAAATATTCCCACACAAGTAATGCTACTCGTGTTTCGTTTGAAAATAGTCTAACAAACCTATACTTTTCACATTTAAGTTGACCTGAACATATTCCCTATGGTGAAAGAAGGTAAAACGCATCACACTGAAAGATTCTCTAGACATGTATTTATCGTAAACTTTCATCAGGAGGTTTACCTGTAAGTAATTTAAGATTCTTCGAAAGTACCATTTCGGACATTGTTACTTTCTTTTCCTTGAAAGATAATTAGTTATTCATTGATTACAAGGTCCAGCAGACTGCAAAGAGCCGAATCAGGACCACAACTTGGTTGAAAGAGGAATCACCCATGATCCGTATAAAAGATCTGCTGAAACAACCCTAGTGATAACACTGAAGGCATTCCACCAGCCGGTTACTTTATAATAAAGGCATCCCACGCAGGGGACGCTGATGCTATACTCTAATCTGTAGAACACCCGCTTACAAAAATAAAATAGAATATAAACACAATTATAAAATATTAACAAAACACATGCCTACATTGATAAATAATAATATCATAGGAAGCCCCAGTGACCATATGGCAGAAAGTGTCCAATTTTCCCAAGCTGACCCAACAGACCTCCTACACAAATGAGGAGTTTTGGAAGAGTTTCCAATAAAAAAAAAAGGTAGATGACTGTCTAGCAAAGAAGATAGTATAGTAGATGGATAGAACAGAGTAGGAATTAGAAAGAACAAAGGAGAAAGACAGCGACAGAGGGAATTTAAAGCACAAAATTTCCAGAAAGTGGGGATACTATTTATACAGAAACCCCCGGTACCTCCATGGGGGAGCTTGAAAGTAAATACCTCAAAAGTAAAAACATTAAAACGAACAAACTAGCTGTGGTGATTACAAGATTAGAATAAACAAGAACTAAAAAAATGGCGGGAAGAAGTGAAAGGACGACAGTTAATCCAAAGAAAGCAGTAAAAAAAGGTAAAAAATGTTTCCGTAATCTTTCCGTCGTTGGAGAAGGAAGCGCTTGGGACCTCTCTTTTCTCTAGGCCAGCTTAAGGAGCGCGGTGCCTATCTCCTCTCCCTCTCTCGCTTCTCTATCTTCCCCGGTTCTAGAAAGATCCAGGTACCCATTCACAGCTGGGTGGACTGGGGTGTGTCGTGCGCTTGTTTCAATAATGTTGTGTCTTTCGGTGGTTATCTTCCAAGCATGGTGACCCATCCAAGTACTAATCCTTACCGAAGTTGCTTACCACGAAACATTGCTAGCCTGTGCACAAACCACTATACTACTGCACCCACGCGGACTGCATTGTTGGTCATCCACGGGAAGACAGCATTGCCACAAAGATAATGCAAAGCAGCAAACATAAAGTTTAAACATCTGCTAATACGGGTTTACCTGACTTTAAAGGCACGGCGATATAGTAAATAACACCACAAAAGTGTCATAATAATTCATACCCCATAAACATAGATAATTATAGAACCAAATAAGATCCGAATGGAAGAGAAATAAATCAGAAGTGTTACGAATACTAACAGAAGAAATACAATGTTCATACTCTCAATGTCGAAGAACAAATTTCCGGTTTTATTTAGACTTTTTTTTTTTACGAATGTAAGACAATCAACTCAGGCTTTTTGTTATTCAGTATTAACGTCAGTTTCATTTTAAAAAAATAAACTCAAGAGAAATGCACACACTGTTAAGCATTGGGGGTGAGTCTCATGCAGTCTACCTTTCGCTGTGACATCCATATATGACCCACAGTACACATTCTGCCAAAAGCTATAATGATACGTGTCATCACTTCTGCAACACAGAAACCCACTCTTTCATTAATCGCTCCTTATCTCATTCTTACGCTCATTATCTTGCTTTAATTTCGGATTCAGTTCCATGCTTACTTTAATTTCAGATTCTGTGTCATTCTTGCTTTAATTTCAGATTCAGTGTCATTCTTGCCTTAATTACAGATTCAATGCCCCGTTCTTACTATAAGTCGGTGCCATTCTTACTATAATTGCAGTGTCAGTGGTATGGTGAATTATATACATCAACACAACATTTCACATCAATTCTTCATCGATGTAGCACAACAAAACAACCCCCCCCAAAAAAACCATGTAATACATGTTCATATCCAAGAAAGAAAAAAAAAGAAATAGATTACTCTTATATAGCACACTTACAAGCTCAGAGAGCTTCTCAAAGCGCTGGCTACTAATATCCAGCAATGACAAAACAGTTTGCTGAAGTCAGGATTCGAACCCACGTCGCCCGAGAAGCACGTACAACAAGTCGTGCGCTCTGACGACTTCCAGGCTAATAATAACCATAAATCCATGCAATTAATACAGCCGAATCGAGTATTATATATATTCTGTTTTTCTAAAAGGGGACTCTAAAGAATGCCGTTTAGAACTTATTTAGATTTTAACATAGTCATTTAACACATCAGCTTGTAATTCCCAACATTTTTGTGTGTGAATCAAATATAGTTTGGATGAATTGTTTGATTTTTTTCAACACAAAATAGTTTGTGTGAATTAGTTACGTTAATTTGTGTTGTCTATGGGTTGTTGTTTTTTTTACCATACCACGTAATGTACTCGTATTTGATGTGGTATTTTTAATGTAAAGTCTCTGCACCTTTGTCAACACACATAATGTTTGAATGTGATACTAAAATAACAGGTAGTTGTATGGTATATTGAAGTATTTGTGACATTAATAATGAACACAGGAGTTTAAAATATATACACTAGGAGGTAAGTCTATCGTAGGTATAGTCTACCGAAATATTTATTTCTGTGTCAATGCATGTATGACTGCATAAAGCGCCTGAAAAAAATGATAGCACGGTATCCTGAAACAGGTATTTCTGTGTCAACACATACTGCTTGAACGCAAAAACAACAGCCTCACGTGTGTCTAGTCTCATTACTTTGTGAGATTTTTACAGAAACAAAACTCTGGGTTAACTAGTCTGCACTATCTATAATAAGGGTTAGACTATCTATAATAAGGATGTTAAAAAATCAAGTTCTCAATTTTGTTTATTCTGTCCACCACACCTTCATGTCATTTTCTAGTTAAACATTTTGGAAAACTCAACCCCATATTTCAAAATCAACAGGTTTCACCAAACAGACCCAATTTCCACAAGAATATATTGCGAATACATAGCCTCTTTAAACTCTTTTTCACCTGAAGACCACATTCCATTAATACCACCTATTAATATTAGAAAGTACACTTATCGTTAATGGTTTCTGTGGGATCCTTCATCAAGAAAACGCACTTTCAATCACAACATGGCAAGCAAGTGGCCCACAACCTTAGTATTTGCAGTTCTCGGAATATTTTCGTCGTTTTGTGGCATGCAGATGTGTGTTCGTCGAAACGGGAAAGGTTAAACGGCAAGTCTTCAATACAAACTGTGTGCATGATCATACATTCTCCCAAGGCCAACACAGTCTTCAATACAAACTGATAATTATAAAATGACAATTCATTATCCCACAGCCTGTGACTTCATTTGATTTACGTCACTGACAAATGTAAGCGCAAGTATAACTTTAAAAATAACTATATAATGTAATCGAATCATGTTGTATTCCACTACTTGGTGTGTATTTTATCTGGCGTATTCGATCGCATATACCGACCAGTTTTCTCTCTTAATCACAGAAAGGACTTAAAATCTAAACCAATGAAGAAAAAGTATAGCTAAGTATATATCCACTTGAACACTCATTCTTAAACATTCTAGTACTATGCAGCAACAGAATAATACCTGAACATTATTGCAGCATATATGGAATAAAGATGGTTTGGTGTTGGTAAACTATACCATCATATTGTTTGGGGACTATTTTCTCGTTTATTCGTGCCATTCCTTTAGTCTAGGACAAGTTTTGGACCTTATGGGACAGCTTTATTTCAGTTCAGTACAGTACACATATTTTTGTGTGTGGAGACACGTAATGAGAATGCTTGTCAATACAAAAACATACCGACAAACAATGTAAGGGCGATAGTGATGAAAAAGACATCTTGCGTACAATTTCCGTGAGCGCATGCATTGTGCACTTTAGGAATATTTACAGGCGTATATTTTGATTCACGTACTCTAGGCATTTTGTCTTTTGGTTAATAATCGCAGCATAATAACAGAACTGACTTTAGAACTAAATTATGCGGAACTGGTCAGAGTATGAGTTAAGGAGTAGCTGTTATACATACAACATAATCTTGAGAGATAATGGTAAACGTAAAGTGTCTAATCTCTTCCACGCTAGTGCAGAAAAGTCACATCTCTCGTTATCGAATGTTCATTTGTCGATTCTCACTGTACAGGTAGAGTTATATTTCACAGTCAAATAGCTCAGTTTCACATTCCCGCTATGACCAGCCGAAGTCTCTGCCTACCATTTGGTAAAACTTGGCGTTAAAGGGCCGGTAGAAGTCTTTCAACCTGTTTAAGACCTTGGTGTCTACGTTAGGGTGTCTTCTGCCTTTGGTCTTGCCCAGGCAATGGGGCTTGCTGTGAGTCTGGGGACTCTTTACTAAGCACGGGAAACCCCGCGTGGCGTTGAGGTAAAAGTGTTTGTCCGTGATGAACTGGTCGAGCCCTAAAAAGTCTTGGACCTGGTTCATAACCGTGGCGGGGTCAGCAATCAGCTGCTCGCCGCTGACGAAGTGGAACTGGTTTCTCGGGAAATACTTGAACCAGCGCTCCAGATGCTTGGTGTAGACGCCTATCCGGATGGCGCCCCAGGACGTGTTGACGATGCCCAGCTTGTGGTCCAAGAGCGCCATGTCCTCGAAGGACTTCATCTTGCCGTCCCGCTTGCTGGACGCCTGCACGTAGTCGGAGATGGCCCTGGTGACCGGGTCCCTGACCACCACCAGGAGCTTGATGTTCTTGGACATCTGCTGGACCCTTTTGGGTACCTCCCTCGTGATGAAATAGCTCGGGGTCTTCTCCATCGTCAGCTGCCCCTCCTCCGTGTAAGGCATCAGCGACCTGCAACACAGAAAAGACACT
Organism: Oncomelania hupensis; assembly: GCA_036898135.1. Classification (NCBI taxonomy): domain Eukaryota; kingdom Metazoa; phylum Mollusca; class Gastropoda; order Littorinimorpha; family Pomatiopsidae; genus Oncomelania; species Oncomelania hupensis. The sequence goes on from CM072512.1 coordinate 45,510,634, forward strand.
CAACTTTATAATGTATAAGTGTTGTTGTTTTTTCAAAATTATGAAAATGACGGAAGAGATCGTAAGTGACTATAAATAGAAATTAAATTGTATACATCTAGTATCTCAATGTATATATGGTAAAATAATATAACGATTCCCCCGAGCGTTGAATCAAAAATAGTTCATAGCGTTAACGGTTAAGTAGTATTGATCTAATATAAATCACGCTGAAAGGAAACTCACGTCCCCTTCCAAATCACGTTTATTGATTAATGCTTTTAGTTACAGTTCTTTGATTCGGAATTAAATCATGTGCTTCAGTGCACATATTATCTTTAATACATCAGCCATATTTCAATCCCTTTCTCTCTCACACATTTTTAGATGTTCGCACACTCCCTCTTTATTCCACATACACACGAACAGGAAAACCCCTTTTGTCTTTCTCTGTGTGTGCGCGTGTGAATATGTGTATGTGTAAGTATGTGTATGTGTTTGTGTGTGTCTGTGTGTGTTTGTATGAATGGTTTTGCACGTTATTGTTCTATATATTGATGTGTGTGCAAACTACAATTGTCGTAAAGGGACGGTGTTGATCGCAAGACCATGACAAGGTACAGTCAAGAAACTGCACGCATTTATTACAAAAGTGCGAACGCATAATGTATCACTACAATATTTATCATTGCCTAAACAATGCACAACACCACAATTTCTCTTCTCTCCCATCTCCGTTTCCTTCATCGTCTTCCAAACTATCTACGCATGCTTTAAATTTGAATTCACCGGCCAGGACGGAGGAACCTCATGTTACTACAGGTTCAACGACCACGTGCTCGGGACCAAGGCGAGCCACACTGCATTCGTGGATATCGGCTGTGGCCAACAGCCTGGAGAGGATTGGGCACTGCCAGGTCTTTATTGCCCAAGACACACTGCATAATGAATAAAACCATTTACTCCATACCGGATCGGTCGTCGCCCGGGTCAACAATGACCGCGCCTTCCGTTGGCCACCAGGACGGAGGCGATAAGTGTGCTACTGATGGACAACTTAGCAAGATCCGCACCAGAAATAACATCGAGATGGACCACTATCGATAGAACGTTTTAGAGATCGATCAGCGAATTGCGCTGGAAAGGCATAGGTGAAACAACCACCGACAAAGGCCACAAGCTATATTTCAGCGGTAGAGAGGACAGGCACGAACACGGAGTTGGATTCTTGGTCCACAAAAACATTTTAGCCACTGTCATGGGTTGCCGCCCAGTCTCCAGTAGACTTATTACCATCCGTCTGACAGCAGCCCCTTTCAACATCACCATCATCCAGGCCTATGCCCCAACATCAGACTATGACGACAGCGAAGTGGAGGATTTCTATGAAAATCTACAGGCTGTCCTTAACCAAGTGCCGAAGAAGGACATAGTCATAGTGGAGGGCGACTGTAATGCCAAGGTTGGCCAAGATGCGCACCACAACTGGGTAGACACATGTGGACCCCACTGCAACAACGAGACAAATGACAGGGGTCTGAGACTGTTGCAGTTTGCCAGATACAACAATCTGATACTGGCAAACACGCTTGATCTCCACACAAAATCCAGACGATGGCCATGGCACAGTCCCGGCGGGGACTATCACAACCAGATCGACTACATCATGGTCAAGAAACGCTTCCGATCAAGCATCAACATTGGCAGGACACGCACTTTTCCAGGAGCAGACATCATAAGTGACCACGATCTCGTGATGATGTCTTTCCGGCTTCACTTGAAGAGAGTAAACACAGCAAAGTGCACGAGACTGAAGTTCGACCTGGACAAACTGCAAGACCCGGAGGTGGCAGAATTATTTCAGGCCACAATTGGAGGAAAATTTGTACCACTGCTCATTTTGGGAGCTGGTGAAGTAGATGTCAACACCATGACCACCACCTTCAACTTAGCTGTGACAGATGCCGCCACGGAGATCCTTGGAAAGCACCGGCCAAAGAAGAAGCTGTGGATCACACCTGAACTTTTAGACCTGTGTGATTAACGAAGCGAGATCAAAAAGAAAAAGAACATCTCACAGGGAGCTGATGCCTACCGAAAAATCAACAAAGACATCCGAAAAGGCATGCGCATAGCAAAGGAGAACTGGATAGAAGATCAATGCCATGAAATAGAGAACAGTCTAAACAAGAACAACAGCAAGAAGGCCTACCAGACTGCGAAGCGGCTGACAAGTGTTAAACGGCCAAAGGTCTCCACGATCCAAAGTAAGCCTGGCATATGCCTTACAGAAGAACAACAAGTCTTGGACAGATGGTCAGACTACTGCTCTGACCTTTACAACCACACACCAAACAGAGACCCATCAGTTCTAGCATGTCCAGAGAACAGAGAAGAAGAAGAAATCCTCCCAATTCTCCGAGAAGAAGTTGAGGCAGCAGTGCAATCGCTGAAGAAGGGGAAGTCAGCGGGAGTGGACAACATACCCGCGGAACTGCTTCAAGCAGGAGGTGAAGCAATGATTGACGCACTTACCATTATCTGTAACAAGATTTGGCAGAGTTGGGAGTGGCCTACACCATGGACCCAGTCGCTTGTCATCACTCTTCCCCAAAAAAGATAACCTTCAGGAATGTGAAAATTACCGCAACATCAGTCTCATCAGCCATCCTAGCAAGGTCCTCCTGAAAATAATACTCCAGGTTAAAACCCCAAGCTGAACAAATCATAGATGAAGAGCAAGCAGGATTCATGGCAGGTCGAAGTACCACTGAACAGATTTTCAACCTCAGAATAATTTGCGAGAAATGCCTACAGCACCAACAACATCTATATCATGTGTTCATAGACTTCAAAAACAAAAAGGCGTTTGACCGAGTCTGGCATGCAGCCCTGTGGGCAACCATAATAGTGCACAACATCAGCCCTAAAATTATTGAAGTAATCAAAAGCCTGTATGACAAGGCTACCAGTGCAGTCCTCCACAACAGCGCCATCGGAAACTGGTTCAGAACAACAATCGGTGTGCGTCATGGATGCCTACTCTCTCCATTATTCTTCAACATCTTCCTAGAGCGCATCATGTCAGATGCCCTTGCAGATCACGAAGGTACAGTCAGCATAGAGGGAAGAGCAATCTTCAACCTTAGTTTTGCGGATGACATTGATGGATTGGCTGGAGAGGAACAAGAACTTGAACAGCTGGTACAGAGGCTTGACACCACCTCCAGAGCCTATGGAATGGAAATAAGTGCAGAGAAGACAAAAATGATGACCAGCAACACCAATGGCATCAACACGGACATCAAAGTCCAAAGCCAATCCAGGATCGCAAAAACAACTGCTGCCCTGGCGAGGTTGAAGCCAATTTGGAAAGAAAGGACCAGCAGTCTACATTCCAAGGTAAGACTGCTGCGCTCCCTTGTCATCTCCATCTTCCTATGTGCTTGCTAAACATTGACCCTTAAAGCAGATCTCAAACCAAGAATACAAAGCATGGAGATGAGGTGCTACAGGAGACATCTTGGCATTTCCTATACCCAGCACATGACCAACGACGAAATCCGACAGACCATCACACAAGCCATTGGACAACACGATGACCTGCTCACAGTGGTGAAAAAACGGAAACTCCGATGGTATGGCCACTTTACCAGATCATCAGGTCTTGCAAAGACCATCCTGCAAGGCACAGAAGAAGAGGAAGACCGAAAAAGAGGTGGGAGGACAACATTCGAGAATGGATTGGTTTGACACTGAGCGAAGCAATCAGGGTTGCTGGGGACAGAGAAAGGTGGAGTACGCTGGTTAAACGATCATCTGTGGTGCCCCTACGACCTCCGAGTTACGGGATAGGATAGGATAGGATAGGATAGGCCTGTGAATACTTATAACTTTAAAACTACATTCTAAAGCATCAAGATTTGGCCATAAACAGATGCTCATAGCAAGCCTATTTGTATTTGAACATAATTATAGAGGCACATTTTACAATCTATAAACTTTATACAAAACAAAAACAACAACAACAAAAGAACGAAAAACAAAACAAAATATTTTTACAAACATCAAAGCATTAACAGGTGCCGTTTCAGACTCGATACGCACGTGATGTCAATCCTAAATACCGATAGGTTTTGAAGAGGAAACGTGTTGCTATAACAACCAGAAAAGCCTCTTTCTCGCTGACTGAAAGATCAAAGAAATAATGGACAGGGATGAACGCGGGAACTATTCATGATCACAAGTGACCGATCACGTCATATTATATGGCCAAGTATCGAACAGCACAGGTATCGATCGATCTCGTTTGAAATCTCGCTTGTCGGCTTTTTTCCGGCCGAGACGTGATGAAGCTGATCGTCTCGACCTGGACCTGTATGCAAGAGTTGCGATAGGTTCTATAACTTGAGGGTAGTGACAAAAGATCAGCTAAACTTGTTAACTCATACTTGTAGTCGATAATAACTGGCAATGTGTGTGCAGTTGAAAATGGAAAACCCGCCAGTGCATCGCGTCTCAATATCCTATCGAGATGAGGCCCAATACGGAACCCTATTTTAAGCCATAGCAAGTTCTTTATTGACCGTCAACGTAAGTACGTTTTTGACGTAACAAACTGTCACATTACTCTTTATCGATGTTATTCGATGATGACGCTGACGACTGCTAAGTGTAATCATTACAGCCGGCGCATGCTGTGCGGAGAGAGAGAGAGAGAGAGAGAGAGAGAGAGAGAGAGAGAGAGAGAGAGAGAGAGAGAGAGAGAGAGAGGGAGAAAGAGAGAGAGAGAGAGAGAGAGAGAGAGAGAGAGAGAGAGAGAGCAGAGAGAGAGGTGGGTGTTAGAGGGGTCTGTCCTACTCAGGCTGGCTTGATACCTGAGAAGAGGGGGAGATCAGACTATGAAGTATCCAGCCACAAATTGAAGAGCCAATCCCTTTCTGAGCCGAGGGTCAAAAATAGACAATCCAATCAAATTACCTGGCTAGCCCGCTAAGCGCTCCCCCCCACTCCCACCCTCCAACTAACTCCATCCCTCCCTCCTACCCCCAATCCCTGTACAACAGGGGCTGATAGTGACTAGCTTTTAACCAGGCAGATAGGTACCGGAGAGGTGGGAAGTACAATGATTCAGTAGTACAATGCTGGTGTGGCTGCTGGGTTTGAGTCTAGATGACTTTTCAATCAAAGGTTGCCATTTTTTCAAGGACTTTAAAAAAAAAAAAGGTGTACGGTCGCTTCTCATGGTCTTCGTCGCTGCAGCGGCACGTTCAAGAACCCGGTCATTGTATCCGAAGGTTAAGAGTCACGCTCAAATATTCAATTCAGCAAATCCTCACGGGAACTACACATACAGCCATTTACGTCGCAATGGAAAAACAACTATAATCCTAAGATGCAGGTGACAAGAAAATATACATCAAAACTCTGTAAACCCACTCTCACCCTCCCCCCCTATCCCCCCACCCAAACAAACAAATAAAATAAATCCATCACTTTAAACCAATTATATAGGTTGGAGTTGGTGGAGTGGGCTGGTGGGAGGGGGGGAGTAGGAGTGGTCACGTTGAATGAATGATTGAATGAATGATAATGTTATTAAGCGCACACAAGGCATGCTGACAGCGTTCATGTGACAGCGCGCTGGTTGGTGCGAAACTAACGCCATGGGCGGCTTTACTTAGTGACTGCTTCCTTCGGACAAGCGTTATGAGCAGTTTCTTTAGCTGATCTGCTCGCTACATCAACACTATCAACATATTTTATTCTACATCCCCCCCCCCCTCCCCATCTCGTCCTCTTCCCCAAACCCGATCCCGTACTACACCTTTAAAAAACACAACACCGTCCTCCTAGAAATGGACACCGACTCCGTGGATGTGGAATATCTGGTTGGCCACGCCGTTGGTGAGCGAGGGCGAGTGCCTACTTCGCGCTAACTAATCAGATTTCTCGCCGCTGCCCCATCTTCATCATCTTACTGTCTTCCTGACACATCTTCCACTCTCCCGTATTCATCTTCTACCTCCCAACACACCTTTAACTTTTGGAGTGGAGTGCCTGGCTTATCTCACTCATATCCATACAACAGCCACTCAATATAAAAGTCATCGTTTGTGTGTGTGTGCGTGTGTGTGGGGGGGGGGGGGGGGGAGAGGGGGCCGGCACACTTACACGGTGTTATCTGGACAAACCAATGAACATCTACATAACTTGTTTTGACAGACCTCCTTGTTTTGACGTTAGAACAATGATCCGTTAGGGTTAGGTCTGGGTTAGGGTTATGGTTAGTGTTCGAACACTAAAAAGTACTTAAAAAGGGGGACGAAATATGACTCATTGTCAGCACAACGTATGTGGCGTTTTAGGAAAGTCATGATAATACTGTGTACCCTCGGTTGTGCGTGTGTGTGCGTATGTGTGTGCGTGGGTGTGGGTCTTGCTTCACTGATATCCTTAAAGGTGCTTACCCTGGATCGAATTCTCTTTTACCACCACACTATCTCTCTCCCCCTCTCTTTGTCTCCTCTCTCTCCTTCCTTCCCTCCCCTACCTCTCTCAATCTTATTTCGTTTTATATTAATTGTTGTTAACTCCCCCCCCCCCCACCTCCCAAGGACATGATGTAAAACAGCAGGCCCAGTGCTTACTTCTTTAAAATAAAATCGTTTTCTTATCTTAACTTCTCTCTCCCTCCCTCTCCCCTCTCTCTCCCATCTCACTCCTTCCCTCTCCCATCTCTCTCCCTCCATCTCCCCTCCCTCTCCCTCCCATCTCTCTCCCTCCTTATTCAAACAACTGATAGATAATCGTATAGAGCACAACACCCAGGGCCAGTCTTAACTCCTTTCTCGCTGCCCTCTTGTTGGAAGGCGAGTTTGATTTTTTTAGCTTGACGGGTTGTCAGGTCAGACATGCCTTATGCATCTTTCCTTGACGGGTTTGTCGATCATGAGGTCAAGCATTTGGCCAGTCACATTTCATCGGCCTTAGCACAGCGAAGATATGGGAGCAGCATGTTTCTTCTTCTACATCCTGCTGCTCCTTCTCCTCATTCTACAACTACCGCTTCCTCTATTTCATCTTCTCCTCCTCATATGGCCCATCCATCATCGTCCTCATCTTCTTCTTCTTCTTGCTCTACTTCTACTATAATTACGGCTCCCTATTCTTCTTCTTTCTGTTTTATTTCTACTTCGTCTTCTTTTTTCCTCTTATCCTCCTCCTCCTCCCCCTTCGTTCTTCTTCTTTCTTCTTCTTTCACTATTTTTACTACTACTACTCTCTATGCTTCCTCTTTTCTTTCTTTTTTTCTTTGTTGTTTTCTTCTTCTTCTTCTTCTTCTTCTTCTTCTTCTTCTTCTTCTTCTTCTTCTTCTTCTTCTTCTTCTTCTTCTTCTTTTTCTTCTTCTTCTTCTTCTTCTTCTTCTTCTTCTTCTTCTTCTTCTTCTTCTTCTTCTTCTACTCGCTTTTTCTGTCTTTCTTTTTTCTTCTTCTCTTTCTGCTTATCCTCTTCCTTCCTTTTTTTCATATTCGTTCTTCTTCTGCGGACGAATTGTCGATGATGGCGTCCATCCTTTTGACTAGCTTCACTTAGTCGCTATCAATCAGAGTTTGGTTATTGAAAAATTATTCATCATGATCCTCCTTCTCCTCCTCTTCCTCCTCATCCACCTCCTCCTCCTCCTCCTCCTCCTCATCATCATCATCTTATCAGCCGCAGTTCAGCGTTGTCGAAAGCATAATTGTCCCAGCATTATGAGGCATTGCCTTTTTTAAGGCTTACTTATGGCCGTCCTTCATTGGAAAATTCGTAGAAATTCGCAAACCTTTGTTATCGAGATTCTCAGATCATGTTCATGAACATTTTTTTTTTGTCCGAAAGGTTCAGCAACCTAGGTTCGGGATCAGAGAACCTATAATAAACAAAGGTTCGTGAACATCAAGGAACTTTCCACGAACCTTCCCATTAAGACAGGCCATTCCAATGATTGGAGAATCCTCATACACGAGGATCATGGTTATGATCGCGATCGTCAGCCTGATGGCCGTTACCCATATCTCCTCCTCCTCCATCCCCCTTCCTGCTTCTGTTCAAACGTCCGCGAATGTAGATGGCCGTGCACCATATTTGCAGCCACTTATATTGACAGTGCGTCCATCGTGAATAGGTATTAGCTAACATACTGCAGAGAGAGAGAGAGAGAGAGAGAGAGAGAGAGAGAGAGAGAGAGAGAGAGAGAGAGAGAGAGAGAGAGAAAGAGAGAGAGAGAGGAGAGAGAGAGAGAGAGAGAGAAGAGAGAGAAAGAAAGAGAGAGAGAGAGAGAGAGGAGAGAGAGAGAAAGAAAGAGAGAGAGAGAGAGAGAGAGAGAAAGAAAGAGAGAGAGAGAGAGAGAGAGAGAGAGAGAGAGAGAGAGGAGAGAGAGAGTTTGCGGCTTTTCAATATTTGACATCGAGATAAAGAGAGAGAGAGAGAGAGAGAGAGAGAGAGAGAGAGAGAGAGAGAGAGTTTACGGCTTTTTCAATATTTCACATCGACATAAAGAGAGAGAGAGAGAGAGGGAGGGAGAGAGAGAGAGAGAGAGAGAGAGAGAGAGAGAGAGAGAGAGAGTTTACGGTTTTTTCAATAGTTCACATCGAGATAAGAGGTCAGATCAAAGAGTCTGAAGTTAAAGAAGAACTCGAAGATTTGAAGAAGAAGAAAAAAGAAGAAGAAGAAGAAGAAGAAGAAGATGAAGAAGAAGAAGAAGAAGAAGAAGAAGAAGAAGAAGAAGAAGAAGAAGAAGAAGAAGAAGAAGAAGAAGAAGAAGAAGAAGAAGAAGAAGAAGAAGAAGACGCGCAACATAAAAGCGAGCACAAAAATCTCAAGCAGCAGAAGATACACATTTCCTGGATTTAACCTGGCAAGTGACAAACTGTCAATTCTCATAAGCGTTGATAAAAAGCAGGTTCTTGCTTTCGCCAACATCATTCAACTGCTCTATTAAATTCTGAACCACACGGGCGCCGTAACACCTTCCTTCATATCATGAAAATTAAAACGAAATAAAAGAGTCTCGTATTGGTTGCATAATGGTGTAGGCATTTTAGTCTGCTTATTTCCAAGAACAACATCATCACTAGCAAGACATGTATTATAACAGACAGTGACAGAATATTACGAATAGCCTGCCTCCTCCACCCACCCCATACCTCTGTACACCCTTCATAACTTCCCCTTCTCTCCACTACACAACTCGTCAAATGTATCTGCACTCAACCATACAGCTGTTAAAACCTGTTTACCTAACACAAAGAAAAACAAAAGATATCAAACACTCAAAGTTAGCGGCCTTATTCTTTTAAATATCTTTACTCTTTAAAACAAGACAAAAAATGGGGCATCAAAATCTTCAATCTCTGCACTCGACCATGAAGTTGTTAAAACGACTGACCCAAACGATATCCCGAACTCAAAATCTCGCGGCGCAATTCGTTGAGAGCTCTTTACTTTTAAAAGAAAAATAAACAACAGGGGACATCTAAATCTTGAGAATCTACCTACAACGTCGTTTCAGCTAACAGCCCTTGATGATGATAAACGACCGTCGTGAAATCTGGAATCCTGCGATTGACCCTGCTTTTCGCTCGGCGCACGTGTATGTTTGCTTAGTTGGGAGGTTGCTGCAGCGTTTGGGATGAAGACAAATTGCCTTGCAAAACACGAGGAAGAAAATGCTAAGCGGTGGCAGAAGAAGAAAAAAAAACACAGCGATTTGTTGAACCTTTTCCGGTCGATCAACAAATCTGCTTACATTTTCTTGAAATGGATTTAATCTTTCGCTATGGCGTGGTTTTTTTTAAAATAAATAAATCCTTCTACTTCTTCCTAAATCCAACCCCTCCAGTTATCATCATCATCATCATCATCATCATCATCATCATCATCATCATCATCATCATCATCATCATCATCATCATCATCATCACCATCATCATCACCATCATCATCTTCTTCTTCTTCACGCACTCACCCATCCACCTACACATGTTCTCTCTCTCTCACACCCAAACACAAATACGCCTAATTCTGTTGGCAAGAAATTCTCCAAAATTCACAGAAAATGTCCATTCAATGTTTAAATTTCCATTCGAAACGTCCTTCTTCTCCAGACCCTTCCCTGCGCTGTCTCATTCTTTCTGTATGTCTCTCTCGCTCTCTGTCTGTCTGTCTGTCTCTCCCTCTCTCTCTCTCTCTCTCTCTCTCTCTCTCTCTCTCTCTCTCTGAGCTCTCTCTCTGCGGCGGTTAACCTTAAATGCTCTTGTCCACAAATAAATTCCCCCGAGTGCCTTAAGACGCTTAGCTTGATAGCAAAAAGATGTTCCAAATCTCTCGTAAGGTGGGATTGACCTGCATTCACTATCGATGCTACAACTTAACGTTAAAAGCCAACTCAGCACCTTTAAAAAAATATAAACCACGGGTTCGTGGACAATGTTTTTAAGGTTTAGCATGAAAGAAGGGAAAGAAAGAACCGAACGGTTTTCTTCTTCTTCTTCTTCTTCTTCTTCTTCTTCTTCTTCTTCTTCTTCTCCTTCTTCTTCATATCTTTCTCCTCTTCCCCCTTCTTTTTCTTCTTCCTTCTCCTCCTCCTCCTCATCCTTCTTCTTCTCCTCCTTCTTTGCTATGGTTTGCTTAATTCTTCTTTTTCTTTTCATCCTCCTCATTCACCTCCTTCTTTATCGTATTCTTCTCCTTCTTCATATCCTCCTCTTCTTTCTCCTTCTCCTCCTTCTTCTTCCCCACATTTTCTCTCTATCCTTTCAATCTCTTCCGCTTCAAGTCCCTCCTTCACGCATGCCTATGAAATAAGGTACTATTTGTTAAAGGCCAAAAACAAAAACAACCAATCAGGAAATTATTATTAATATACACATCCGCCAAACACATTCCCATTTTACGTAGTTCTATCAAAGGAATAGAAGATTGTTTTCAGTATCCATGGACTGCAATTGTCTAATAATTAATAACAACTACTGATCTCCAGTAAATTTATGAAAAACAACAGATAAAGGTGTGCATGCATGTCAATGAAGAGTCCGAAAGAATAATAATAATAATAATAAAAAAACATTAGTCAGCTGTGCAGATGAATCTTCGAACGTCACATTCCCATCATAAGCTTCCGACCTCTGATCGTTTCACATAGACTGTACAAACCAGACGAAGAGAACAGACCGGTGGTAGCAGAGCTTTCTAATATAAGATTTATCATAAAGCTTTCTTCTTCTACGGCGAAAGCGAGTAGCCTAGTGTAATTTGTCTCAGGTCTGGAGGGATCCATAGAACCTGTTTGTCCAGCATTATCACATCATCCATCTATTCGATAGAGGCTCAACCACTTACATCTTTCTTCTAAGATACGAGGACAGCGGTCTGTAGCAGTTCTGTTCAGCTAGGGCTACCGTTTGTCCCCTATTATCACTTCATCCATCTTTTACTAAAGCAGTAGAAATCTATCTATGGGAAACGGTAGCGGTATTTTTCTGTTCTTCTTTTTCTAGCAGTTCTTGAAGGTCGTCTAGCGTTTGTGCGCTATTAACACTTCGTATTTCGTTCCCTCTACAGGAAAAGGCGGCGTACAAGCACCGACTCTTGCTGAGTTGTATGCAGGGTTGGGGGCTATTCACACGGTCCATTTGTAGCAGTCCCTACCAGCCTTTAAGCCGCCTGTCGTGCCACTAAAAGATGAGGTGGTGCAGAAAGATTTACTGCTTATTAGCTGCCCAGCGCCGATTCTCCCTCCTCTTAGCCCCAGGGCCGCATTTACACCCCCTTCCCCCATCCACACACAACACACACTTCCTTCCCTCCTCCTGCATTCCTTCCAGAAGCACCTATACTGCCCCAAACCCCATGACCCTCTCTCCTGCCCACCCCTACCCATCTACCCCATCCTGCAACCACAACTTCAGCTTCCTCACCCCCACTACTACCATTCAACCTCCACCTACGATCAGCTTCCAAGCTTAAACGCTTACATTTTGTACTTGCTAGAACAAGACTTTATCATTCATTTTAAAATCTTAAACATATAGTCTATGTCTTCCGGGAGGTAGAACATCAGTATGTCTGTAGTTTGGGTGTGTTTTTTTTCAACGAAAGCACGGCAACCGCCTTGCTGAGCCAAGCTGTGAACCCTGTGAAAAATAAGATTTTTCGAATGCATCCCTTGGAAAACAGTTATTACCTCTATTCCCGCACTCATTTGATAAAAAAAGCACCGCAATTATCTATCACACAGTGCAATGCCTAACAAGTGAAAAATCCAGCACTACTTGCCCTCCCCTCTCGTGAACAAACCTATGCCTATTTCCATACACTCGCAAAGTTTTCCTTTCTTCTTCTAAACCTCCTTCTCCAGGCCGTCTTTTCAAGGGACTCCCCGAGGGGCCGTTTTTCCTGTGTCCATTGCAGCAAATTGCTTCAGTGTAGGCAGCAGCAGGACGTCTGCGGTCAGCTACAGGGATGGCCAAGAGGCAGGGTCGGAGGTGGGTGACGGAAGAGAGAATGGGAGTGACTCGCATCGCGCTCTATAACTACATCGGAAACGCGGTGGCATGATTCCTTTCCCTCTGTCTCGCTTTTCGTTGCCGTGGGCAACAGGGTAATGGTCAGTAGTTCTGACGCACGCACGCATACAGGCACGCGCGTGCGAGAACACATACACGCAAACACACGCCCGCACGCATCTGACGATAGCATACATAACAACGAACATTCGTCATCTTGTCCTCTTGAGTTGTGGCCGCGTGGTCTAAGACGGGACTAATTTGCCTTGACCACAGGCTAGAAACCAATGGCGCCTGATTGGTGTGGGATCGATCCCGCCTCTGGGCGTTATGTTTCTCCGGATATTATTTACTTTGGACTCGGGCAACGTCTCCGGATACTCCCCCAGAAAAATTTAAAAAAAAAAAAAATCCCACCAATATTAGGTAGGTTAGGTTTGGGAGCGCCACAAGCTGCGACTACGCCATCCCCAGGAGAAGCGGCCCAGAATGTCCCTATAAAAAGGGACAATAACGTGTCAACAAAATTATTTAAAAAAAAAAACAGAAACAAAAATCTTGAGCACGCACTGTTTCGGTCTAACACTGAACGCCAACGCTCCAAACCAGAACCCTTAATGCCAAACCGCAAAAAGCTACTCCTTTTAGAATACAAAACAATCCCTAAATGGACACAGGTCGAACACTATGCATAATAAAGAGAAATCATTCTGTGGGCAAACGGCGGCAGTGGTTCCCATAGCTTGAACACCAAACATGTTCAGCAATGACCATTGTTCAGACAAGGGCTGACAGCGTCCTCAAGCCGTTCCTGTGAATAGGAAAACTAAACGAGTAGCCACTGCCCAGAGCTTGACAGAATTGAAGGACTACCACCCCCCCCCCTCTCCCCTCACCTCTTTGCTTCTACTGCCAACAACGACTGCGCTCTCTCCTCCAGAGCAAAAAGCAGAACAATTTACTCGCACAAGCTAAGAACTGCTGAAAGCAGACCGGACGCTGAATGTGAGGACGATGGCAACAACAATGGCGACGCAGACGACGACGAAGATGATGATGTTATGATGATGATGATGATGATGATGATGATGATGACGATGATGATGATGATGAGGATGAGGGTGATGACGATGATGATGATGATGATGATGATGATGATGATGATGATGATGATGATGATGATGATGATGATGATGAAAGTGACGACGATGATTATAATTATAACAAAAATTATGACGAAAGTGACGATGAATATGATGATAATGATGACGATGATGATGACGATGACGTCTATGATGATGATGTTAATGATGATGAGAATAATGATGATGATAAAAGTGACGACGACTATGATAATGAGTCTGACAACAATACAACGATCCAGTAGATCCCAACAGTTAAAGATTGGTTGACCTATTGCAAAAGAATTCGACGCCGATGATGACCACAGTTGCTGCTGCTGATGAGACATATTACGATAAAGTGATAAAACTGCTTGCTGGTATAATCACAATCTAAGCTGCTTCTGAATGTCTGTTACTAACACACACAAACACACACGCGCGCGCTCGCTCGCACAAACACAGGTAGGCAATTCTCTATGAAAGATGGGTATGTGGACAGGCAGGAGAGAGAGAGAGAGAGAGAGAGAGAGAGAGAGAGAGAGAAGGAGGAGGAAGAGGGATGTAATATTAGTATTCATAAGTGTGCGTGCATGTGTATGCCAATGCCCTGCGCATATGTGGATAACATTGGTTTGGGTGTGTGTTAGTGGATGTGCACGCAAGTGTCTGCATGTTTTTGTATTATACATGTACGTACTTGTATGAAATTGAATAGACCTTCGTGTGAGTCTACATGAGTCGTGCGTGATTGTGTGTAATATATAAAAATTGCGGTGGATGGGGGTCGGGAAGTGGTTTGGTTTTGTTTAGTTCAGAGGGCAGAGATCGGCCCAGCGATGATGGCCTGAAGGCATTTTGGGGCGATACAAAGCGACGTGGCCATTGTCCACGCCTCCTGTCCGATCCACTTTCCTCCATCTTGACAGATGCCCCCAACCCAGAGTATGTATAGTAAGTCTATCAGCACACGCACCCAGTAATGAGTCAAAGGCTCGATTTCACAGAGTATCTGAGACCATTTGGTTCACACACACACACACACACACAAAAAAGCATTACTGATCGAATTTTGTTGCAACTCGTACGGTATACGGAATCAAGTGAAATCCCAAGTTGGAATCGACGTTTATAATTTAGCTTCATTGCAAGGTGTAAGACTATGGCTGAAGTTGAAACCGTCGCTATGTTAGTTAATAACTCATGGGCCCACAATTAACGTATCAAACACAATCGTCAACAACGGCTTTGTGGGAAAGACGTGTCTCAGATATCTGTATGAGAAGAGGTCACGACCATCTAAAACTCAATTAAGCTAGGTGCTGCAATACTAACATTGTGGTCAGTGATGCCAAAAGAAGAAGAAGACGAAGGAGGGAGAGATGAATGCATATATCTGTATCAAAAAATACCTACTTAAGAAGAAAAAACAAGAAGCTCCACCACAGCCGGGGAAGCACTCCTTTCCCCTCTCCCCTTCATACACACACACAGGCACACACACGCGCGTCCCACCGCCGTAGTTCAAGTGGTAGAGCGTTCGCCTGGCACACTGATGACCCAGGTTCGAATCCCGTGGTGGGCGAAATCAAAAATGGCCATTTTTCGGTGTCCATTTTAGCGGTATGATTGCTCTGGTGGTTCAGTGTTAATTAAGGTCCATACCCCTTGTTCCCTGGGATGGTTATCCCCGTCTGCCATATCACCAATGGTTTGTGTAGACGCTAAAACCTCAATGTTCGTTCATTCACACACAAATAACAACAACAACAACATTATTCAACAAAATTCATAAACTAACCAACTGTAGTAAACCTTACGGTCTTATCAGTTTTAGTCAGCTATAATGTCGTCTTCTCACAAATCATCGCCATGTCAACAGTTCATCTCCATGAAACCATCTCCATGCCTCCCCCCGCCGTTAGCATTGTGTTTAGCAAACCACAAAGGTAAGATATAAGGGGTAGCACTGGGTTGAGGGCTAGAGAACAATCGCCAGTGTTATCGTTCCTAGTTCTACACCCTTTGCTCTTAAACTCGCCGTCCGTTTCGACCCTTTTCAGATATGAACCACAGCACCCGTTTTCTTATTATCCAAAGTGAAGAGAAATCCTTTAGACTTCGCTTTTCTTCCTCCTCCTCCTCCCAGGTTGTGTATCCATACGATCAAACGCGCGTAGCGGCAGAGAATCGAGGCTCCCATCGGGATACGGAAATACCTCCCTATTGGTGTTCTTAATGTAACCCTTCAAAATAAATCAAAGTCGAACCCTAACGGTGCCTCGAATCGTGGCTGCACCGTGCGATATTCCGTCAGAATTATGGCACACCTTGTCATAAGCGTATGAAAAGACAACGTTACTATCGAAGATTATAACAAAATGCAGATGGCGTTCTTCTGTTGAAATATAATGATCTCGTAATGATAGAACTCGCTATACAATGTTATCCATCGCTTACATTGGTATTTTTCAATATTCATAGCCAATCAGCAACAAACATCTTGTATTCTTAACAATCACCACACAGATCAAGGAGTGTAAGAAATACATCTTTTCCTTTTAGTGCCTTTGAGATCACGCCGACACATCAACAAGCTGATGTAAAGAACTCATAATACTGCAGCGCAACACTGAAAAGCCTTATGATCAGAAAAGGATATGTTGATTTGTTTTGAACAAAGATTCACATTGCCTACACTTGAATCTGTATCCGATATCTACCATAATCTCTTATCTGTACAACTGTCTTCATAATCTTTTCTTTATACAACTGTCTGCATAATCTCTTTTCTATACAACTCTCTACAGCTCAAAATAAATAATCTCTTATCAATGCACATAGATATCTTAAGATGAAATGCAAGTCTGGGTCAAGGGATAGCATCATACACATACTCGTCAGACGCAAGAAGTTACAGCTTTCTTTCAAACAAATGTAATGCATGCTGCACACATGATTGTAGTGTCAAGGCTTTGTGGGCAAAGCGCGCACATCTGTGGCGCATGCTTTGATGGGTTGATGCTGCCTGCTGTAGAATACCAACGAGCAAATTAAGATGTGTGCGTGTGTGTGTGGTTTGTGTGTGCGTGTGTGTGTGGTTTGTGTGTGTGTGTGTGAGAGAGAGAGAGTGTGTGTAATGTCTGGACTAGCTGGTGGTACGTTATGAAGTTGGCATCATACGCTGTCGGCCTATCAAACCACGCTAAAACTTGACAACTGTAATGGACAGGCGCAGCCGCCTTTTCATTTTCCAAAACAAAAGTACAACCTTTTTAGCATGGCTTACCAAAAAAAAAAAAAAAAAAAAAAAAAAAGAAATAACACACAAACGAGAATCCTGTCTAAAGTTGATAGCAACTGTTTTACTGGAAGATATACAAAAATACCGAAACAACAGAAAAGTAGATGGCAAGCCTTTCAAATGTATTTCCAGACATTCACACACACACACACACACACACACACACACACACACACACACACCTACACACACACAAAGAAAGTATTGTTTAAAAAGTGTTCATATTCTTGGCGATGCTGTGATGCGGCTTTATCCTGACGACGCAAGAGGAAAACACGGAATGATAGGGCACTATTTGAGTATCTGCAAGCCAGACATGATCCAAATCGGCTCCACTAATGCTTGAGGTGAAGCGTAAAACGCGTTTAGAAAACGGTAAAGCACGATGACCTTAACCTTTTGAGAACGTACACAATAATAATAATAATAATAATAATAATAATAATAATAATAATAATAATAATAATAATAATAATAATAATAATAATAATAATAATAATAATAATATAATAATAATAATAATAATAATAATAATAATAATAATAATAATAATAATAATAATAATAATATGTAATAATAAAATTAATAATTTATTTTATAAAGCGCAATTCCAAACAAAAAAAGTCTGCTCAAAGCGCTCACACTCATACTTTCACACAAGCACTCGCAGAACAAGGGACTGTACAAAACACTAAAACATGAAGTATTTAAAAAGAAATAAATAAGTTTAAAAAAAGAAGGTTTAAACTACATACATCTATTACATGCCCACACACAAACACGAATTGGTCCAACATGCTTATCAGTAGTTAAAGCATGTACAAAGTAAAAATGATTAACTTCGGTTCATTTATTGTTTGAGATAAAACAAAAGTTGTGATATGAACTAACAAAATTGACCTTATGAGCGACGGACCGACCCACCGGCCGACCGATCGACAACCGATCTGCTGCAGAAGGATGGTACATGATTTGAACTACCTGTGCACCAAAACTCAATCGCTTCAGACGTTTCTTTTACCTAGATATTGACCACAACGAACGTAGCCACAAAATGACTCCAGTTACCTTGACCTTTGCGGCTGTGCAAAGATTCCACCGAAAATGAATTGTTCTTGAGAAGTTTGGTCGCAATCCGTTCAGTGGTTTTAGAGATAGGGCTTCCAACGGACCGACAGGCCGACGGACCGACCTATGCCCCCCATCTCATCTCGCCCCCTCCTTCCTCTCTTAACTATTATTTCAAAATATTTCCAGATAAGTCTGGAAATACAAATAGCTAAAAAGATCTTCGTCACTTTGCCAAGAAGCTTATTCAGGTCGACAATACTGGAACGCGAGAACAATCTTGCCTATTGAAATCGGTCACGAAAATGGGGGGTGGGAAAAGGCGGGAATGCGGGCGAGAGACGAAGCGGTGGCCAAGAGTTTGACGAGGGAGCTGGAAGGATGTTGGGGAATGCTCTAGGTATCTGAAAACGAGGACAACACTACTGTGTACGCTGGAATCGTGGAGAGAGAGAAAGAGAGAGAGACAGAGAGACAGAGAGAGACAGAGACAGAGAGACAGACACAGAGAGAGAGAGACAGAGAGAGAGAGAGAGGCTGCTTACTAGTCTCTCAACAAGGGAGACAACA
This sequence comes from Oncomelania hupensis, assembly GCA_036898135.1. Taxonomy (NCBI): domain Eukaryota; kingdom Metazoa; phylum Mollusca; class Gastropoda; order Littorinimorpha; family Pomatiopsidae; genus Oncomelania; species Oncomelania hupensis. The sequence continues at coordinate 45,529,227 of CM072512.1, forward strand.
TTTGGCCTCCTTTAAAGTTTGAATATTTGAAATAATTATTTTCCAAACTCTCGAACAACACCAACATTGCTTCAATGAAACTGGAGCCTATTCTGACTGTCCTGCTGCCTTCAAGAGCTTGACCAATCATACATTTCAATACTGTCACTTGTCCGAATTCCTCAAATCTCCTTCACGAATCGAAACACTCGAGTTTCAAGATTGAGTCCTCTCTCTCTCTCTCTCTCTCTCTCTCTCTCTCTCTCTCTCTCTCTCTCTCTCTCTCTCTCTCTCTCTCTCTCTCTCTCTCTCTCTGTCTCTCTCTCTCTCTCTCTCTCTCTCTCTCTCTCCCTCTCACTCTTCTCTCTCTCTCTTACTCCTCTCTCTCTCTGTCTTTCTCTTCCTTCCCTTCACCACTTGGCTACTTTACGTAGCTTAAGAATTTGGCGGAAATCAACCCCTGATAATTGAAAGATTTAATGCATTCGAAACACCGAATCAATGATAAGGCAATATCAAAGCATATTTTGAGGTAAGGCTTATTAGAAAAAGAAGAAAAAAAGAACAAAAACAACAGAAGAAGAAGAAGAAGAAGAAGAAGAAGAAGAAGAAGAAGAAGAAGAAGAAGAAGAAGAAGAAGAAGAAGAAGAAGAAGAAGAAGAAGAAGAACAACAACAACAACAACAACAACAACAACAACAACAACCTCAACAACAACAGTGCAATGCAATGAAAAGTGTGGGTAGTCTAGTCCAAGTAATGTTGCCTCTATCTCAAGCGTTCTTCTATTACGACATGGTTGCTGCGTTGCCCAAACAGCTACTGAAATTCCCACCAAGTAATGCCTTGTTGAAATGATTCACTTTGACGTCTGTATGAGGACACTGGACAATCCCTACTCTGTTCACTCTGTCAAACATCAGGCTGAAGTTTGAGAGATAATGATATTAAATTAAGCTCTTTTGACTGGTTCCAAAATACCAAGGAATGAGGCTATGAACAAGCTCTTTTCCTCCCAATATGTTTGCACTAATAGTACTCCTTCGTACAAATTATTGGTTTGTTCTAATATTACATCTCAAATTTATACCGCCACTGTGCATTTTGATGTATACAGTACAAGAGGAATGCTGGAATCTCTATATTGGTGGTTGCAGTCTTCTTGCGAGACAATACTGCAAAGCGAAGCAGAAAACTTCAGGAAATACTACTGAGGTCTTATGACTATGCCTCCTATTGTTCAGTCCTATTAAAACTTTTAAAGTTCCTTCTATTGTTAAAGTCCGATTAAAATAAGAAAGGACGAAAGAAAGAAAGTAAGAAAGGACGAAAGGAAGAAAGTAAGAAAAAAAAGAAAGAAAGAAAGAAAGAAAGAAAGAAGAAGAAGAAGAAGAAGAAGAAGAAGAAGAAGAAGAAGAAGAAGAAGAAGAAGAAGAAGAAGAAGAAGAAGAAGAAGAAGAAGAAGAAGATGCTGATGCGTAATGATTCCACACTAAATTGGTTTCTGGCTATGAACCATATCAAAAGATAATATATGATTACTATACAAATAACGTTCTATTAAAAAACAAATAGTACAGTTTTACAGCACAACCTTATTAGAAGTGTCACCGTAAAGCTCCGTCAAATGAGAACACAAACAATTCACCCTTCATTTCAAAACCCCTCCCTTTCTTACACTTTAAGTGTCAGTCTAGTACTATTTCATCCTTTCTCTCCAATGAAAAGTCTTTAATTCCTCATACGTGCTTTATCAAGTAAAACCAAACATGCTTATTCTCCGTCCTGCCAACCAAACAATAATGCTACTTTTTACTTCATTAAAATGAGGCTTCAGAAATAATAATTTCAGTTCGTGCTGGACAGTGCTAAAATGGCTTATTCGGGATATATTTTCTGTACCTTATAAACATAAACTTAAGAAATGACGATTTCAGTTCGTGCTTTGCGAAAGATAGACAGCTAATTAAAGACGTGTTCGGTCAAGTTTATGCAAACACACGTCTGAACAATCATAAAATTAAATAGCCCGAGGGAGATTCCGCTTGTTGGAAAGGACATAGTTAAAACGGTAGTTGAATAATTATTACAAAACAACAGTAATAATAATAATAATAATAATAATAATAATAATAATAATAATAATAATAATAATAATAATAATAATAATAATAATAATAATAATAATAATAATAATACTAATAATACAGAAAGTAGGTTTGCTTATTTAAGCTCAGCCAAACACTACACCAATAATCAGCGCTAAAGCTTAGCTATTCTGAAAGATTGTTTGATCTAAAAAAAATATTAATAAGGGATTTGTATGCTGCGATTACCTTAGGCACCTGTGAGATTTCTGTTTTGTTTGTTCAAGGTAAATAGTTTTTCTATAATCGTGCGCGCTCGACAACTGAAACGAAAGTCTATTCAGCACCAAAAATCGATGGCGGAGTTTTTTTGCAGAAAATCAAAATGAAAATATTTGTATTAGAGAAAGAACTAGGTTTACTTACAAAAAATAAGAATAATTGAACAGCACTTACAAAAAGAGTTAAAACTAAATAATAATGTTATAATTTTCAGAAGAGAAAGAAATTAAAGATTCGACAACTCATGTGGTATTCTATATTCATTACTTAATGTTGAGGAATGCTTAAAACAAACCTTTTCTATTCAAACCCAAACACACCTACATGTACCAGAACACTGAACATTGACATTATCGTCGATATTCGTGAATTTACAAGAAGAAGAAGAAGAAGAAGAAGAAGAAGAAGAACAACAACAACAACAACAACAACTACTACAACTACTACAACTACTACTACTACTACTACTATTACTACTACTACTACTACTACTTGAAGAAGAAGAAGAACAACAACAACCACAACAACAACAACCACAACAACAACAACAACAACTAGTACTACTACTACTACTACTACTACTACTACTACTACTACTACTACTACTACTGAATAAAGAGGGAGAGGTGGCTACAACAAATACTACTACTACTACTACTACTATTACTACTAGGCCTACTACTGAAAAAAGAGGGGGAGGTGGGTGGAGAACGAAAGACATACTGTATATATATAGACGCACATAAAGAATAAAAGTGAGTGAAAAATACAGATCAGAACGAAAAAGCATACAGAAAAAGAAAGAAAGAAAGAAAGAAAGACAGACAGACAGACAGACAGACCGAAAAGTAAACAAAACGTTACAGAAACACCAAGGCAGCCAAAGGAAGTGTTGAAGTTCCAGAGACAAATGGGACTGGGGGGGTCCAGAAGACAGATCAGCAAATCACTGACGGCGCGTGCCTCTTGGACCGAGACAGCGGAAGCCACGTTAAGTCTCGCCAGGTGAGAGAAACTATGAGAATCACGTGGCTAGCCGAGACTCATAAGTGCGCGAGAAGGCTTGTAGACGCGCGTGGTCCCAGACAGGCCATTCTTCATCCGGCGTGAATTGCACTTTCGCCTCTTGGGATCCTTTTGGGTATACCGAGACTAAGAAAGAATATTACGGTAATACATTCTCCTCCCTGCTCTCCCCTTACTAAGAACGTATTGGGGTAATAAGTTTTCCCTTCTTCGAGAGTATTCTGGTAATACGTTTGCCAGGGCATAGTGGCATGATAATGGGAGGTTCCTCAATACAGACAAGAATTACTATCATGAATACAAGGACCCCTAGGTACGCTCAAAACTGCATACGTTAATGACACTAACTGACCCTTCCAACAGTATGGACGCATCAATCATTTGACAGGTTCCAGTTCAAAAAAGAGAGGGAGAAGGAGGAAGAAGAAGAAAGATGAGCAGGAGCAGGACGAAATGGGAAAAGGAGGAGTAGGAGAAGCACCAGCGGCAGTCACAGTAGTAGTAGTAGTAGTAGTAGTAGTAGTAGTAGTAGTAGTAGTAGTAGTGATTACAGTACAGTATAATGAGAAACATCCGCCGCAAACATGCAATTTTTACGAAAAGCCGAGATCTGTCTAGCTGCTTTGTCAAGTCAAAAAAGGCCTAATTTAGTAAATAACTAAAATATAAATTGACATAATTTTTCTCTGTCTTGACCACTAGAACAACATCATTACCATGCCTCATCACAGATTCAAATATATCTTTCAACAAGATGAGATCCGTTTCACGGCTCACAGAACAGTTACGTCGGCTTCTGCCTCTAAAGCATCTTTCTTGTTACCAGCCCCATACAATATTTCATTTTTTTTGTTCTTGTTTTTAGCTCTAAGTCTTTTCCGTTAACAGCTCAAAGTCATCTTTCAACTTTACTTCATCTCTGAAAGCAGCTTGAAACAAGAGACTCCCCTGTTAACTGTTGCGAGACAGAAGACCCAGCTGTTGGTGGCATCTTGACCCTAGTCACCCGCGTGAAAAAGAAGGATGCCCACAGACGTACGCTTGGGACAGGACAGTTTGCACTTGGAGCAAAGTGAGACTCAGTGTGTAACATTTTAACAGCTAACGGCTCGCATCCCGCCCAAGTTTCATGGGTCGCGTTTATTGCAGTTCTGAATCCAATGTACAATGTAAATGTATCCTTATATTATTATTAAATATAGATGAGGGATATAATATGTATATATATTCTAATAACCGTAATTAACCAAGTTAAGTCGTAAATGCCTTAAAAATAATAAGTAGAAACTTGTTACCTCAGATGGACTAAACCAAATGACACTCATAAAGTGTTGATCTTACTTACTCGTACACACAGACATTATTGGCACACATGCATTAGGAGTCCTATTTGCCTAATTGCAAATGAGCAGGACAAACCGGCACTCCAGTAACAACGGGAGAAGCGGCAGCGCTGGCACACATGGATATACATCTGCTTGTAACCGCTTGGAGATATTGATGCGAGCAGAAACCCTCCCCCCCAAAAATTAATACGAGCCTCAAAACTGTGAAACCTCTGCTTTTTCAGTGCTGGAAAAATTGGTGTAAGCTGATACCCACCAAAAAAAAATAAAAAAAAGAAGAAAAAAGAATGCGAGTTACAAAACTCTGAAACCTCCGCTTCTTCATAGCGGGTGCAAAATTATTAATAAATTAAGAGTAAATTCATGGAACACCAAGTTTTCAAAATATGCACTTTGTGCTTGTTTATGTAAATAGTCAAGAATTAATTGACGTTTTGTTGCACAGCCCGGCAATGATAGATATTACCCGACCAATTTACATTTCTGCAGTTGATAAACTACTGTAGTACGGTTAGATACTTTGTATGATAATAGCTCAACTTTAAATTGTTATATTTTATTATACGTGTGTTTGTCCAGTCGAAAGAAAGAGCGTATGGTCTAAAATCACATGTATGTGAAAAGGCGTGAAAATAAATTATTGAATTGAATTGAATCGCAGATTCATTGGGAAAAAAGTGAACAGCCAGTAACGGCAGCATTAAGCCGCAGAGGGAGAAGCGACGCACGTGGTATTGTTAGGACAACCCATACATTTTCGTCTTCAACATCATCAGTAGCGGATTTGTCTCTGTCAGGACCCAGGGGCATCGCTTTACCCTCAGAGACATTGAAGAACTCGGGAAGCGAACTCCAGGAGAGGGAAAGAACGTGAAGCAAACTTAGAGAGAGAGAGGAAGAGAGACAGACAGACAGAGACAGAGAGAGACAGAGAAAGAGGCAGACAGAGAAAGAGGCAGAGACAGAGAGACAGAGACAGAGAGAACACCTACAGAGAGAGAGAGAGAGAGAGAGAGAGACATACAAATAGACGGACAGACAGACAGACAAACAGAGAGAACATCCACACAATGAGTAAACGTTAACACTCAAAACAAGTAACTGATTGTATTTAGCGCTCTTAAACAGCTACTCATATCGCTGGTGTAAAAGTTTAACACATCGGATGCGAATTCAAGGAGAGGAAAAAAAAATGTGCAGCAAACTACGAGGGAGAAAACCCAAAAAGTGATTGAAAATTAAACCAAACCAAACAAAAAGTAATTGATCGCATCGAGCGCTCTCAGGCAGCTCAAAGAGAACATAAAGGCGCTTGTGCAACCCTTTAAAATGTGTGAGATGCCTTCACATTGCGTAGAACTGGTCTCAGAAAGAAACGATTTTGTGAGCAGTTTGATGACAGACATGCTGCTGCACTATCAGATCTAGCTGTCGGGAGAAAAAGAGAGACGGAAACCCGCTAACAGAAAGTGAGCATCTCATTTCATAGGTTTTCACTGAGCACCGAACTTCATTAAAATCGTAGTACTTTTGGATTTAAAAGAGAACAAACTGTGTACACAAAATAATTTACGCAGCAACCTTCTCAGCACTAAAACACTCCGGCTTCTGGCAAGGCAACGAACACGGAGGATCTGTCAAATAGTTGATTAGGCTCCACTCAAGACGTTCTGATCGCTGTCTTCATAGATGGATGTTGACAGAGAGAGAGAGAGAGAGAGAGAGAGAGAGAGAGAGAGAGAGAGAGAGAGAGAGAGAGAGAGAGAGACAGAGACAGAGACAGAGACAGAGACAGACAGACAGACAGAGACAGAGAGAGAGCGCGCACAGAGAGAGCGCAGAGAGAGGTACACAGAGAGAGACTGAGAGGTAGACTGAGAGAGAGAAAGAGAGAGGGTGGGGGAATGGGGGGACAAGTAGAGAGAGAAAGAATTGTTAGCGACTTTATTCTTGCAATAATGGTATTGGATGCGGCGAATCTCCAATTTTAACAAATTAATGTATTGATTTATATTTCGACTTCTGTAATAATGATCTCTTTATATCGCCGCACTTTGAATTCGACTGAAGAAAATGCGCGTGACAGCATGCTGCACTCTTCTTCTTCTTCTGCTTCTTCTTCTTCTTCTTCTTCTTCTTCTTCTTCTTCTTCTTCTTTGGAGTAGTAGTAGTAGTAGTAGTAGTAGTAGTAGTAGTAGTAGTAGTAGTAGTAGTAGTAGTAGTAGTAAGTTTAATATGTTCTACCTTAAAATTATTGCGTGCGTGCATCCACTCGTAAAATTTGACAAACACGTTATCGTATTAGAAAAAACATCAAAAAAACAATGATAACGTCCATAATTATGACCTTATCATTATTGAGTTTTTAAAATGCCAAGTAATAATGACGGACGACGCTGTTTAAACTACTACAAAACTGTTATCGCAGAACATGAATTAATAAGCTTTGGCACTATCTTTTTAGCACACACAAGAACATGTAGCTAAAGAGACGCACTTATCTGTGAAATGGCAATTAAATATGATATATATGCAGCCGTAATTACTACAGACTATATCGCGAGTTCATTCATGTTAAGATGTGTGTTTTATGGCAGCTAATGGTTAACGTGATATAGGCGGTGCCGGGCTGTCTGAAGATCTAACCTTTCACTGAACTGATAATATCTCAACATTTCTTAATCACGTCTGTTGGCTTGGCACACACCATGCCAATACAATAATTAGCGTCCTCTTTACTTACAGCTGTAACTCTGTAATCATTACATTCATTTTGTAACTCAGCAGTTTTATTCATATCATTCATTACAACTCGCTAATTAAGTCTGATAGCCGCAGACGGATTTTTATTTCTTTTAAGTCTAGTCAACTTCTTCTTCTTCTTCTTCTTCTTCTTCTTCTTCCTCCTCCTTTTTCTACATTTGATTTCCGGTCTGTGACTCTTCACATAAGGCGCGCGGTCCTCACCCACATCCTCCCCTCCCCTTCCCCGTTTAATACCCTCTTCCTACCCTCCCGTTTCCCTCCCCATTTCTAGCACTTACGTTTCTATACAATTTCTCTCCAAAACTCAAAAACTATACATCTTTGTACAAAAATTCAACAAAATACTTAATCTCCATTTAATAATATTGGTCCTGATTTGGCTCGGAAGAGTCCGCTGTACCTAAAGCAATAACCATGAAATTTAATAATATTTCTTTTCTCTCTCTCTCTCTCTCTCTCTCTCTCTCTCTCTCTCTCTCTCTCTCTCTCTCTCTCTCTCATATGTTTCTGTCCAGTGCTTTCCTCCACATCTTAAGGACTGACCTCGTCGATACGGGTTTTTCTCAAACTTATAGAGAATAGACAGGACCATCAGTCTACATTCCAAAGTAAGACTGCTGCGCTCCCTTGTCATCTCCATCTTCCTATATGCTTGCGAAGTATGGACCCTCACAGCAGATCTCCAACGAAGAATACAAAGCATAGAGATGAGGTGCCACAGAAGACTTCTGGGCATTTCCTATACCCAACACATCACCAACGACGAAGTCTGACAGACCATCACACAAACCATTGGACAACACAATGACCTGCTCACAGTGGTGAAAAAACGGAAACTCCGATGGTATGGCCACGTCACCAGATCATCAGGCCTTGCAAAGACTATTCTGCAAGGCACAGTGCAAGGAGGTAGAAGAAGAGGGAGACCGAAAAAGAGGTGGGAGGACAACATTCGAGAATGGACTGGTTTGACACTGAGCGAAGCCATCAGGTCTGCTGAGGACAGAGAAAGATGGAGTATGCTGGTTAAACGATCATCTGTGGTGCTCCTACGACCTCCGGGTTACGGGACAGGATAGGATAGGATAGGATAGAATAGAGAACAAACAAATGTTTAAACTGCTATCCCTTCTTGACACACACTCTATATTTCTTACTGCTACAATCACTCGGTCTCTCTCTGTCTCCCTGTCCGTCTGTCCATCACACACACACACACACTCACACACACACGCACGGATGCACGCACACGCACGCACATTCCTCTCTTCCATTCACCCTTCCTTTGAAACAAATGACATTTGCATGTTGTTGTTTGTTTTTTTTTATATTAATATCAAAGTTATTAAGTCGTATGGAATTCATTTGTAAGAACACGTTCTTTTCAAAAGCAATCTGAGATCGGAGTTTCACTCACCCTTGTCTTCGCGCAATCCTCTCGCTCCTCTTCTCCACCGCCTTGTTTCCATCTCACCGTTCCCATAGTGCCAGACCACAGGAAGGTTCATGAGGGGGTAACTAAGTAAATCTATCATCCAGCAAGTAAGTAATCTCCGGGGCGGATAGAGCCGCCGCTAAATGAACACTCCCTGTCACGCCACCTGGTACACAAGTGCCCGTGGCACTGGGGCAAACATTTACAATACTAAACAAGCAACATTTTGTAAAAGGTATTCCATATAATTTGCTGAAATTAAAAAACAAACAAGCAAACAAACAAACAAAAACAACCCAAAAACAACAATAAAAAAGCAAAAAAAGCCCCCACACTGGACTAAATGTCAATAATAAACAACCAACATTTGGTACAAAGTGTTCAATGAAGCTTGGCGATTAATTTTTACCACGCGCTGTTACGGGGGACTTGGTACACAATGAGCCAATGGCACGAGGTTACTTGCGACAAGCGAACACCCACTATCACATCCTCCCCCACCCCCTTCGTGGGGGTGCCAAGGGTTTCAGTATAAATAGTATTCCCACTTTCTGGAAATTTAGTGCTTTAAATTCCCACTGTCACTGTCTTTCTCCTTTGTTCTTTCTCATTCCTACTCTGTTCTATCAATCTACTATACTATCTTCTTCTCCACTAGACCAGTCACCTACCTTTTTTCGTGAAAATTCTTCCGGGACAAAACTCCTCAATTGTGTGTGAGGTCTGTTTGATCAGCTTGGGAATATTGAATGCTTTCTGTCAAATGGTCACTGGGGCTTCCTATGATGTTATTATTTGACAATGTAGGCATTTTATATGTATGCGTTTTGTTGATATTTTATAATGATGTTTGTATTCTGTTTTGTTTTTGTAAACGTGGGTTCCATAAATTAGAGTATAGCCTAAGCGTCCCCTGCATGGGATGTCTTTATTGTAAAATGACAGACTGGTGGATTGCCTTCAGTGTTACCACTAGAGTTGTTTCGGCAGATCTTTTATGCGGATTAGGAGTGAGTCCTCTTTCAGCGAAGTTGTGGTCTTGATTTTGTGGTCCTGATTCGGCTCTTTGCTGTCCGCTGGACCCCGTAAGCAATAACTAACTAACTAACACTATCCCATTCTAAGATTCTCAAGAGATTAAAAAAAATGTTGAGGGAACCAGTTACAAAATAAACCAACGGCACAGGGTTGCTTGCCAAAAAGTGAACAATCGCTATATGATATTCTAAGATGCCCAAGAGACGGAATGGAACCACTTGCATTCCGTTTTGACTGTATGTACGATTCATTGCGATTGTGAACGCTTCTTAAACATTGCTGATTTATTGTTGACTGAAAGCTGCATTTGTTTTCTCATTTGCATGCATCAACAGGTTGTGTGATTGGGAATATGAAGCGGTTGTCGACTAAAGTTGGGGTTGTGATGGGATTAGGGTGGTTTTGTGTGTGTATATGGGGAGGGGGAGGGGGGGTGAGGAGGAGAGAACGTGGGGGTTGGAGAAGGGAAGGGAGGGACAGATTAACTTTGGGCCTAAGCCATCACGTGAACAGCTACAGGAAAGTCGCCTGTTCCAGAGCGATAAACAGAGTATCTGTGCCTTTTTAACATCCGGGTAAATTAACGAAAATAGCTCAGAACGAGTACATATTCTCTGTGTGCTGAAGAATACGAGAGAGAGAAAGAGAGAGAGAGAGAGAGAGAGAGAGAGAGAGAGAGAGAGAGAGAGAGAGAGAGTATGTGCGTGTGTCTTTGATTATAGAATTAGAATATCGTGAGGAGATCAGACGTAAATAACATTCAGTTATTCTCTGAGGTATCGAAGAGAGATTGAACGAATACTAAGTTCTATAATAATAATAATAATAATAATAATAATAATAATAATAATAATAATAATAATAATAATAAATCCTATACTAAGCTTACTACTACTACTACTACTACTACTACTACTACTACTACTACTACTACTACTACTACTACTACTAACAAACAGGATGCTATCACGCGCATTTTTCTTCAATGGAACTCAAGACGCGGCAATCTGAAGAGATCGCTATTACAAAAAATAAATCGATTTTTATTTTCGAAATTTTTAGATTGACTGTATGTAATACCATTATTGAAGAAGGGAGGAAACCGGAGTACCCAGAGAAAACCCTCGGTGCCCTGAAAGGCCTCGTGCCTAAGTCACGTAAGTTCATCCACGCTGGGTTATTACTTTGTGCCTAGAACTCTCCAAGTGCGCTCTCCCCCACCCCTCCCACTCTCTTATATACTTTACATCAAAGAAGAAAACTGTATTGTTTATATAAATTTTATATCTGCATGAACCTATCTCCACAAAGCTCTTGAATATAGTTAAATTAAGAAAAGCCAGAAAGACCGAGCACAGAATCTCTGTATGCCTCGTCCAGAAGAGCGATTGAGATGGATGAGGCAAAGGTCGTTGACAAGACAATTCTGATGCCAGAAAGGGGAGACTTGAGGAATTTCCATGCATCAGTATTTTGTAGGAGGAATTAACTGTCCTTTGTTTGTTTGTTTGTTTTTATCCAGCGTGTCTGCGTGCTTACGAACCAAGGCAAAGGGTATTAAGGGTATTTTGTAACATGCATAGGCGATGCTTGGGTGATGCATGAGTACGTGTTGCGTCCGTCTGTGCGCAAAGATAGTGTTGGCTATGCACTGTTGTCTGACGGGCGACCGAAACACTGTTTTACAAGACTGCTGCGAATAAAATGAATGCCAGCACAAAATCCCGCAAAGCTCGAATCATCGCTACCGCGCGCTCAAGCACATCCAGTGGTCAAGTACATCCAGTGGTCAAGTACATCCAGTGGTCAAGTACATCCAGTGCTCAAGTACATCCAGTGCTCAAGTACATCCAGTGCTCAAGCTCAGTAGTACCCTCTAGCTCTCTCCATCCCCATGGCAGTGGCGGATGTCAGGACGGATAACATGAAGGCGACCAAGATAGATTTTAGTGACAAGACAAGCACTTTTGATACAGCGGGGTTTAAAAGCCTGTATTAGTCACTGTGTCCATCCATAGGACTACTTCGTCACAACAGAGAGATCACCACAGAGAAACCAGTTGCTTTCACCAACCAGACCATCCGAGACGGCAAGATGCTGCTCCAAGAAAATAGTCAAGAGAGTATAGAAAGTAACTTTTTTTCTTTCTTCTGGACAACAGACAGTCAGGGTATAGCAGAAACGTATTAAGCCTACCTCATGGTCAAACGTAGACTAGATAGAGGTCTCACAATTTAGTCTAGACGTCTGAATATTTAAATCAACTGATGTGTTGACATTTCATTAACTTCAAAACCCAAAACACCAATGATATAATTACAGACACATATACTACTGTTTGGACGACAGTCATGCATAAATCATTATACAAAATGAACAGTCTATAAACTTATTTAGAAAAAAAAATCACACGAACGGAAGTGAACATACAGTTCAAAGAGGTCAGTAACTTTTCAGCAAGCTGAACTCTAGCTTGAAGGCTTGATTTCCTCCACCGCCTTTAGCAGCTATTTGAGCTGAGCACGTGCGCTAAATATTATAAATGCCTTTTCTTTTATGTGTGTGCCTAAATAAAGATTTCGTGACCACGCAATGTCGCAAGAGGACCAGTTTAACCCAGCATTACGGCTTCTCGCCTTACATAGTTCAGCCAGCCTTCTATCCTATCCTATCCTGTCCCGTAACTCGGAGGTCGTAGGGGCACCACAGCTGATCCTTTAACCAGCATACTCAATCTTTCTCTGTCCTCAGCAGCCCTGATGGCTTCGCTCAGTGTCAAACCAGTCCATTCTCGAATGTTGTCCTCCCACCTCTTTTTCGGTCTCCCTCTTCTTCTACCTCCTTGCACTGTGCCTTGCAGAATGGTCTTTGCAAGGCCTGATGATCTGGTGACGTGGCCATACCATCGGAGTTTCCGTTTCTTCACCACTGTGAGCAGGTCATCGTGTTGTCCAATGGCTTGTGTGATGGTCTGTCGGACTTGGTGATGTGTTGGGTATAGGAAATGCCCAGAAGTCTTCTGTAGCACCTCATCTCCATGCTTTGTATTCTTCGTTGTAGATCTGCTGTGAGAGTCCATGCTTCCCAAGCATATAGCCAGCCAGCCTTTGTAAATTAAAGTCGATGTTGATGCCATTGGTGTTGTTGGTCATCATTTTGGTCTTCTCTGCACTTATTTCCATTCCATAAGCTCTGGAGGTGGTGTCAAGCCTCTTACCAGCTATTCAAGTTCTTGTTCCTCTCCAGCCAATCCATCAATGTCATCCGCAAAACGAAGATTGGAGATTGCTCTACCCCCTATGCTGACTGTGCCTTCGTGATCTGCAAGAGCATCGGACATGATGCGCTCTAGGAAGATGTTGAAGAGTGTTGGAGAGAGTAGGCATCCTTGACGCACACCGATTGTTGTTCTGAACCAGTTCCCGATGACGCTGTTATGGAGGACTGCACTGGTAGCCTTGTCATACAGGCTTTTGATGACTTCAATAATTTTAGGGCTGATGTTGTACACTTTCATTGTTGCCCATAGAGCTGCATGCCAGACTCGGTCAAACGCCTTCTTGAAGTCCATGAACACATGATATAGATGTTGTTGGTGCTGTAGGTATTTCTCACAGATTATTCTGAGGTTGAAAATCTGTTCAGTGGTACTTCGCCCTGCCCTGAATCCTGCTTGTTCTTCAGCTATGATTTGTTCAGCTTGGGGTTTCAATCTGTTGAGTATTATTTTCAGGAGGACCTTGCTGGGATGGCTGATGAGGCTGATGGTGCGGTAGTTTTCACACTCCTGAAGGTTATCTTTTTTGGGAAGAGTGATGACAAGCGACTGGGTCCATGGTGTAGGCCACTCCCCACTCTGCCAGATCTTGTTACAGATAATGGTGAGGGCATCAATCATCGCTTCTCCTCCTGCTTGTAGCAGTTCCTCGGGTATGTTGTCCACTCCCGCTGACTTCCCTTTCTTCAGCGATTGCACTTCTGCCTCAACTTCTTCCCGGAGAATTGGGAGGATTTCTTCTTCTTCTCTGTTCTCGGGACATGCTAGAACTGATGGGTCTCCATTTGGTGTATGGTTGTAAAGGTCAGAGCAGTACTCTGTTCATCTGTCCAAGACTTCCCGTTCTTCTGTAAGGCATATGCCAGCCTTGCTTTGGATCGTGGAGACTTTGGGCTGTTTAACACTTGTCAGCCGCTTCACAGTCTGGTAGGCCTTCTTGCTGTTGTTCTTGTTCAGACTGTTCTCTATTTCCTGGCATTGATCTTCTATCCAGTTCTCCTTTGCTGTGCGCATGCCTTTTCGGATGTCATTGTTGATTTGTCGGTAGACATCAGCTCCCTGTGAGGTGTTCTTTTTCTTTTTTATCTCCCTTCGTTTATCACACAGATCCAAAAGTTCAGATGTGATCCACGGCTTCCTCTTTGGTCGGTGCTTGCCAAGGATCTCAGTGGCGGCATCTGTTGAAGGTAGTGGTCATGGTGTTGACATCTACTTCACCAGCTCCCAAAATGAGCAGTGGTGCAAATTTCCCTCCAATTGTGGCCTGAAATAGTTCTGCTACCTCCGGGTCTTGCAGTTTGTCCAGGTCGAACTTCAGTCTAATGCACTAGTGCTGTATTTACTCTCTTCAAGTGGAGCCGGAAAGACATCATCACGAGATCGTGGTCACTTCCAATGTCTGCTCCTGGAAAAGTGCATGTCCTGCCAATGTTGATGCTTGATCTGAAGCGTTTCTTGACCATCATGGTCAAGAAGTTAGTATAGTGATTAGAAGATTTTGTATAGAATAGAGGAAATAAATGTTTGATATTTACTTTTAACAAGTGGCTGGACTACCTATGTTTCATAGCCGTGTGAGAGCTAGTGTGTCAGTGAATCTTTTACCATTTTCTCCCTATCTCTGTAACCCACTCCTAACACAGACCGAGCTAAACTTATAAATGTATTATGATTAGTCACCGGGCGATTAACTAGCCGATCCCCACAGACGAAAGACGAGTGGGTAATAGCCTTCCACTGTGCAGAGCCCAGCAACAATAAACCCACCGTCACAACGAAACAACTTTACGCTACGACACTAACTAACTTCTTACTACTCTCGTTTAGTGTGGCTTCCACGCAGGCTTCTGCCAAAGCGATTCTACAAGGCGAAAGTACCAAATTAAAAGTCAAGCATCGGGAAGACAGATTAAGACGGATGGGGATCATGTAGAAACAGGCAGTCTGGGGTGAGGCCGGCTGGGCGGAATGGTACACTTGCTCAGTGCAATCAAGAAACATGTAATGGTACAGCGGATGGGGAAATAATGAGGCAAGAAGGTAGGAGGTTAAAACTTAAGGTAAGAGAGGAGAAAGAGGGGATGATGATTATTAAAGGTAGGGGGGGGGGGGGAAGAGAGAGAGAGAAAGACAGGACGATGGAAGACGAAACTGAAAATTGACGTTTAATGCCGTGAAGTAATAAGGGGACGCAGACCAAATCACAAAGCAACGATGTCGTTTAGGAAACGGGGATATATGACTGTAAAAAACTCTACATGCTGAGAGGTCTGATGCACAGAATGGTTCTAAACAAACAACAGTCCTAGACATTCAACACTGCACAGTTCAAAACTATTTTGTCAACGATGCACGAGTCGCAAGTTTTAGTCCAAAAACTTCTTGCTAGTCTTATTCTGTGTATTCTATTACATAGTGCAGATCTATGATGTTTCGTTTAAAGCCCAAGCCACTCTTAAATAGGATTGACCTATTCATAGGGGAAAAGTGATTCTCCGGGCTGGATGGTGGTGTAACAACAATGTCCAACATAGTGACGCATAGTGCATAAGCTTGTCCCTTGTGACGGGGACAATTTGGTGTCTGTCTCAAGCCGTGTTCGCTGCCGGTAAAAGGGACACGTCTCCTTGCGTTCCATTCCTGTCCGACACATTGACAAACAAGGTAGCAACAGGGTAACCGTTATGACGTGACGTAGACCGCACAGCAACAACAATGTAACTGCTATGACTCAAGCTTGAAATTTCGGTCACCAAGCTAGCACAACTACCTCTTTTCCTTCATCCTAACCCTGTTCTTATCTAACATCCCAGTTCTTGCCTTGAGTTTAACACGGCTACAGCCAGCTCTAACAACCCAGTTCGTATCTTGAGTTAAACACGGCTACAGCCCTAACATCCCAGTTCTTACCTTGAGTTAAACACAGCTACAGCCCTAACATCCCAGTTCTTACCTTGAGTTAAACACGGCTACAGCCCTAACATCCCAGTTCTTACCTTGAGTTAAACACAGCTACAGCCCTAACATCCCAATTCTTACCTTGAGTTAAACCCGGATACACCCCGTAAAAAAGACTACGCTACGAAAACGTCAACAACAGAAGAAAGAGAAAACTTCATCCTGGGAGAGGAAGGTACTTCATCACGAAGACAGAGGAAGGCACTTCATCACGAAGACCTATGACGCGTTGTGGTGAAAGCCGAGAGGAAACCACAGAGCCGACTATGCGAAAGAGAGGCCGTCCAAGGAACACCTGGCGACGCGACCTCGAGGCCGACACCACCAAGATGGGCTACACCTGGAGTCAGTTAGAAAGAATGGCACAGGACAGAGGACTCTGGAGAGCTGTTGTTGGCGTCCCATACCGTGGAAGGAGTGACGGGCATTGAGTAAGTAAGTACTTACCTCGAGTTAAAACGGCTACAGCCCTAATACCCCAATTCTTATCTTGAGTTAAACCCGGTTTAAACCATACCATCCCGGTTCTTACTTCGAGCTAAACACGGCTACAGCCCTAAAATCCCAGTTCTTATCCTGAGTCAAACACGGCTACAGTGGGGATAAGGTAACAGCAATGTAAATAAGCATTGTGTTATGATTTCCTCCTTTAAAAAAAAGAAAGAAAATAGAGCGTTAACTGGTGATGGACAAAAGAAGAACAAAATAACAATTCTTAACTCATAAACATGACTTTTTTTCTGTTCCTCTTCACTCACCATCATCACTATGACACGATGATGGTGATGATGATGATGATGATGATGATGAGGAGGAGGAGGAGGAGGAGGAGGAGGAGGAGGAGGAGGATCATCATCATCATAATTCGCAGCAGCAATAGCAGCACATCCACAACATATTTATCGTCATCATCGTCATCATCACTCTCAGTAACAGCGTCGATAGCCACCAAGCCTAACATCGTTATCACCATTGTCAGCGACACCACCACTACTCACCAGCATCAGAACCATAACCATCATCATCATCATCATCATCATCATCATCATCATCATCATCATCATCATCATCATCATCATCATCATCATCATCATCATCATCATCACCTTCACCACCACCATGGACGACACCATAATTATCTTCATAATCATCATCATTAGCTACAGCAACGGCAGCGGAGGCGGCAGACAGTATCGTCGTTGGCACTATCATTAATCACATTATCAAAAACCTTACTGGCACTGACACATGTTCGCAATGTTTTCTGATTACTCGTCAAGGATAAAACATATTTTTTAAAACTTTGTATTTCTTTCATTCTTGTTTTGTCGTTGTTCTTCAATAAGCGAGCGTTGTGGCCAAGTGGGCTAAGGCGGGACTAACTTGCCTTGTCTACAAGCCAGAAACCAATGGCGCCTGCCAGGTGTGGGTTCGAGCCAGCATCTGGGCGTTATGTTTCTCCGAATATTATTCACTTTGGACTCGGGCAACGTCTCGGGGGTTTTCTCCGGGTACTCCGGTTTGCTCCCCCAGCGAAAAATTTCAAAGATTCACAAATAATGTTAGGTAGGTAGGGTTTGGGCGCACCACTGGCTGCGACTATGCCTTCCCCGGGGGAGGCGGCCCAGAGTTTCCCGATAAAAAGGGATAATAAACTGCCGCAAAAAATATTAAGTTCACAAAGTTCCAAAGCCTAAACTAAAGAAAGGAAGACGGACTGGCAGAAAGACCGACAACTGACTAAATCATATAAAGAGATATCACACACAGACACACACATCTACATAACCACACACACACATACGCACACCCAATTCTAATAGGTCAATGAAAGCAGGAAACATCTGAAGCACGGGAAAAACTTGCAAACTCGTTAAAACTTGCCATCTCCAATTTCTATACTATATACCAGATCATACCGCCTCGTTGAGACTGGCCGGGGATTCCGTTGGCCTGTCTACTAGTGAGCCTCGGCCTACGCAATATGTGCCTGTTTTGTTACAATTCGTTATGGTGTCCTTTTAGCGGGTTCTGCTTTCACGACACAAGTCGTTTATATACAAAATGGAGTTGTTGTTTTTTGTTTTGTTTTTAAATTTACAAAAGATCAAAAAGAGCGATGAAGCTACTACCCCGAACACAGCACACAATGTTCCCAGCCTAGCTATAAAATACAACTCATATAGGTCTGCCTACCTTACCTTCTCATATCGTTCTAGTATCCTGTTCCATATAAAAACCAAATGTTCCCAGAGAATGTCTCAAGAGCGAGTTTGAATTCTTTACAAGAAAACATACATACACACACCCACACAACACACACACACAAACAAACACACAAACAAACACGGAGACAGGGTTTTATAAAATATTTCTCCCCGGTGTACATGTATAATAACGAATACGTCCACGGATAAAATGCCAATTTACTTCTTTATTGGCAAAATTGTCTTTTATTTTCTAAGCTTCTTTGTTTGTTTGTCTTCTTGTTCACTTTCTTTCCATTTTCCCATCCTCTTTCTTTTTTCTTTTTTCCCGTTTCTTCTTTCATTGTTTCGTCTTCTTGTTTCTTTCTTTCCTTGTTCTGTTCTTTTTCTTCTCCTTCTTTTCTTCTTCTTCATTCTTTTTTCAATATTTGTTTTATTTCCATCCTTTTGATCTCCTTCTTCTCCTCTTTCTTCTTTCCATCCATGTTAAAAGATCATTATAAAACGCGCGCGTCTGACAGATTTGATGTCATTCTCACTACGTGTTCTATAAAAATACAAATAGGCAAATAATGAGAAGAAAGAAGAAGAAGAAGAAGAAGAAGAAGAAGAAGAAGAAGAAGAAGAAGAAGAATGATGTAATTAAAAGAAAGAAAGGAAGAGGGAAAGAAAAAGTTAAGAAGACGAAAAAAGATGATGGAATTTAAAGATAATAAGAAAGAAAGAAAGACAGAAAGAAGAAGAAGAAGAAGAAAGAAGAAGAAGAAGATGAAGAAGAAGAAGAAGAAGAAGAAGAAGAAGAAGAAGAAGAAGAAGAAGAAGGAGAAGAAGAAGAAGAAGAAGAAGAAGAAGAAGAAGAAGAAGTATAAATAGACAGCTTCAGGGGTGTATCTGGATAAATAAAGAAGCGAGTTGTTAAAGCAATTCTCGGGTTTATCGTTCTCGTTGTATTGTTGCCATTTGGATGCTGCTGTTGTTGTTGCTAACGACGACCATCAGGATCCATGTTAGTGTCACCTTTGTTCGCTACACAACATTTCTAGTGAATTCTGGACAAAATGGCAGTTCTTAACTTGGCGAACACATTTTTCATGACAGTTCCAGAACCAACATGAACGATTTTCGTTTTTTAACACTGGGAAACAAATTATAGGGAATCTTCGTTGGAGTTATAAATTCCTTAAATAAATTCAAAAATTGTGTAAGAATCATTTTTAAGTCAATACTGTTATTACTGCACTTCTTAAATATTCAAGTTAGAACTGTTGAACCTGGACATACATTATGTATTTAGGCCTAGGCGACATACAGTTTCCAGGGCTTTCCTTGCGCTGCTGCTGCTCCGGCTGCTGCTTCGTCTACTACTACTACTACTACTACTACTACTACTACTACTACTACTACTACTACTACTACTACTACTTCTTTTTCTTCTTCTTCCCACCGCCGTAGCTCAAGTGATAGAGCGTTCACATGGCACATCGAAGATCCAGGTTCGAATCCCGTGGTGTGCTATATAAAAAGTGCTCATTTTTCACTGTCCATTTAGCAGTATGTTTGCTCTGGTGGTTCAGTGTTCATTTAGATCCTTAAACCTTGTTCCCTGGGATGGTAATCCCCGTCTGCCATATCGCCGATGGTGGATGCAGACTTTAACCCTGAAAGTTCATTAAATTCTTCTTCTTCTTTTTCTTCTTCTTCTTCTTCTTCTTCTTCTTCTTCTTCTTCTTCTTCTTCTTCTTCTTGATACTGTGGGAACACCGTCAACACGAAGAATAGTGTCCACACCGTTTTAGGATGGGAGGGGTGGATGCACTGGGAGATTTGGGGTGGAGGGTGAGGGGGTGAATGAGTGTGGGTGGGACACACACCTTTCCCTACATGGAGGAAATGTTATTTCTTTCTTACTTGGATCGGAAGGGTAAAAATATTTCTCATCAACCTACGTAACGACGTCGTCATGATTTTTCCGAGGCCGCGTCATAAACATACATTTTTCATCTTCCAGGTCCCGTTGATGTAGTGCGACCTTTCGCCAGGAAGGAAAATAGATGAAGTAAAGGAACACCAACCAACGAGGTAAAAAAAAAAAAGAAAAAGATGGAGGACTGGTATGCGGGGATTGAAAATAGAAAGAATGCGAAGGAAAGAGAGAAGGGTAATTGTGGGGGAGGAGGGTGGAGGGAAAAGAGAGAGAGTAGGGGGAAAATGTAGAGAGGAGAGAGTAAGAGAGAGAGAGAGAGAGAGAGAGAGAGAGAGAGAGAGAGAGAGAGAGAGAGAGACAGACAGACAGACAGAGAGACAGAGAGCCAGAAAGGGAGACAGAAAGAGAGAGAGAGAGACAGAAAGAGAGAGAGAGAGAGAGAGAGAGAGAGAGAGAGAGAGAGAGAGAGAGAGAGAGAGAGAGAGAGAGATGTAGCCTAGTAAGACAGAACTTATAGGAAAACCTATGAAGACAGGCGGGTGGTGTTGAATGAATGAAGAGGAGCGATTGGGAGGAAGAGGGGGGGATAGTGGATAAAGAGAGGGTAGGGGTAGTGAAATAATGAAAGTTTGTGTGTGTGGTTTGGTGTGCGTGTGCGTGTATGTACGCGAACTTCGTTCCATGCAAAAGCAAATAAGTTAACGGTTCCGAACTGGGTTCGAACAAATTACATGGAATATGATTTGTCTTGGGCA
>CM072512.1:45555307-45637807 GCA_036898135.1 Oncomelania hupensis
TTTGAAAAAGAGTTTTCTTCATGTACTTTCCTGCCCACCATGAAGGATCCTGTAGATCTTCCGCCTACGCGGCAACTTCCACGAGGTGTGGAAATAAACAAACAAACTATCCTATCCTATCCTATCCTATCCTGTCCCGTAACCCTGAGGTCGTAGGGGCACCACAGATGATCGTTTAACCAGCATACTCCATCTCTCTCTGTCCTCAGCAACCCTGATGGCTTCGCTCAGTGTCAAACCAGTCCATTCTCGAATGTTGTCCTCCCACCTCTTTTTCGGTCTCCCTCTTCTTCTACCTCCTTGCACTGTGCCTTGCAGAATAGTCTTTGCAAGGCCTGATGATCTGGTGACGTGGCCATACCATCGGAGTTTCCGTTTCTTCACCACTGTGAGCAGGTCATCGTGTTGTCCAATGGCTTGTGTGATGGTCTGTCGGACTTCGTCGCTGGTGATGTGTTGGGTATAGGAAATGCCCAGAAGTCTTCTGTAGCACCTCATCTCCATGCTTTGTATTCTTCGTTGTAGATTTGCTGTGAGGGTCCATGCTTCGCAAGCATATAGGAAGATGGAGATGACAAAGGAGCGCAGCAGTCTTACTTTGGAATGTAGAATGATGGTCCTGTCTTTCCAAATGGCTTCAACCTTGTCAGGGCAGCAGTTGTTTGTGCGATCCTGGAGAGGACTTCCTGTCGGGACCCATTATCTGATACAATGGCTCCTAAATATTTGAAGCTATGCACTGTGTTGAGGGATTGGCCTTGGACTTTGATGTCCGTGTTGATGCCATTGGTGTGGTTGGTCATCATTTCGGTCTTCTCTGCACTTATTTCAATTCCACAAGCTTTGGAGGTGGTGTCAAGCCTCTGTACCAGCTGTTCAAGTTCTTGTTCCTCTCTAGCCAATCCATCAATGTCATCCGCAAAACGAAGATTGGAGATTGCTCTACCCCCTATGCTGACTGTGCCTTCGTGATCTGCAAGAGCATCTGACATGATGCGCTCTAGGAAGATGTTGAAGGGTGTTGGAGAGAGTAGGCATCCTTGACGCACACCGATTGTTGTTCTGAACCAGTTCCCGTTGGCGCTGTTGTGGAGGACTGCACTGGTAGCCTTGTCATACAGGTTTTTGATGACTTCAATAATTTTAGGTCTGATGTTGTACGCTTTCATTGTTGCCCATAGAGCTGCATGCCAGACTCGGTCAAACGTTTTCTTGAAGTCTATGAACACATGATATAGATGTTGTTGGTGCTGTAGGTATTTCTCACAGATTATTCTGAGGTTGAAAATCTGTTCAGTGGTACTTCGCCCTGCCCTGAATCCTGCTTGTTCTTCAGCTATGATTTGTTCAGCTTGGGGTTTCAACCTGTTGAGTAATATTTTCAGGAGGACCTTGCTGGGATGGATGATGAGGCTGACGGTGCGGTAATTTTCACACTCCTGAAGGTTACCTTTTTTTGGGAAGAGTGATGACAAGCGACTGGGCCCATGGTATAGGCCACTCTCCACTCTGCCAGATCTTGTTACAGATAATGGTGAGGGCATCAATCATCGCTTCTCCTCCTGCTTGTAGCAGTTCCGCGGGTATGTTGTCCACTCCCGCTGACTTCCCTTTCTTTAGCGATTGCACTGCTGCCTCAACTTCTTCCCGGAGAATTGGGAGGATTTCTTCTTCTCTGTTCTCGGGACATGCTAGAACTGATGGGTCTCCATTTGGTGTATGGTTGTAAAGGTCAGAGCAGTACTCTGTCCATCTGTCCAAGACTTATTGTTCTTCTGTAAGGCATATGCCAGACTTGCTTTGGATCGTGGAGACTTTGGGCTGTTTGAAACTTGTCAGCCGCTTTACAATCTGGTAGGCCTTCTTGCTGTTGTTCTTGTTCAGACTGTTCTCTATTTCCTGGCATTGATCTTCTATCTAGTTATCTCTTTGCTGTGCGCATGCCTTTTCGGATGTCATTGTTGATTTTTCGGTAGACATCAGCTCCCTGTGAGGTGTTCTTTTTCTTTCTTTTTTTAAATCTCTCTTCGTTTATCACACAGATCCAAAAGTTCAGGTGTGATCCACGGCTTCTTCTTTGGTCGGTGCTTGCCAAGGATCTCAGTGGCGGCATCTGTCACAGCTGAGTTGAAGGTGGTGGTTATGGTGTTGACATCTACTTCACCAGCCCCCAAAATGAGCAGTGGTGCAAATTTCCCTTCAATTGTGGCCTGAAATAGTTCTGCCACCTCCGGGTCTTGCAGTTTCTCCAGGTCGAACTTCAGTCTAGTGCAGTATTTACTCTCTTCAAGTGGAGCCGGAAAGACATCATCAAGAGATCGTGGTCACTTCCGATGTCTGCTCCTGGAAAAGTGCGTGTCCTGCCAATGTTGATGCTTGATCTGAAGCGTTTCTTGACCATGATGTAGTCTATTTGGTTGTGATGCTCCCTGCCGGGACTGTGCCATGTCCATCGTCTGGAGTTTTTGTGGAGACCAAGCGTGTTTGCCAGTACCAGATTGTTGTATCTGACAAACTCCAAGAATCTCAGACCCTGTCATTTGTCTCGTTGTTGCAGTGGGGTCCACATGTGTCTCCCCAGTTGTGGTGCGCATCTTGGCCAACCTTGGCATTCCAGTCGCCTTGCACTATGACTATGTCCTTCTTCGGCACTTGGTCAAGGACCGCCTGTAGATTTTCATAAAAATCCTCCACTTCGCTGTCGTCATAGTCTGATGTTGGGGCATAGGTCTGGATGATGGTGATGTTGAAAGGGGCTGCTCTCAGGCGGATGGTAATGAGTCTACTGGGCGGCAACCCATGACAGTGGCTCGAATGTTCTTGTGGACCAATAATCCAACGCCGTGTTCGTGCCTGTCATCTCTACCGCTGAAATAGAGCTTGTGGCCTTTGTCTGTCTTTGTTTCACCTAGGCCTTTCCAGCGCAGTTCGCTAATGCCTAGAACGTTCCATCGATAGCGGTCCAACTCGTGGGCCAGTTCTTCTAATTTTCCTTCCGCAGTTAGGGTCCTGACATTCCAGGTTCCTATGACGATGTTGTTTCTCGTGCGGATCTTGCTAAATTGTCCATCAGTAGCATACTTAACACCTCCGTCCTGGTGGCCAACGGAAGGCGCGGTCCTTGAGCCGGGCGACGACCTATCCGGTATGGAATTAGTGGATAGTGACATCATGCATGTAGTTTGTCTTGGGCAAAAAAGGACCTGGCGGTGCCCAACCCTCTCCAGGCTGTTGGGCACAGCCGAAATCCACGAATACAGTGTGGCTCGCCTTGGCCCCGAGCACGTGGTCGTTGAACCTGTAGCAACGTGAGGTTCCTCGCCCTGGCCGGTGACTTCTGTGTAGAAGACTTTCGCCCAGTGATGCCGTGCTAACATTACCCCAGTTGGTCGCCTCTTACGACACGCCGAGAAACGTTGGGCCTATTCTATTCAGTGCCCGAACCCACAAACAAACAGCAACAAATATATTACAGACACACAACAAGGGCAACAAAATACAAGACATACACGTGGTGTAAAGGCAGGAAGATCGCTACAATAGGAAACTGAAAGGAAACTAGTTTTGTATTTTTAAAATTAAATTGGCTGTATCTAATATTATTTTGAAGGGAGAGCAAGAAAACCCATGACTCCTGCATACCAACCCAGGAATATTAAGTGAAAAATGGCTAAAAACAATAAACAGGCACACATATACACTCACTGTAACTGCCGCACCCACATCTTATAAAACCCAATTTATGTGACGCATCTCGTCAGACTTTTTAACAAAGAAACGAAACGGCCTATGGGACTTACTTGGTTTGGTGAATTTTGAAAACAAGGATTTATTTAATAATAAACTGACAAAACTAAGCGGATTTGACTTACTTGGTTTTGTGAATTTTTTTAACAAGGATTTAATTCAATAATAAACTGACAAAACCAAGCGGGTGACTTGCTTGGTTTTGTCATGTTCTCAACAAAGATCTATCTCAAGAATAATCTGACAAAACAAAGCAAGTCCACAAATAGTCTTAAAACTTCAAATCTATCAAACATTTCTTTAACATTCAAGGTATGCACTTTTAAATCGAGGAATTGCATTATAATATGCCCTTAAACTTCCAGAAACGATCGCGTAATATAGCGCAACACAAAACGTCGATTTTCTCGAAAGTAGGTTTTGTGGACTTGCTCGGTTTTGTCAGTTCACGGCAGAATTGTCCCCATAATTATATTGTTTGTTAACATCAGAAAAGGATTTGTGTGTGTGTGTGGGTGTGGGTGTGGGGGTGTGTGTGTGCGTGTGTGTGGCAGTTTTCATTTAAAATCAGAAATCACGTCTCAATGTCTCAGAAATAACCAAAACAATTCTCATTATTGACTGATTTAAAATAAAATGTAAAAAAGATCTTGCTACAGTTTGAATCTCGCTAACAAAAGCAACAAAATAGTTTACCCGCGGTACTATCTCTTTGGCGCGTTGTGACGATCGATATACAATGAAAAACCAAACGACGACATTAAACATTATTATTATCGTCACGCGCTACGACGTCCGTACGATCGTGAAAAGGCTATTTATATATACAACCACGCTCACTCAGAAAACACGCTAAATCCATGTATTAATGTCTTTTAACTGTCGCTGATCTTTTCTGTTCTGAACACCGCCGAGAGACTAAGACGACGAGTTGTAGTAAGCCAGCAAAAAAAACAAAAGATCTTTTCAATTCACACATCATTCGCTGTGAATCTGCCGGCCATTTTCGAGGCGTCGGGCCCGCAACGATCGCTTTTGAAATTATGGCGGGTTGTTCTGTTGTGGCATTCAAGTCTTATTCCCTCCGTCTGGTCTTTGAGAGATCGGCTTGTCGTGATGTCATTGAAAGAGTCTCTTTTTAAAGTTTCCTGTCGCTTACGATCGGATTTGACCTCCTGGCATATAAACCTTTTTTTCTTTTTTTTTCTTATTTGTTCCATTATAGTGTCTTCAACCTTGCAATGCCCTTACATAGAAAAAACATGTTTATAACAACTTTTAAAGAGAAAAAAGGAGCTGCTACAGCAAAATTGCTTATTCAGTGAGTCTTTAAAATTGCGAACTTAGCTAAAATGGAGATCATTTTTACGCTTTAATATGTAGATGTGTGCTCTTTCGTTCTCTCTTCCCTTCCCAACACCACCCCCCGCCCTCCACCGCCTTCTCTCTCTTCATACTCTTTCCACACACAAAACTAGCTCTATCCATTTCTCTGCCCCTTAACCACACTACACTCCAGGTGCTAAGAAGAGAGAGTGAGAGAGAGAGAAAGAGAGAGAGAGAGAGAGAGAGAGAGAGAGAGAAGGATACTGAGAGGGAGGGAGGGAGAGAGAGATAAAGAGAGAGAGAAAGAGAGAGAGAGAGGGAGGGAGAGAGAGAGAGAGAGAGAGAGAGAGAGAGAGAGAGGGTAATCCACCGCTATAGCTCAGTGGTAGAGCGTTCGCCTGATCCAGGTTCCAGTCACGTGGTGGGCAAGATACAAGTGGCCATTTGTCGCTGTCCATCCTAGCAGTACGATTGCTCTGATGGTTCAGTGTTGATTTAGGTTCACTAACCCCCTTTCTTCCCCTGGGAGGGTTATATTCCCCTCTGCCCTATCACCACCAACGGTGGGTGTAGATAGAAGTTCAGCTTCCATGTTCATTCATTCAGAAAACAAAATATCAGTTTGTAAAGAACCTGAAGAGTTGAAACTCGCCCTCCCTCTCTCCCCCTCCCTTTCTCTCTCTCTCCCTCTCTCTCTCTCTCTCTCTCTCTCTCTCCCAACCCCACCCCTTTTTTCATCCCCACCCCAGGCACGTCATTTCTCTCTCTCTTTCTCTCGCCTACCTATTTATTTATTTATTGAATCACTTTTTAAATTTTAATTTAATTTTTTTTAATTTACCTTATTGTCCCTTTTCCATAGGGAAATTCTGAGCCGCCTTCCCTGGGGAAAGCGTAGTCGCAGCCTGTGGCGCGCCCAAACCCAACCTACCTAACATTAGTTGTGATTTATTTTTTGAAATTTTGCTGGCGGAGCATACCGGCGTACCCGGAGAAAACCCCCGAGACGTTGCCCGAGTCGAAAGTAAATAATATTCGGAGAAACATAACGCCCAGATGCTGGATCGAACCCACACCTGTCAGGCGCCATTGGTTTCTGGCCTGTGGACAAGGCAAGTTAGTCCCGCCTTAGCCCACTTGGCCACAACGCTCGCCAAAGAAGAGCTTAAGAGCTGCCCAAGGCGCTGTCCGATACAGGATCTAACTCGAGCCGCCCGTGGAGTCCACTCTCTTTGGGCGCACAGTCTGACGCCAAAGACGACTGAGCACAATCCTGGGCGACTGGGGATTGGGCACAAGGGACCTAGTGCGTGCTGGGTGTATTTGTGTAGCCGGCATTCACCCGTCTAGGGCATGAGCGTCAGGGTCTTTAAAGTCCGCGCGATGGAACGTGTGCGTACTAAGACTAGACCTCGGTTTATACTCTCATCCGAATAATAAAGCGCTAAGAAGAAGAAAACAAAATCCTTGTTAACTTTTTTTCTCGCTGTTAGAAGTTCCATTCTCCAACCATCCAGCGCACCACCTCTCCCCCACCCCCAAATGCTCCTTCCCCTCTCCCCTTTCCACGATATATAGGAAACAGGGAGGTAACAAGAAAATGTCCCCAATTTTTACTGTTAGTAACTGTTTGCAGGTGAGGGATTGAGAATGAAGAAGGCGCCCATGCATGCAATGCAACCCGAGACGACCGAGGCCATTTTCTTACGGTGACAGTGGGGCGCCCTTTACACTTTTAACATATACACCCACCTCCGGTATAGCGGCTACACAGCGCTTCACAAAGTGTGAAACAGAGAGAGAGAGAGAGAGAGAGAGAGAGAGAGAAAGAGAGGGAGGGAGGGAGACAGAGAAAGAGAGTCAGAGACAGAGAGATGAGAAAGACAGAGAAATGTAGAGAGAACTGTGTGCATAAGAGAGAGAGAGAGAAACAGAGAGACAGAGAGAAGAGAGAGAGACAGAAAGAGAGAGAGAGAGAGAAAAGAAGTGTGTGTGTGTGCGCGTGTGTGTTGGAGTGCGCGTGAGAATGGATATATTTATGTGTGTGTCATTGTCTTTGTATGGGGGAGTATTTTTGCACAGTGTGGGTTCTGTGAGCAACGTCAAGTCTCTGTACATACCAACTTCACTCCTTCCTACCTCGCCGTACAGAACTCACGAAAGCCAATGCAATGCTTACCTGTAACAGAAAACCGAAGAAAATATGTAATAACAAATCAATTATGTACATAATGTTCACATTAACAGTCAGGAAACACATAAATCACTACTATTACCATATTATTCTCGCGCACGTACACACATAACAATGCACCATTAAAACAATTTGTGTGTGTATGCCACTGCCTCTCATATCATATATCAACAGTGTTAACCGTCACAACAGCACCGCACACCGGCACACACACACACACACACACACACACACTTGTTTTCACGGTGTTATTATGACGCCACATACGTTGTGTTGACAATGGGTCATATTACGTCCCCCTTTTAAAGTAATTTTAAGTGTTCTAACACTAACCCTAACCCTTACCGTAACACAGCTCTAACCCTAACGGATCATTGCTTTGACAATTCAATTCAATTCAACACATCTTTATTACCACAGGAATGGAAATATTGTACAAGTCTCATCACATTATGTTATATAATGGCTCCACACATCAAGACAGTTATAATGAACAATAATAAGACACAGACTAATATAAGAGGTTCAGAAAGCATAGAATCCGCCTCTTGCAGGTAAAAATATTACAGGTAAGAAGTAGGACTAAAGAATAGGCACTATTATTTCAGTCATAAAAGCCTCGCGCAGTTACAACACACTCACGCACTACATTTGCCCACTCATCACTGCAGCCGTGCACTCATCCACACAGAACACATCATAAGCAACTATAACAACGAGATAAAAAAAATACCAAACAGTCCTTGACAAATAAGGTAATACACTCACACTTACAAGCACAATAATTATCAATGGACATGTGGGTAGCAGAGTAAAGTAAAACATACAAGTTTGATTGTAAAAGCAATTAATCAGATAAAAATAAATGATGGGGTTATTAATTTGAGGGTGGTGAGGTGTCCTGAGCAGAGCCATCAGCGTTTGTTGGTTGAATTGAAAAGGGTAATTGCAGTAGGGATGAAAGTGGAACTAAAGCGAACTGTTCGGCATTGCATTGTCCTGAGTCGAACCCCGGACGGAAGACACTGGAAGAGGGGGCACAGGGGGTGGGTGGGGTCTTTAATGATGCACATGGCCTTGCTCAGGGCCCTTGTTTGGAACAAATCGCAGAGACGGGGGAGATTTCTGCCTACAATCTTGCTACATGTTCTGGAGATACTGTTAAGAGAATTTTGGTTTTTGAGATTAAGAGACTGATAGAAACAGATGAATGAGAATGTTAACACAGACTCAATGAAAGCAGTATAGCACTGCTGCAAAATTCTTTGCGACACCATCAGTGAACGCAGTTTGTACAACATATACATCCTCTGTCTGCACTTCTTGAACACTGCCTCAGCGTTAGCTGTGAACTGACTTCCAAACATGTAGGTCTGTCAAAACAAGTTATGTAGATGTTCACTGATTGGTCCAAATAACACCATGTAAACAAATGAAATACACACCCTCACACACACACACACACACACACACACGCGCACACACACACGCTCACAGCCACACACACACAAACACACACACACACAGTCTTTTCAAGCACCCTCCAACATTGAAAGCCGCGCTATCTTGACACAAATCAAGCTATAAACCCACGGTAATAGCATAAACTATATGTTAGGTCCCCCTGATAATGGCGTAAAAATACAAACCCAAGGATTCCCACCCTTTCATCCCCCACGACCGCGCTCAAGCATTAAAACGACTTGAGACTCTAGGGCAAGAGGGTTGTCGTATTTGTGTGTGTTTTAAATAAAAAAAAAATTTCTAAACCTACCACGGAGTCAGTTTATGCTGACAGATTATCATCCTTAAGCAGCAAAAGCTCAATGTGTTGAATCCGCCATTTTTTTTTGTATGCAGCTATAGCAGTAAGTATAGGGCCTCGTACATATTCAAAAAAGACTAACGATAGTAATAACACTAATAAGTGTCTTCTCTGTAATCGAAATAAGGAGGTTGTTGTGATCTATCGATCCGAGAATAAATGTTTTCTATAGAGAGTGACGTCGTTGCTCAAAATATCTAAAAGAAGTTAACCATTGAAAAAGCATCTTTAGATGACATATTAATACCATACATTTATCCAACCAAGATCAGATTAAAATAAAAATGAAAGGAAAAAGCCATGCTTGTGGTAAAAAGCATCTCTCTGCTAACCACGTGAAATATACTCAGTTTTTTTTTTGTTTTTTTTGTTGTTTTTTTTTTAAAGCACAGGATGTTTGCATTCGCAAACATACACTCCAAACCAACCACACAAAGCAGAGAATCTAAAATTTAAATTTAGTCTAAATTAGATTTGGCAATCTGTCCAGGCAAAGTCTGATCAGATATTATAAGAAATTACAACAGCTGAATAAAATATACTGCGATAAAATTTCAGTCTTTGTAAAAGGTATCTTTACATATTCAAACGAGGTGTCTAAACATCGCAGCAGACGACAAACTCATTAAAAAAAAAGGAATCTAACGCTAAACAGAAGACCAAATTCTTTTTTGCAATCGATCAATCTACTACGCAAAGACATCAATCAACCAACATGGAATAAAGACAGAAACTTTCATTTAAAAAAGAAAATTAAAAACTACAGGAGATCATTAATGCAATGGAAAAGTTGTATTTCAAAAGCCCATCACAAATGTCATAGCAGAAGTGTAAATTTAAAAAGGAAATACCTATTTTTGTACAGGGTTTCGACTTTGCACAGATGATTTTCATACATCTGTGACTAAACACAATAGCAGAAAATTCTACAATCTAATAAAAATGTAACCACCAGTGGCGCGGTATTTAAAAAAGAATTAGCCAACCACTGAGAACTTGACAAGCAAACATGAAGTGCACGGTCCTTAAATGACCGACCGCTTAAATAAGAATCGATCTCTCGTATTCGACGACAGTGCAAATTATTAATCCTATCCTATCCTATCCTATCCCGTAACTCGGAGGTCGTAGGGGCACCACAGATTTTCGTTTAACCAGCGTACTCCATCTTTCCCTGTCCTCAGCAACCCTGATCGTTTCGCTCAGTGTCAAACGTCCATTCTCGAGTGTTGTCCTCCCACCTCTTTTTCGGTCTCCCTCTTCTTTTACCTCCTTGCACTGTGCCTTGCAGGATCGTCTCCGCAAGACCCGACGATCTGGCGACGTGGCCACACCATCGGAGCCTCCGTTTTTTCACCACTGTGAGCAGGTATTAAAATTATTAATACTTAAAAAAAAATGGCAAAAGCAATGCAGGACAAATAAATATCACCGACCTGTGATTAGACGTTACCTTAAATAGATATAAATATAAAAAGCGAAATAAATAACGTGTTATCTTCAACAGTAGTATGCCTACCATCACAATTAATTTCACACGTTAGTCAAGAAAAGAAGACTTATACATAGACTTGAAATTTATTATTACTTTTTAAATATCTTTTTTCTGCCATTAGCTGGCATGATGACAGATGATAGATCCAATTCTCAAGGTTGTCGGCAGCATAAGACGAAAAACGACGAAAAATTTAGGCTTTAGAACGCAAAAATATCTTATCCCCAACTCCCCTTCTATGCAGAAACTCAAATTGATGGCTCTCCTCCTCCTCCTCCTCCTCCTCCTCCTCCTCCTCCTCCTTCTTCTTCTTCTTCTTCTTCTTCTTCTTCTTCTTCTTCTTCTTCTTCTCTTTCTCTCTTCATCAACACGCGCATTAATTTCTCATTCAAATACCACCACCAAGAGTCGTCTAAACAGCTAAAAGGTCAAATCTCCAATAATTAATGCAAAGAAGTGTGGGTGGCTATAAGATAGGCTTAACAAGCCCGATACTCGGGACAGTGCAGGTAAAGATACCCGGGGTGCAGAGGGAGGGTAAACGGGGGACCTTAACGACACCTGTCACCTGCAATGATTTGGGGTAGCTGCAGGGGGTTACGCTCCTTCCTCCTGGGTATGAATTCATATTTAACACCCTAACATCCTTGTGAATGAAGGAAGACATTAACTTGTAAATGAAGGAAGACATTAGCTTGTGGGGAAGCCAAACTGACTTTTAACGAACCACTAGCGCATGCATGACACTAACAGACTCAAAAAAATGTGTGCTTGCTTGTGAGGCAGTCAAGTCACCTTGAAGTGTTTAGTAGTCAACTGTTTCCAGCTTTAATTATGAATGCCTAATAATTTGAACGGGTCTTATAGGTGATATATGATGAGATCTTTGGTAAAGATCGAAACGCGTCAGGAGAATCAGGCTTTCAGCTCACGAGGTAGCACATGGCACTGATAGCCACTATGTCGCACTTTATCTCTCTCTCTCTCTCTCTCTCTCTCTCTCTCTCTCTCTCTCTCTCTCTCTCTCTCTCTGTGTGTGTGTTACTTCACACTCGCACTTGCTCGCGCATTTGCTCCTGCAAGTGTTCGAGCAAATGCGCGAGCAAGTGCGCGATCATTTGCTCGAGCGGTTGCTACGCCCGTTGCTATAAGGGTTTTGCTGAAAACTGTCAACGGAAAGGAACTGGAAATGAACATATGTTTTTTTTTGTAGATCTCCGACCTAGATATGTTGTATTTATCCGCATTAGTTTGATGTTAAATATTTACGTAATATTTGTGGCCCTTAAACTTAATTTCTAAGTAGAATACAATTTAAATAACTGTCTCAAAATGTTTTAAGATAGCTTTTATTTTAAAATATTAATAAAGTATTAGTAATTAATATGTAAATATATATATAGAAACGGGTGTATTTTTTTTCTTCCGCGCAAGAACGCGTGGGGCGTCTTATCTGTGATACGAATGGCGGCAAGTCAAACTCAAAGTGTGAATGTAGGATTAGTAAAGGAACTTCTAGACAATGTGCGCAGTCTCGTAAATCTAAGTAGTTCTGAATCGTCCTTAATGTTATGATAAGGTTATTTCATGAATGATATTAAGTTTAGTAGTGCTAGTTTTCACTAATTATTATTAATATTATTACTAATAAATGCAAGAAATATTTAATTTGTGCACGTCTCAAATTCTTTTATATACACATTCTTTTCCGGGTATAATTTTTACGTTTATGAAGCGGAATATAGCAAACGCACGCGCATTTGCTCGAACACTTGCTGGAGCAAATGCGCGAGCAAGTGCGCGAACCTCGCGCATTTGCTATATCTCGCCTCCCATAGAAACCACCCTCCAGAACAGCGAAGTTCGGAGGAACAGTACAAGGGAGGTGTGGGGATGAGAATTTAAAAGAAGGACAAGAGACGCAAACTCTTCCAGTTTTAACCGATAGCGATTTTTGTGGGTTTTTTTTTCGTTTTCGGAACTCCCTTTTTGGCCTCGCAATCTCAAAGTACCATTACTCCACACCTCTATCACAAAAACTCAACTCGACCTTTTCAAAGAATGGAAACTTAAAACTGCCAAAAAAGCTTTGGTAAGCCTTAGAGTAAAGACAGTAGCGCAAACGCGACCTAAAATGCAAGTCACGGGCTGTGCAAACAAGCAAAATACACACCCTTCAGAAACTCAAACATAGCAATTCACGCTCCCGAAGAAAATCTCAGGAGAAAAAAAACAAAACCACCGCTCTTTCCCAGCTCAAACATAACCAAAATTACTCCTTGCTTTCCAGAAGCTCAAACATTAAAAAAAAATACTTCGCTCTCGAACAAAGTCAAACAAAACTGGAGATCCTTAAACAGGAAAATGAAAACCGCAAACACCACAGAACAAAACTGCTAACAGGATCATTACATGGTGTGCCCCTGCATTCACGAGCGCGCTTAGATCAACATACATCGGGTATCCGATTGTGAGTAGCTTCTACGGGACGGGATGGAGAGGGTGGTGGTGGTGGTGGGGGGGGGGGAGAGGGAGAGAAGGAGAGGGAGGGAGAGAGCGAGGGTGTTTGCGTGTGTGCGTGCATGCATGCGCGTGTGGACCATGGGAATGGATGAAAGGATACAGAAGAGAGGATAAAAATGCTTACATGATCAGCATTAAACAGTGTGTGTTCCCGCATTCACCGAAGCTCTTCTTGTATAGGAAGGCTTCAATCAATATACATAATCTTGTGGGTGTGACATGAGTACGTGTAAGAGAGAAGAGAGAGAGAGAGAGAGAGAGAGAGAGAGAGAGAGAGAGACAGAGAGAGACAGAGAGAGAGACAGAAAGAAGGAGAGGGGAAGAGAGAGGGAGAGAGAGAGAGAGAGAGAGAGAGTGAGAGAGAGAGAGAGAGAGAGAGAGAGAGAGAGAGAGAGAGAGAGAGAGAGAGAGAGAGAGAAGAAAAAAAGCACGAAAAAAAATAGTTCAAGAAACCATGTTGACCTAGCTGTATAATTTACGTACTATGTCCATGGAAAAACACTCCCGTTGGTGTGCCGGGGGTTTCAGTATAAATAGTATCCCCACTTTCTGGAAATTTAGTGCGTTAAATTCCCACTGACGCTGTCATTCTCATTTGCTCTTTCTCATTCCTGATCTGTTCTATCAATCTGCTATACTATCTTCTTCTTCGCAAGACCAGTCACCTACCTTTTTTCTTGAAAACTCTTCTGGGACAAGACTCATTTTTTGTGTATGAGGTCTGTTGGATCAGCTTGGGAATATTGGACGCTTTCTGCCAGGTGGTCACTAGGGCTTCCTATGATGTTATTATTTAGCAATGTAGGCATTTTATATGTATGTGTTTTGTTGATATTTTATAATTATGTTTGTATTCTATTTTGCTTTTGTAAACGGGGGTTCGATAAATTAGAGTACATCCTCAGCGTCCCTTGCGTGGGATGTCCATATTGTAAAGTGACTGACTGGTGGAGAGCTTTCAGTTTTACCAATAAGGTTGTTTCGGCAAATCTTTTATGCAGATCAGGGGTTGTCCGGTCCTGATTTGGCTCGGAGGAGTCCGCTGGACCTAAAGCAATAATAATGTAATGTAATGTAACATGGAAAAACGGAAAAGGGGGAGTGAGATTTGGGTGGGAAGGCTGTAGGCGACATTTTGCGTTGCACGCTCGGCGGATTCATGTTTTGTAGCAGGCCTAGTCCAAGGCACAAACAGGAAGAAGCGGAGGGCTTGGGGTGAGGGGAGATGAGATGCAGGACTCAAGAGGGCATACTATATAACAAGCCTAATACAATGTACAAACATGCGGGGAGAAGGGGGAGGAGGAGAGAGAGAGAGCGGAACTGCTTTACAAGTGTAATGGGAGAAAGATCTGTGCTGACGCGCGTTTGACCAGCGATTAGATGTTTTCTGTCAGGTTGCACGATACCGGAGATGAAAGGTTAGTGTACGAAGTTGTAGGTCGTGCCTCCATGGAGGTGGGAGGAACGAAAAAGGAACTGAGGAATGAGAGAATGAAGAAAGAACAAAATAAAAAGACAGTGCAAACACGCGAGTATGGAGTATGCTGGTTAAACGATCATCTGTGGTGCCCCTAAGACCTCCGGGTTACGGGACAGGATAGGATAGGATAGGGGAAACACGCGCGCGCGCACACACACAGAGCCAATATAGGTACACACGTACACTTTTGCGCACACACATACTCTCTCTCTCTCTCTCTCTCTCTCTCTCTCTCTCTCTCTCTCTCTCTCTCTACATTACATTACATTACATAATTGTTGCTTTAGGTCCAGCGGACTCTTCCGAGCCAAATCAGGACCGGACAACCCCCAATCAGCATAAAAGATCTGCTGAAACAACCCTAGTGGGAAAACTGAATGCCCTTCACCAGCCAGTCACTTTACAATAAAGACATCCCACGCAGGGGACGGCTGAGGCTTCACCCCAACTTATCGAACCCCCGTTTACAAAAACAAAATAGAATACAAACATCATTATAAATTACCAACAAAACACATACATATAAAATGCCTACATTAATAATAACATCATAGGAAGCCCTAGTGACCACCTGGCAGAAAGCGTCCAATATTCCCAAGCTGATCCAACAGACCTCGTACATAAACAAGGAGTCTTGTCCCGGAAGAGTTTTCAAGAAAAAAGGTAGGAGACTGGTCTAGCGAAGAAGACGATAGTATAGCAGATTGATAGAACAGAGCAGGAATGAGAAAGAGCAAATGAGAAAGACAGCGACAGTGGGAATTTAAAGCACTAAATTTCCAGAAAGTGGGGATACTATTTATACTGAAACCCCCGGCACCCCAACGGGGGTTTTCTTTCTCTCTCTGTCTGCTTCTCTTTCTGTCTTACACATACACACACACACGCACGCACACACACCTACACACACACAGTGTCCTACAAGTCAACATGATCATAATCATCATCAGTGCTTGGAGAACAAAAAAATAATGAATAATTATAATAAGCGATTGTGGTGTGTGTATTTGAAGATTTTCGGGGTTGGCGACTGCGATGATGATATCAATCTTATTCACAACTTTCCGGCACCTCTCATAAAAACTCGTGGGTATCGCCATTATAAATTAAAACGAGGTTAGCATGAAACCAAGTTCCGGTCTAGCTTGTTTTACTTTTATCAAAGCTTGATGCGTGACTTTTAAATATGGCAAATTGCCGAAAACGACGATTGTTAGAACCAGAAAACGAGTGGGATAAGTATAAAAACGGTGGAGGAAGTACATGCTCAGTGAAAGGATGCAAAAACAATCGTAGAGGCCTGTATTTGTGGCGACTTCGGAGGTGCGTCGATCATCGACAGAAAGTGAAACAGGACCTGAAGACTCTTGTAGTTTTCCATAGCTTCGCCGTCGCAACCTTCACAAAACACGAAGTAACTGACTATGTTAGGCGAGCGTTGTGGCCAAGTGGGCTAAGGCGGGACTAACTTGCCTTGTCCACAAGCCAGAAACCAATGGCGCCTGACAGGTGTGGGTTCGAGCCAGCATCTGGGCGTTATGTTTTTCCGAATATTTTTCAAAAATTCACAAATAATGTTAGGTAGGTAGGGTTTAGGCGCGCCACTGGCGATAGAAAGGGATAATAAACTGCAGCAAAAAAAATAAAAATATGTGAGGGTACGATACAGGTGGCCAGTGACACATGTTATTATTCTTGAATAGTTGGAAATAACTCACTAAAACACGCGGAGAAAAAAAAACGGAAGTATGTTTCATTGAGGGGATTCCCGTTGGTGCATAGGATAGCAGAAAAGTGTGAATTGGTGGCGAGGGTGATCCTTCCAGGATACTCAAGCAGTTCAAAACCTCCTCCTCCACCATCATCACCATTATCATCACTCCACAACCATCATCACACTTTCCACTAACATTATCACAATCACCACCGCCTTCTTCAATATCATCTGAGCTATTCTTACTTCTCCATGTCTTTATTATAATCTTCGCTCCAAAACATACACTGAGAAAACAGCAAGTGCTTTCCTAATCACAGGAATTCCACTGTTCAAGCAACGTCACAACAGCGCGTTTTGTTTCTCGTCAACAGCTGCTTTTTTTTTCTTTTTTTTTATACACGCAATAGACTTTAAAAAAAAAAAAAAAAGACGCCTGAGCGATGACAAAACACAGCAAGACGATGTTTTGTCAAAATTGAAGATTTCTAAATATCAGGTACTATTATGTGGCGAGATTCAGACAAGTCAATCATCAAAAACACAAACAGAAGGTTGTTTTATAACGTCGTCTTCATCGAAATGATAAAACGCACACTCGCACGCACTCACGCATGCGCACCCACACTCACCACATTAAATGTAAAAATAATAAAATAATAATAATAACTACATTTTAAAAAAAAACTTATGAAATAAACCGAGACAATTGTGGCCAAGACATAAATGTGTCGACTGTTTTTCCTCAAAATTACCATCGCGGGTCTTGCATTATTTTATCATCACTATGTTCTAGATCCATTTGCATAGTTTATTTGGCAAAAGGTTGCGTACGAAACCTGTCTCTTGTCAAACTTGTTTATCAACATAGCTGGGGAGTTATGGTCGACCCTCCATTTGGAAATAGCAGACGAGTTGGTTTGTGGGTTGAACCACACCCTAACTATCGGAGTAAAAACAATCGCAAATGATAGTAAAGCGATGAGCAATCCACAACAACGTTATGACGTAGCTGCCCCGTCTGCCGGTTGCATGCATTCGGGCCATTTTCACCAACTTTCAATTTCTGGAACTGTATCTTGAAACAAGCAGGGCTAAAACTGTCTTGGCTAAAACAATCGTTACACAATAGAAGGATTTTTTTTTTAATCTCTTTCTCTCTCTTTTTTAAAAAGTTAAATTAATGCCTGCAGTTCTCTTTTACTGTAATCAGACAAACTTTCAATTTTGTGGAATTTATTTTGAAATAAACAGACCAAAACGGCCTTAGCAAAACAACAGTAAATGAAGAAAGAAATATGAGAAACAAGTTTTTCAAAATGTTTGCAACTCTCGTTCACTACCTACAGGCTATATGATCAGCAAGTTTAAATTTGGAACCCTACCTTTAAAACAAACGGACAAACCTATATCTTAGCAAAACAGTCGTATATGATAGCACGAGATCGTACAAAACCCTATGCGAGTAATTTGTTTGTTTTTATTAAAGTGTGCAATGTTTGTATTTATTTTCATCACTGTTTTCAAACAAGATCGTCCTTAGTTAACTTTTGTACCATCTTTCAGTCTTTGGAACTCTAACTTGAAACATGCACCACTGATATGAAAAGGAGTGTTGAGATTCAAAAGAAAGTGCTAGCTTTTTTATATTCCACTTTCACAGAAATGTAAGCATTACCATACATCTTCTTTCAAACTCACAACCCTGTCTTGAAAACAATAAAAAATATATCAAAATGATCTTGGCAAAACAGATATAAATGATAGCAAGAGATTCAAAACCACAACAAAAGTTAAGTCGTTCCCTCCTCGCTTTCATTCAACAACAACAAAAAAGAAGACATTACGCATCCCTTGTGGCAACATTTAGCACTCCTATCATCAAACAAATAAACTGAGCTCTTGCCACCTCGAGGTTCCCAGCAACTAACAAAGATTGTGTTCAGTGCAAGAGGGAAGCCTTATCCGAGGGTATTGCCTTCGTTTATCTTTATGTTGCAGTATGTTCCGATTTTGAAACAAAACAAAGTAACAGGGTAAATAGTTCTGGAATGAAGTTAGGACAACCCCCCAAGTGGAAACATAATCATCGTAAACAACCCCAGAAAATTTCAAAGCCGATCATTCAATTTCTCGTCATGCAAATCTACATATATAAATATAGTTTCTATGCATTCCTCTTTGCTGCCTGTTAAAAATAGTACATTGTCTTCGGGCATTCAACTTTCTACATGTATATATGCATGAAGGAGCGAAGGAAGGAAATCAGCCTTATTGATGTGGAACCCACTGTACCGTGAACACGAAGCTGGGAATAGAAGAACAGGCTCTGAAAAGCTCAAATCCATTCTTAATTCTCACCAATTTCTAAAAACCTCCGTTTGTCTCCATGCCAGCATACAAAGGATGAATAAATAAAACAATTGGCCGATCATCCTATTCCACTCAGTCTGCGTACGGGAAAGAGCGGGGACGAGGACGCTGAACGATGAATAATTGATAAGAAACACAAGCACGAAAAACAGACGAAGGAATTTCCTCTTCTTGGGGCTAAACAGGAAAGAGAGTCTCCCAGAAAAGAGATTGTCGCAGGAAACAAAGAGACTCTCACCGGAAACAGACTGTCTCGGCAGGGGGGGGGGGGGGGGGGATGCACTATGCACTGCGCATCTTCGTCTGCGTTTGGGGACTCGATTCATAAACAAACGCGAGGGGTGGATTGATAGCACAGTGGATAGGGAGCTGGCTTACTATACGCCGAAGTTCGCGGGTTCGAACCCCGCGTGGGACGAACTTACGTGACTTAGGTACGAGACCTTTCAGGACCCCGAGGGTTTTCTCAGGGTACTCCGGTTTCCTCCCTCTCTTCAATAATGGATTAAACTGGATGCAGTCAATCTAAAATTTCAAAAATACAAATTTATTTATATTCCGACTTTTTTAATAGCGATCTCTTCAGATCGATTGAAGAAAGAGCGTGACAGCATCCATTCTTCTTCTTCTTCTTCTTCTTCTTCTTCTTCTTCTTCTTCTTCTTCTTCTTCTTCTTCTTATTATTATTATTATTATTATTATTATTATTATTATTATTATTATTATTATTATTATTATTATTCATGAACGTTACGAATGATCAACAGAAATAAATATTGTTGGCTGCAGCAATACACGTTGGCATTGCAGAATTTACTTTCCGTATTCATAACAATTAACTTATTTTCTCTTCGAAGATAGTCTAAACCCGTTGATCTAGTTTCTTGAAAGAACAGGGTCGCTTTCGTAAAATAGCAACAGACTTTTACACCTTTCCGGCAAGCGTGCTGCAACAAAAATTGCCGCCTTCTGGACAGAAAATCATTCAACTTCCCGAGAACAGCAGACGATTGTGCCGCCATTACGGGCCAATAAAGCGCCCTCTACAGGGATTTGGTTTGACGACGACAAAGGAAAGACAATTCCGAGTAACACAGTGCATCTTCGATTATCTGCCACTGGTTGAAGTTCTCTCTCTTTCCCCTTCCGTCTCCGCAATAACAATGGGTTTCTCAGACATGTTGAACAGCCCAGGGCTGACGTTGTTTCCCGGTGGGGAACCATAAAACAATTAGTTCAACCTGCAAGTGCTCGGATTTTTCTATTAAGTTTCTGCAAAGTCCCATGCAGCGACTGTTCAATAGTGCAGTACGTTTTGTCTCTGTATTGCATTGTAGTAATTACACACTGAGTATACTTGCCTATGTAACCCATCCGACCTTTCGCGGAGGTGCTGAATGATCTGTCAAAGGCAACATTAAAATCATTTGAACGCATTTTTGCTGCTGCTTTTGTCGCACTGAGGACCGTGTGGAATAGAGTTTTCAAGGAGGCTTCCTTTAATGACTAAATTTTGATTAACTAACCTTTGATCCCGTTGCATTACCGTTTACAACGGCAAACATGTCCAAATTAGGAAGAAGGTTGTTCAGAGATCGGTCGTACACTTGCTGGTCAACATTCGCTGGAAACACTAAAAAAAAAACCGTTGCTTGAAACACCGAACCTTGCTCCGCTGTTTTGTTGCCCTGATGACAATGAGTGCGCACACACACACACACACACACACACACACATACGTTCAAAACTATAATAGTGGGTTTATGTACACACACACACACACACACACACATAAAACACCTACTTACTAGCCAAACTAGTACCCTTGTGTTCGCCATGTCGTTGCGCTGAGGACAGTGTGAGGTGACCCAAATAAAATGCACCGGTCCTGAAAGGAGATATATCGATCAAAGGTGGTATTGTCTATAAAAGCTGTTATGTTGCATATCTTGGCCTCCTACTCACCCAGCATAAGAAAACTGTATTGTTTGCAGCTCCCGCCATCCTCGGCTAGTAATCAAAAAACTTTTCATGGAAACCAGTAGTTCTCGATGGTGACCTTTCGCCAGCTTTGAATGCCATGTAATAATAATAATAATAACTGTTTATTTATATACCACAACATTACATATAATAAAGCACGCACTCGCTGTAATGTAATGTTTATAACCTTCGTGGGTTTTTTTACTTCTTAATTTTTTTTTTTTTTTTTTTTTACAAGCGCAGATAGCCATAGTCACAGAACATAAAAATAACGTAAGGTCGAAACGAGGTAGAAGACATATTATACAGAAAACAACAGTCATTGTAAGTTCAATCAGTTTATATTTGGCGAAGAAGAGGGGGGCTAATAATCAAATGCGTTCACACATCTATCTGATATAGGTTGTCATAAGCCAATCAGAAGAAATTTCTGTATTGAGCCGTCTGTCATGCATGAAGAGTGCACAAGTGCTTATTTGATTCTTGGTTGTTGTTTTTTAAACTGTGAGAGTGATATATAAGAATCAAATAGGTATTCGATTTTGTGCAATGTTTGCAACGCCCATACAGCTTCAAACGCTCAGCTTAAAATGAGTTTTTCAAAGAGTTCGGCAGTTTATCAATCTATGCGTTTTTCTTCAGTCTTGTTTGGAGGACTAGAGTGGATGGGGTGTAGGCGGGAGCGAAGAGGAGCTAATATATTGTTGGAGAGAGAGAGAGAGAGAGAGAGAGAGAGAGAGAGAGAGAGAGAGAGAGAGAGAGAGCGAGCGAGAGAGAGAGAGAGAGAGAGAGAGAGAGAAAGAAAGAAAGAAAGAGAGAGAGAGAGAGAGAGAGAGAGAGAGAGAGAGAGATTAGAAAGTATGTAAGCTTCTAATGCTTTGTGGCAATCAGGTCCCAAAATGTGTGTGTTTATTCAATTCAGCAAGTTCCCTCCCTAGTTATTGAAAAAACAAACATCCAACAATCAATCTTCGTGCATTTCTGCACAAACACACACACACACACACACACACACACACACGCACACATACACACATCATATTATTCCATTTGCATGAGCATGCATTTTTTTCTTGCGTTGGCATCACGATCTAAACCTGACAAACAGCGCTTGTTTGCCAATCCACGGGATCAAGTAGAGCTTAATGATGATCGTGATTTCCAACGTATTTTGAGAGGTTTCGTTGCTTCTTAAAGGCATTAGGACCTGGAAGCGCTGCTTGCAAATAGTTTTTAAGTGCAAACGTTTTCGATTTGCTAAAACCACACCAAGATTGCGACTGGAAGGCATAGTATGTGGACTATGATGGTGCATTTGGATTGTACCAGTTTACTGTGTTTTGGTCTACGAAGTATACGGCAAGAGGTCTTTTAATAAGGGCTTGTATCATGTGGACCCTCTTATGGGCATTAGGAGCTGGGACTGCGCTGGTGCATAAGTATGAAGCGCAAACAGCGTCTTGAGCAGCTCTCTTCAGCACCCCGTGTGGGTACCGGGGTTTTTCTGTATAAATCCTATCCTATCCTATCCTATCCCGTAACTCGGAGGTCGTAGGGGCACAACAGATGATCGTTTAACCAGCATACTCCATCTTTCCCTGTCCTCAGCAACCCTGATGGTTTCGCTCAGTGTTAAACCAGTCCCTTCTCGAATGTTGTCCTCCCACCTCTCTTTCGGTTTCCCTCTTCTTCTACCTCCTTGCACTGTGCCTTGCAGGATGGTTTTTGCAAGACCTGATGATCTGGACGTGGCCATACCATCGGAGGTTTAGTTTTTTCACCACGGTGAGCAGGTCATCGTGTTGTCCAATGGCTTGTGTGATGGTCTTCCGGACTTCATCGTTGGTTATGTGTTGGGTATAGAAAATGCCCAGAAGTCTTCTGAAGCACCACATCTCCATGCTTTGTATTCTTCGTTGTAGATCTCCTGTGAGGGTCCACGTTTCGCAAGCATATAGGAAGATGGAGATGATAAGGGAGCGCAGCAGTCTTACCTTGGAATGTAAGCTGATGGTCCTGTCTTTTCAAATTGGCTTCAACCTCGCCAGTATAAATATACTGAATAAATATGTATAAATAGTATCCTCAATTTGTGGAAATTTAGTACTTAAAATTCCCACTGTCGCTGCCTTTCTCCTTTGTTCTTTCTCGTTCCTACTCTGTTCTATCGACTTACTATCTTCTTCGCTAGATCAGTCACCTATCTTTGTTTTTTAAACTCTCTCAAAAATTCCTCATTTGTGTATGGGGTCTTTTGGGTCAGCTTGGGGATATTGGACGCTTTCTGCCAA
Organism: Oncomelania hupensis; assembly: GCA_036898135.1. Taxonomy (NCBI): domain Eukaryota; kingdom Metazoa; phylum Mollusca; class Gastropoda; order Littorinimorpha; family Pomatiopsidae; genus Oncomelania; species Oncomelania hupensis. The sequence continues at coordinate 45,578,262 of CM072512.1, forward strand.
ATGGTCACTAGGATTTTCTATGGTATTATTATTTAGCAATGTAGGCATTTTATATGTATGTGTTTTGTTAATATTTTATAATGATGTTTATATTCTATTGTTGTTTTTTTTTTTGTAGACGTGGGTTCGATTAGTTAGGGTACATCCTCAGCGTCCCCTATGTGGGATGCCTTTATTGTAAAGTGACCGGCTGGTGGAGTTCCTTCAGTGTTACCACCCGAGTTGTTTCATCAGATCTTTTATACGGATCAGGGGGTGAGTCCTCTTTCAACGAAGTTGTGGTCTTGATTCGGCTCTTGAAGGAATTGGGTTCCGCCGGTGCATATATAAAACTCAACCGTTTTACAGTCAGAGGTCTGGCTTGATTAGCTTCAGCTACATGGGGTTATTAAATTGACTGTATCATGTATTTACCTTCTTCTAGGAGTAGTTTGAACTGAGACTGTTGAGCTTGCGCATATCACGTGCATGCGCCTGTGCATATCATGTGCACTAGTTTTATTGAGATTTTGTTTCAGCCACAGGGTGGTGTTTTGATGATTTAGGATTTGGACTTTATACTGTGTCATTTGAAGTTCAGCCGTTTTATAGAGTTCTTGCTTAATATAAACCAGTTACAGATGTTTTATGGCTTATACTATTCTGCTTATTCTAAGGGGTGTTTGTAGGAACATGAACGTACTAAGCGCAAATGGCATACTGATATTTTGTAAAGCTATACAAGGATTAGTGGATGGAAGTTTTAGGAATTCGATGAGTCGTGTTGCCTCATGCAAGTATGTTGTTTTTATGAGATCGAAAAATTTAAACTTAATTTAATATAATTCTGAATATTAGTGTGCGCGAATGACTCCTACGCAATACTACGTCGAGATAAAGCAACAAAGATGCAAATAAAATTTGACGAAATTATGTTTATCAAGCCGTCCGAATTTCACTTGCAATTTGGAATGCGTACCACAACAAGAACTTTTGTTCAAACAGAAAATGTCCTACTACTACTTAATACTAGTACTGCAACTTGAATCAAGCTTAATAATCATAATAATACGTCGCATAAACAAATAAACTCTCTTGCACACGACTTCGCATTGTCCTACATTTGCACGTCTTTATTAAAGTGTTTATTTTTTCTCTCACTTAGAAGAAACTGTACCTCAACACAGGTGCCTATGTAGATATCATCACAACTGGGTTCAAATGTCTATGTTATTACAAATTACTACACAAGCCCTATCCGATTCCAAACCCTATTATCTCGGGAGGGAAAGAAAAAGATTGCTTCTATGATAAGCCATTACTGGAAAGGAAACGGTATACCACTTTCTCAAATAACGCCGGGTTGCACAAGATTGAAGTAAGAGGGGGGGGGGGGTAATAAACGAATGAATGAAGAAGAAGAAGAAGAAGAAGAAGAAGAAGAAGAAGAAGAAGAAGAAGAAGAAGAAGAAGAAGAAGAAGAAGAAGAAGAAGAAGAAGAAGAAGAAGGAGGAGGCGGAAGAAGAAGGACGAAGAAGAAGAAGAAGAAGAAGAAGAAGAAGAAGGAAGAGGAAGAAGAAGAAGAAGGAAGAAGAAGAAGAAGGAAGAAGAAGAAGGAAGAAGAAGAAGGAAGAAAAAGAAGAAAGGAAAAAAATAAAGGTTGGGGCGGGAAAGGGTGTGGAATGAGAGAGAGAGAGAGAGAGAGAGAGAGAGAGAGAGAGAGAGAGAGAGAGAGAGAGAGAGGTGAATAAAGACGATTCCTATACATAAAAATGAGAGTAATCAAAAAGTAACTGAGGAATGGAAGTGGAAACATGAAACGGAAGAACAGAGGAGGCGGGAGATAGTTTGGGGAACGGAGAGAAAGAAGAAGAGAACGTGATGGAGGAAGAAAGTGATGGTGGAGAAAATGCAACGACGGGGACAAGAGGAGGGGCGAAGGATTTGAGGGTAAGGCGGGGTTGGGAGAAGGTGGAGGGTGAGGGAGGAGGTTGTCGAACAGGAGGAATGTTAAAAGAGACGTTCACGCTTCTTCACGCATTTTTTCTTCCTTCGTCACCATTTTTGTCTTCGCCGTAATTTCTCCTCCTATCCCCCAACCCCCTATCGTTAGTGAGACAACAACTTGCAAAAAACCTAATAATCCATTTCACTGCATCTTATACAACTCCCCCATCTCCCTCCCCCTCCCCCCACTCCACCACCCCATAGCATTCAAACATAGGGCCTACATTAAAGCGTGGCATTTTCAAACGCGTGTTTGGATTAGGAGATGGGCATGCACAATGCCTACACCATATTCTAAATAAACACAATGCTTTTAATGTAATGCAAGCTCAAGACCAACTTTAAAGCAAGCAAAACCCTGTCCCTTTTGCCAGGCTCGCTGATACAATCTTCCAATACGTCCAAGTGCACGTACCGTAGCTTCATGCAAGGAAGCATGCACATCCGAGGTTCTTTAATGCCAGATTTCTAGACATTTACTCTTTTATTGTAGTCAGATGCACGCTGCTGCATTGCTCGCAGCTAACAAGGAATGTCGTTTGCAATTGTTGTGGACTGCAATAGTTGCACAAGTGCTATTTTACAAACTCTATTAAAGGGCCAGACTATCAAGGATGGTGTGTATGTGTGACAATGAGTTTACTTGGGGAGGTGCATTGTTATTATTATTTTATTTAACCGTTCTCATATCGCGCTTGTCCTGCTCAAGAGCTGCTCAAGGCGCTGGCCGATACAGGACCTGATTCAAGCCGCCCGCGACGCCCACTGGCAACCTTTGGGCGCATAGTCTTAGTCTGACGCCCGGACGACTGAGCACAATCCTGGGCGACCGGGGATGGGTTGAAGGGACCTAGTGCGTGTTGGGTGTAAGGCTGCAGCCAGCACTCACCCGTCAAGAACATGAGCGTCAAGATATTTAAAGCCATCCCGTAGAATGCGTGCGTGCAAAGACTAGACCTCGGGTTATACTCTCATCCGAAGAAGCATTGAAAAGATGCAATATGGGAAAGCGTTTCTCAAGTCGACTGCAACGCTCCCAAAATGGAGTCGCCTCGTATTTGCTATTATGTAAATACACATCTGTGCGTACTGTACATACATTCGCTGCATTACTATTTTAAGAACCAACCGTGATGCTATTAATGGGCACGGTGACAAATGAATGTATCGATTTATAGCAACTCGTACTTTGGGAGGATAGCATTTACTAATGATTATAACCAAGATGATATAAATAAACCCCAGTCCCATCTCTGTAGTCACCTTTTTTTTATCACTTTTGTTATAAACAGACGTTTTGTCTCACTTGTGCTTTGAAAGAGGTTATTTTTTTAATCTTAGTGTTTTCCGATGGAGCTGCACTCATTGTAAATTTCAAAAAAATCTTTGATGCATGGTGAAATGTGTGACTTTCAGCAAGTTTATAAATTATAATTATCTGCGGTTTATTATTCCAATTTGTGTCAAAGAGATTATTATTTAATCGTTCTTATATAGCGCTTTTCCAGCTCAAGAGCTGCTCAAGGCGCTGGCCGATACAGGATCTAACTCAAGCCGCCCGAGACGCCCACCCGCAGCCTTTGGGCGCATGGTCTGACGCCCGGACAACTTGGCACAATCCTAGGCAGCCAGGGATGGGGGAGAAGGACCTAGGTGCATGCTGGGTGTGTTCTTGTCACCGGCACTCACCCGTCTAGGACATGGGCGTCAGGATCTTTAAAGTCCGTTATGATGGAATGTATGCGACACAGACTAGACCTCGGTTTATACTCTCATCCGGAAAACAGGAGTAAAGTGTCTTTCCCAGGGACACAACACAATGGCCCGGCCAGGGTTCGAACCCGGGACCTTCAGATCCGCAAGCCGAAGCACTACCATTAGACCACAGTGCTCCTTATTATACTGTACTCGTTTGTTCTGTTGGTTTTTTTCCGTCCACCCATTTAAATAACAATTAAAACAAGAATAATTGTACTAGTGCATCAGTCAATCAATCTATCGTTTATTATCTGTTCCCAAATGAAGGTAAAATTAACATTTAAAAAATAAACTTTCAAAACGCATCAACTATTTAATCAACAACAACAAACATATAAACATTCTGCGTACCATCTACATACAAAGTTCATTATTACGTACGTCAATTAGCTGCACACTGCAAATTGAAACAAGTCGTAGAATGCGTATGCGCTTTCTACAGCGTCTAATCTTACATGTTAATAAAAAGGAATTAACGACCATAGAAATAATTTGATGACGGGTGTTAAGTTGGGTCTAATCAGCTAAGGCGGTCTTGAGGCTTTCCATACGTGCCATGTCCTTCCCGAGACGGTCTTGCTTGCCATGGGAACTTTCTTGTTTAAGGTACTCTCATCTCCTCTCTTCCGTTGACTGTAACACACCATTCACAGTCTGATGATATCTTTACGAACAGATAAGCAACATAAAACATACATGTCGGCGCTTTGAGCGGATTTCAAACAAAGCGCTATATAAATACAGGTATGCTGCTGCAGCTGCTGCTGCTGATTATTATTATTATTATTATGATTATTATTATTATTATTATTATTATTATTATTATTATTATTATTATTATTATTATTATTATTATTATTATTATTATTATTATTATAATTATTAAATTCTTTGTAAGGTTGTTGCTCTTCTGGCATGATAACTTTTTTCCTTCTAAATTATTATTCTTGTTTATCAGTTATTCATGAATAATATATCTTGTTTATTAATTAGTATTGTTAATTATAAATCTTGTTCACTTATATAAGTATTTCATTTTTTCTTATATGTTTTCTTCCTGCGCGCTGAGTCTGACGTTTGCATTCTATAGAGTACTGCTCTTTGGAAGACTGTAATAATTACTCTTCATAATTACTGTGGAAAGGACAATTTATTTATAGTATTTAATGTAACGCCTAATTACAATTATCATATCACACACACACAAACACACACCCACACAATAATAAATTTTGAAATATTAAAAAAATTTAGCTTGATGAGAAAAAACTTATCTTTGCTTCATAAGACGGTTTGTCTCAAATTAAATATAATATAAATTTAACTACCTATAGTATAAATATAGTATTCTCACAATAGAGTTATTGCTCCCAAGTGAAAGTCTAGAATACAGTCAGGCTTAATGGTAAAATGTTTAATGGTAAAGTAGGACCATCAAAGCTGTGAACAGACTTTAGCGTTGCCATAAAGATAACATAGTACTACATAAATTCACAGAGTCTGGTTGCATCAAGCAACGCCGAAGGAAGTCAAGCTAATTAACGTGAAATACTGTTGACTGAAGATTACATTGCCGCCCATTACTGTTACTAAACTTCAACAGTTTTACCGACAAGCAGCACTAACACGAAACGTGTCGTGGGTGATTCTCTAAACCAAAGGCACAACGGTGAGCTGTCTTTTAACAACTTAATGGACCGTAGCATCATTAAAAAGTTCCAGCTTCTTGCAGTATTAATGACTCAAGTAAGGCACCCACCCGAGACAAGGAAAGTTGGAATTTGTTTTGCTTTACCAACAACAACAACAACAACAACAACAACAACAACAATCACAACAAAATAAAAAAGGTTTAACCGTCACTTAGTTCTTTATATAATGTAACTCTCACAACTAATTATAAACCCTAAAGTCGCTGCAGCCTTTTATCATTCACATGTGCTCGTTTTTCTCTTCCTTCTCCTTGTTCTAGAAGACGTACAACTAAGTCATTATTCCCGCTTCTCCTCCACTTACGAATTCCGTCTAAAGACAGCCGACATCTATCAAGAACTGCCTAATAATTTTCCAACAAAAACATAGTTTGGACATTACATCGTCCCAGGCCGTCGACGTCATCTTCTTCTGTTTCTCTGCCTCTTTCATCTTGTTTTAGTTCTTCTTCTTTACCCCTCCTCATCCTCCTTCTTTTTCTTCTTCTTCTTCTTCCTCCTTTTCACCCTTCTACTCCTCGCCAGTATTCTTCTTCTTCTTCTTCTTCTTCTTCTTCTTCTTCTTCTTCTTCTTCTTCTCTTCTTCCTTCCCTTAAAGACAACCAGCATCTATCATGGAGCAATTATGTCCAAATGGAAACAAGAGGTTTTTGATATTACTGCGCCGCCGCGGAATATTAATAGCCTAGGTCTAAATGCTCCGTGTTCAAAAAGGACAAGTTAATCCAAGAGGTCAGCTCACTTTAGCAGACAATGGATAGGGAAGGGTTAAGTACAAAGTAACGTATTTAAGGGTCAACGTAAATCTACGACACCTTCCTAACATCTTCCTAGCCTACAATTAAGACAACGTAATCCCCAAAGGTCAATCCCATAAAAGTAACATTACCTGCTACATCGTTCTGCCATCTTCCCATTTTGCGCGGGCACCTTCCTGCATTAAACACTGTTTTAAGTAAGAACGTTCTCTTAAGGGCCGAGCTCTGTAAAGGCAGAACTTGTGTTGTTCCCCCTCCTCCCCACCCCTCCACTCCCTCAACGTAATAAAATTACTTATCCAACTTAACGGCTCCAATGAAAAACACCCCGCTTCATTTGCTACATAGTTTGAGCATCCTCTTCGTTTTCTTTCCTTCTCAGGTACGATACATATTATTCTTCCCATTTCCCCCTTGAAAAGAACAATATTATATCATGTAGAATTTGAGAGAGAGAGAGAAGAGAGAGAGAGAGAGAGAGAGAGAGAGAGAGAGAGAGAGAGAGAGAGAGAGAAAGAGAAAAGAGAGAGAGCGTTGCGGCACAGAAACGTGACACTCACAAAAAACCTTTAGTAGAAGCTAAAACAAGTCTACTGTCAAACCGGATTACAACTCAAAACAGCGAAAACAATGAACAACAACCCCTGCAAGAGATACTGAACCGTGCTTGAATATACAGTATCTCTGTCAAAATTAACATACTGCGATCAGAAACAACATCAACCTACTTACATATAAATGCATACAAAGAATTGCTTCTGATTATCTCTCTAACCCAATCACGCTGTAAATCCCATCAAGAAATCTCCGCTCTGCCGACGACTCCCTCCGATTCAAAGTTCCTCGAACCAGGCTTGTGTCCGCCGGTCAGCGCTCTTTCTTACATCAAGATCCCCTCAACTGGAATTCACTACCTCTTTCACTCCGTCAGAAACACACTGTTTCTTCTTTCAAAACTGCCCTCAAAACCCATGTGTTTCCTTAGTAGTGGCTATCTTGATCTCACTGGCGTTGACCAGCTTGCACAGAGACTACAGGCCTACCACAGTGTGCTGCATGTGTGTGTCTGTGCCTGTGTATTGTGTAAGGGTGCAGTATTTCTTCATCCACCATATGTATATATTCATGTTGCTTTTTTACTCATATGATTGGACATCCATTGTTTCATCATTTTTCTATGTACCATTTTCTGTTTTATGTGTGAATGCGTGAGTATGCGCCTTGAATCACTCTTTTGTGTGAAATATGTGCGCTATAACAATCTATGTATTATTATTATTATTATTATTATTATTATTATTATTATTATTATTATTATTATTATTATTATTATTATTATTATTATTATTATTATTATTATTAAACCTATATAAGTTATAGCTGCAAAAGAATATTGGTAACTAGACTAAAACAGGTTATACCTAAGGCACAATTTTGTTTTAAATATATCAGTTACAGTGGTCCCGATTCGGCGCTGGACCCTATAAACATTGACTAACTACATATCAGTTACAGAAGTATGCGCCTTGTACATATATCAGTGCATGTGAATATGACACCTGTTGAATAAACAGTCACGTCAGATACCGGATCTATCTTCAAACGATACAATTCTTTCTGCACTATCAGTCTGAGAAAACTCCGTAACAGTACTTATTGTACGAAACGTATTCATCATGCTTTACACCGTGTAGCTAAATTAAATCAAAGTTACGGTAAGAATTTATTTTGACGCAGCTTATGAGAAAAAGCCGTAAAACGACACTGTAACAGTATAGCACTGAAGTCAATAAATATTAAGTCTATAAATGTATTCCACCACACCCGCTCACTCCCTCACCCAAAACAAGACTCGTCGTTTCAGACGTGGCACATTGTCGCATGTTCAATGCGCTGATGAAATCAAATACAGACAATACAATACAACAGCATACAAATGGAGCCCGAGTGAAAATTGAGGAGTACATTTTCCTCAAGCTAAAATAGGGGAGAGAAAAAAAACAAATGAAATCTGAATATTTAATTTAAAAAAAAAAACAATGCTATTTCGTAGGCGTAGCAAAACAATGCAAATTCCCAAGCAAAACACAAACCATTAATACGAAATAATGCTTCCCAGCATCAAAGCCCTAAGTTGAATGTAATGATGATGATGTTGTTGACGATGATGATGATGATGATGATGATGATGATGATGATGATGATGATGATGATGATGATGATGATATGATGATGATGATAGCATGGTTTGGGATAGTGTCTCAGGGGTCAGTTCTAGGCCCTGTTCTATTCACCCTTTACACATCTCCCCTGTCGCAGATCATCCAAAACCACGAAACTTTCCACTATTTCTATGCAGGCGATACACAGATCAAAAACAGTGACCCTCCTCAAAACCTTCCATCTATTCTGACCAAAACGTTTGACTGTTTTGAAAACATTTCTAATTGGATGAATGCCAACAAGCTCCAGCTCAATGCTAACAAAACTGAAGTTATGAACACGGGTACCAAACACACCCAACTTCTTCCCCTGTAGGCAGTGTCACTCTTGGCCAAACCACTTCTCCTATGTCATATTCTGTCACAAACCTTGGTTTTATCCTCTCCATGTCAGAATTCATCCGCAAATCTTGTCAAATATGCAACTTCCAGCTCCATAGAATAGGCCTTGTCCTCAAGCATCTGACCACTGACGCTACAGCCAAATTCATTTTAACCTCCTGCTACAAATGCCCCGCTACAAACTCTTCTCTGCAGGCTGTCGATCCTTCTCAGTGATTGGTCCTTCAACTTTGAACTCTCGTCCTCTCTCTATTCGCAGCTTTCCGAACGTAGCCAGTTTCAAGTCCAACTTGAAAACTCATCTCTTCCTTTAAAATGTCTGATCTGGTCTACCATCATCATCATCATTCCTTCTTTTCTGATTCAGACCACAGCCGTCACACCGTACACCACACGCCCCCAGCCCTCGCACTCCTTAGCTGCTCTCCTCTTCCCCCTCCCTACCTCGTCTTTTACTTGTAAATATTATCTTTCATGTTTGTATTATGTCTTTGTACTGTATAATGTATTATTGTCTTGTTTTCGTTTCACTTCTTTTCGTATGTATTTCGATGTTAACGTTAAGTATGAATGCGTGAGAACTGCCCTTTGAACAGATGCCATTAGGAAATGTATGCCTCTATTATTATTATTATTTACAATTATTATTATTATTATTGCTTTTATAGTTTATTCCATCTCCGAGTTAAAAGCCTAAAACTTCGCTCCATGCATCCACACCCTGCGCCACCTGCACGCAACATCCGTTGGTCTGTGTCGCTATCTGAAGAAACGGGGTCAACAATCTTAGTGAAGGGTTAAAAGTTATCAGGTGTTTGGCAGGTCGGAGCATATTTGATACAAAATCAGAAGCCCCAGCCTTGTTGATGTCACCGTGGTATCTTTCAAGGACTTTGAAGAGTGAAAAAGAGAGATTAATTGTGAGTCACCCAAACACTGTGAAGTGACAGGAAAAAGGAAAAGGAAAGATTTTTATCATGACTTGATTGGTTTGGAATCGACTCTATTAATAAATTATAAATTAATCTGACGTATATAGCGACTGTAGAAACGTTGAGGCGTGTGTGTGTGTGTGTGTGAGTGTGTGTGTTTGTGTGTACGTGGGCGAGCGTGCTTGCGTGTACAACGGAGGGCAGAGTAGCTCACTTAGTGGAATGTTCGGGGAACGTGGGTTCGTTCCCCCGTTGGGGTGCCGGAGGTTTCAGTATAAATAGTATCCCCACTTTCTGGAAATTTAGTGCTTTAAATTCCCACTGTCGCTGTCTTTCTCATTTGCTCTTTCTCGTTCCTGCTCTGTTCTATCAATCTGCTATACTATCGTCTTCTTCGCTAGACCAGTCTCCTACCTTTTTTCTGGAAAACTCTTCCGGGACAAGACTCCTTGTTTGTGTATGAGGTCTGTTGGATCAGCTTGGGAATATTGGACGCTTTCTGCCAGGTGGTCACTAGGGCTTCCTATGATGTTATTATTTAGCAATGTAGGCATTTTATATGTATGTGTTTTGTTGATAATTTATAATGATGTTTGTATTCTATTTTGTTTTTTTAAACGGGGGTTCGATTAGTTGGGGTGAAGCCTCAGCCGTCCCCTGCGTGGGATGTCTTTATTGTAAAGTGACTGGCTGGTGGAGGGCATTCAGTTTTCCCACTAGGGTTGTTTCAGCAGATCTTTTATGCGGATTGGGGGTTGTCCGGTCCTGATTTGGCTCGGAAGAGTCCGCTGGACCTAAAGCAACAATTATTTAATGTAATATAATGTTATTCTCGATTATTTGGGGAGATTTATCTCACACGAGTCGACTATTTGTAATGACTCCAATATGTTTTCCTTCTTCACCCCCTCCCCCCACTTTACACCCTACGCCCTCCTATCTTCCTTCCTCCTCCCCCTTCCTCCCTGCATCACTGATGAACTCCGCCATTTTGTCAAAGAGCACGTGATGGATGGGCTCATATCGACTTGCGCCGGGGGTTCCGTGGCTCAGTTGTTTGGGGCGTTTAACAGCGCGCTTAGTGCAGCAAGTTAACATCCTAAAAAATGGGCGCCTCAAAATTCGATGCCGATGTTTTTTAGTGCCTCGAGCAGCTCTTTGGGCGGCCAACTGTGATGTATAAGTACACTGAATTATATGTACATGCACAAACACTATAGGTGAAACTGAAACTGTTGCCCAAAACCCAATACACGTATTTACTCGTTTTTATGTAGCACTTTTGGTCCATCCAATATCTTTAGCTTGGTCCTACAGCGTGGTTGAGACTAGAGGCCATATCTTCTCCCCTTTTTCAGAAAGGGCAACAAGTGCTTGTCAGTATATCATAAATTTTTTTTTTTTAAATCTTGTCAATGAATTTGTCTTCAGGAAGATTTTTTAATCCGAAATATTGACTTTTAAAACAAACTTCTTGTTCGAGTGTTTGACTCTTATTTTGTATCTTCTCTTTTTTTTTAAATCTTAACTATCAATAACATGTAATCCTGTTAACAACATATTTTGATTGTATTAAGTTTGGTTGGGTGTGTATATTTGTGTATTGGTCAGTTAGTTGTCTGGGCTTCAGACGAGGCAGCTGTAATGGGCGCGCCTCGGGCGGCTTGAGTTAGATCCTGTATCGGCCAGCGCCTTGAGCAGCTCTTGAGCTAAAAAGCGCTATAGAAAAACGACTAAATTATCCTCTACACCAAGAAAAAAGGAAATTAAATATTAAAACTTCAATCTTGAACTACTTACTAGTCTGCGGGTTTTAAAAAAAAAACGAATCCCAATGCACTCGTATTCCCTTTGGAAAGTTAATAGACTTGAAAGCTTAAAGTGCTGCGGACTTCTCATCATCATCATCATCATCATCATCATCATCATCATCATCATCATCATCACCATCATCATCATCATCATCATCATCATCGTCATCATCATCATCATCATCATCATCATCATCATCATCATCATCATCATCATCGTCATGATCATCATCGTCATGATCATCATCATCATCATCATCATCATCATCATCATCATCATCATCATCATCATCATCATCATCGACCGTCGAATACGAACAGTTTGTGTTCTTCTTCAATCCACAAGAGTGAGGATCGGGGTTGCTATGCTATGAATTATTACCGCGGCGCAATCGAAAATCAAAACCACCAAACTCGCGAATCCGACCATAAAATGGATTTTAGTTTCATCAATCGCAATACCGTTCCCTTGTTTAAACGATTCTCTGATTACTAACAAAACATTCGGACATCGAAACTACAAAAGAAAAAAAAAAGAAATACAACCACAGATGTGATATTATATGGATTTAATTACACAATGACTGTACCGTTCAAGTTTATTTCATTGATTCACTGCTATTCTTCACGCATTCAATGTTGCAGTGGCTCATTTACAGTCTGTGGCCGCATTCCACTATTCACACTGTTGTTGCATTGGCGCATTCACCCTATAGTCCCCGCCGCCTTACTACCGGAAGTGAGGGGCCGCTACCGGAAGTCAACTTGTTAATGGATTAGTTGCGCAGCGTTCTAATTGATCCTAACAGTTGGATTGTGTGTTGGGATGGAGGAGGGGGGGGGGGGGGGCAGAAGGGGGAATAATGTGTGCTGAAGCGTAACAGTCATGGTAGAATTGATCGCTGAGCCAAATTAGCTGAAGTTGTAGGGTTCGATTGATCTTGATGGTAGTTTGAAGACTTTGAGAGATTCCTGTGTTCGTATCAAACGATTGTACTGTGTGCAATGCAGAGTTCTGGAGAGTGGCATGCATCGTCCAAATATCTACCATCGCAGCATTGGATTGTATGTTCATAAAGTTGTACGAAAATATAGAGCTGCTACCGTTCCTTTTGACGTGTATACACAATGCATGGTTAACCTTTTGGGTATACAACTTAGAGCCCTGGAAGTCCACTTATACGCCGTTCATAAAACGGAGACTATTCATTTAGAGTAAACGTTCTTGTTAGGACCGTTGAATGGGCAAGCAGAAGAATCGAGAAAACCACACAAGCCTAACTTACTGTAAATGAGTTTTCTGGTTCTCCTTCATAACCGGAGTAGCCAGGAAGAATCTAGGCGAAGGAGGAGATGTATCCCATCATCAAGAAGCTGGCAAAGGCTGCAATTGTGTCAGCGGAGATCCACCTATCCCTCTCCCTCTCATTACTCCCAACTCCGAGCCTTTGTCGAATAGCACTACATAGTTCAGGGGGTGCGGTGTGTATATCCATCATTACTAACAGCGATAAGGAGGGCAGAAACAAAAGGTTGCCAGAATACCTGCATCCGTGTTGACTTGCTGGGGTCCGGCAAGAACACTCTGGAGAGAGAGAGAGAGAGAGAGAGAGAGAGAGAGAGAGAGAGAGAGAGAGAGAGAGAGAGAGAGAGAGAGAGAGAGAGAGAGACAAAGAGAGAGAGACAAAGAGAGACAGAGAGAGACAGAGAGAGAGACAGGGAGAGAGAGAGACAGGGAGAGAGAGACAGGCAGACAGACAGAGAGACAGACATACAGACAGAGAGAAAGAGAGCGAGAGAGCTCAGAGAGGGAGATAGAGAGAGAGGGAGAAGAAAAAAGAGTGAGATATGAGAGAATTTAGAGAGAGAGAAAGCTCAGAGAGAGAGAAAGAGAGAGAGAGGGAGGGAGGGAGAGATGGGAGAGACAGAGATAGAGAGGGGGAGAGAGAGAAAGAGACAGGGGGGGAGAGTTTGAGAGAGAAAGAAAGGAAGATTGAGAGAGAGGGGGGGGGGAGAGTGAGGGAGCGATAGAGGGAGAAAGAGGGAGAGAGAGGGAAGGAGAGATGGAGCAAGTGAGGGAGAGAGAGAGGGAGGGAGGGTAGATGCTAGGAAACAAGCACAATAGATCAGGTGGTCTTGTATTGCATCCCCACTGAGGTGGGTGGTGGGGAGGGATGGAAGGGGGGTGTTAGTTGGGATAGAGGGGAAAGGCAGAAGAAGGATGAATGAATAATTAAATAAAGTAACTGCAGCTAGACTAATGCTAGACAGCAATCACAATAGGTCAGGCGGTAGCGTAGGCATCTCCATATTAAGAGATCCACACAACAACCCCGCTCTAACAGACAACATACACAGACAACAGTGAAGGGAGCCACATCACAAGGCACGACTGATCTGAGCAGCGACAGGAGTGGTTGGTGCATTGAGGACCGAAGAATGTACAGCGGAAGCAAGCTGGGAAAAACAACAAGAAAAGGTCAGATGGCAGAAGAGTATCTCTCCATAAAAATACAGATAAAGCGATAAAACCACGGTGGTTTCGGACGATGTTAGCGTTTATAAAAATATTATATATGTAGCTTAGATCAGGTGGTATTGTTTACATTTTCATATGAAAACAGCGATAAGAATGAGACAAAAGGACGATAACGTCAGAAAACAAAAAAGGTAGGTAAGTATCATTTCGCAGAGGAAGTGGAGTGGAGAAGAGACAACTGAGCGGAAAAACAATCGGGTTGCAGTTAATCCAGAAGACACGGAGTTTGGGTAGGGGTAGGGATTAGGGAGAGGGTGGAAAGTAACCTAGATCAGGCGGTAGGTGGAACATCTCCATATTAAAAACTACAGCGATAAGGAGGAGAGAAAGAAGCGATGCCAGAATGAACAAGTTGATATCGACTGTCAACAGTGACAAGCCGTCTCCAACTGATTCCCATCGCTGCTAGCGTTATAAGGGGGTCGCACACTGAACACGGTGTTTCGGAATTCGCAGGCGCTAAACACATTGACAAGCTTGAAAAATCTTCCACCGAATAATGGCAGTATGGAGCTTACGCCGACGATTTACTTTCAGTTCAATTCAATATTTCTTTTTCACACCAATGTGATTTTTGACACAACAAATAAAAACAAAATATATACAACTAAATTATAATATTACATAGAAGGACACGAAATAACGAAGGTTTGCAACAACGATACCGTTTTGGGAAAACTCAAACACCCATAGTGTTCGTGTCGCACAGAAGCGGACAGCGCTAATTAGGCGATGATTACGAAGCTTATTCTGTAATTAAAGCAAAGCCTTTTGAGATTAATAGCAGAGGATGCTGCCATATTCACGTGCAGAGTGTCCTACCCTTTCCCCATCCCCGCACCCGGGGTTAAGATAATTAATAAATTTAAAACTTTGTTGATCAACTTAATGCGTGATTAGATCCCACTTAATCGGGTTTCCCGCTGATTTTTTTTTCAATTCAACCGATTCATCCACGGAATGCGTCATTAGACTTTCTAAGGTTTCGTGCTTTTAACACTACGACGTGTTCAGGTCGCGGAGGTCGTGAAATCTGTCGTTAACGTTCTCTTTATCGGGTGTTAGATCGGGTGCCACATCACGACACCACGCTATCGGGTGCATCAGTCTGCACCCGTGTCTTATTTTTTAGGCTACACGTTAAAGAGAAGCTAGCGTGCCAAACGAGTGTCGTAAATTCCAGTCAAACAACTACACCTTATAAAATGGTGCTTTATTTACTTGTTTAACAGTGTATTTTACGGAGAAAAAACGATTAAAAATCCCTTTGAAAACTACTAGTTTTGGTCTAAAGGATCCATTATGTACTTCTTCCAGTTTCTTAGCTTTATAACCACACTCTAAAAGGTCGAGAATTATCTGGAAGATCAAAAAGCAAGGATCAGACGTGCTAACCTGTATTGTTACTTCCCGCTACACGGAAAAGACTAAAACGAACACAACTCTGCTTTATTTTATTTCTTAGTATGTCTCACCTGCATTTTGGGAATGCGCGTCTAGTGCACATTTGAAATTCCAGTGTAAGGAAACATGCAAACCTGTATTTTAACAACCGTCTCCTCCCTCTTCCTCCCCTCTTTCTTCCTAATTCCTAAGAATTTCACTTGCAGTTGGAACCTGTGTGATTGCGGAGACTTTCAGTTCTGGAAAATTGACATAGAGCTAGGGATTCTCCAAAACTAAATTTCCTTGCTTGGCACCATCAGCAAGACGTGATAGAACCCTGAGCTGAGACTCAGCATCATCTCTATCCTGAGTATGAAAGACTTCTTAGAGTTCCAATATAGGATCAACCGTATCTAGCTGATTGATAGGGATACTCGGCATGTATCAATTCTATTTGGAGGCTGGTTCTGTCTCCTTCGTCACGTCTCTTCCCCTAAAGACTTCCAACAGCGGTGAAAGACCCTGTGTATTGCCTTCAGCCAGAACGTGGTCCCCACAATAGGGCCAGACTATGGCCAGCGTTGCTCTGCTCTGTGTGGAAAGATCCTACAGCGAAAGGGAGTTTCAAGAAGGACGAGACAGTGATGCTATGTTAAAATAGAAGATGAATTGGATGAACGAAGTGAATGTTTGTTGTTGTTTTGTTGTTGCTGATGCTGTTGTTGTTTTTGTTGATACTGTTGTTGCTTTTGTTGTTGTTGCATGCTTTTGTCGTTTCGTTGATGGCAACGACGATCGCTTTTAATGCTGCTATTATTGTTTTTTTTGTTTTTTTTTTTGTTGCTGTTGCTATTCTCTTTAGACCCACCGTCGTAGCTCAGTGGTAAGAGCGTTCGTCTAGCAAACCGATCACAAAGGTTCGAATCTCGTGGTCCTATCCTATCCTATCCCATAACTCGGAGGTCGTAGGGGCACCACAGATGATCGTTTAACCAGCGTACTTTTTCCCTGTCCTCAGCAACCCTGATTGTTTCGCTCAGTGTCAAACCAGTCCATTCTCGAATGTTGTCCTCCCACCTCTTTTTTGGTCTCCCTCTTCTTCTACCACCTGGCACTGTGCCTTGCAGGATGGTCTTTGCAAGACCTGATGATCTGGTGACGTGGCCATACCATCGGAGTTTCCGTTTTTTCACCACTGTGAGCAGGTCATCGTGTTGTCCAATGGCTTGTGTGATGGTCTGTCGGACTTTGTCGTTGGTGATGTGTTGGGTATAGGAAATGCCCAGAAGTCTTCTGTAGCACCTCATCTCCATGCTTTGTATTCTTCGTTAGAGATCTGCTGTGAGGTTCCATGTTTCGCAAGCGTATAGGAAGATGGAGATGACAAGGGAGCGCAGCAGCCTTACCTTGGAATGTAGACTGGTGGTCCTGTCTTTCCAAATTAGCTTCAACCTCGCCAGGGCAGCAGTTGTTTGTGCGATTCTGGAGAGGACTTCCTGTCGGGACCCATTGTCTGATACAATGGCTCCTAAATATTTGAAGCTATGCACTGTGTTGAGGGATTCGCCTTTGATGTCCACGTTGAAGCCATTGGTGTTGTTGGTCATCATTTTGGTCTCGTGGTGGGCGAGATTTAAAAAAAAGTGGCTAAGTTTTGTAACTGTCAACCTTAGCTGTACGGTTGCTCTGGTGGTTAATTCAGTGTTGATTTCGGTCTCTGCCTTCTGGGATGATTATCTGCCATATTTCCAATGGTGGGTGTAGACGTTAAACTTCAATTTTCATGCACTGCCATTCTCGTTGCATGTGTTCTAGTGGGTAACAAGTGCGTGCGCTTATTTGGGTTGGTAGGAAAGGGGGGGGGGAGGGGGTTAGGGGTATGCGTTGCTCGCGCGTGCATGTTTAGTGGCATTGTATCCCCTTTCATCTTTGACTTCTTTAACCATAACCCTTGTCTTTTATTAAATAACTAAAAACGCTACTTTCACCATCAAAAGACAATAATAATTAATATCATACAACTATTGTAGTCTAGATCTATACATTTAGAAAGGAACATTGCTTGGAAGTACTATAACCACCCTTTTGGATTCTTTTCACGGTTATATAAGAACACGATGCTGGGAGTTTTTGAGTGTTATGAATACTCAGCAAAATTATAGATAGAACAATGTGGGCTCAAAACAGCATGGCTTACAATGATCGAGATGACATTTACCTTGAACTTAAAATGCTTGTTGAGTTTATGTAGCCTTTTTTCGGTGTCTTGGATTTCAACTTTGATAGCCGTCACACATACACACACACACACACACACACACACACACACACACACACACCCACACACCCACACCTACACACACACGCACACACACACACACAAACACCTTTCCAATTCCCCCTGTCCCCTTCAACACCACCGCTTTCCCCTTAAGCCACGACGAACCTCCCACCTCTTTCTCCCTTCCCTCCCACACACACTAAACCTTTCCCACGCGAGAATCGATTTCCAACAAATATTCAATATCCGATGCATTGTATATGATCTTGGCCGTTCTTCTGCGTGATCCCCCTGAAGCTAAAACGGCCCATCTTATCACATCCTCAACCAGCCTTTGCAAACCTCGCCTCAACGATTTAGTGCTTTCTTTGTTCTTTTTTTGTCCTTTTTTCTTCTCCTTTTCTTCGGCCATCGTTTATCCGTTTAGAATCAATCATCCTCGCCGCTCTTTTTTCATCTTTGTTTCTTTGGTTTGTTGTTTTTTTCTTTTTTTCCTTTCATCTTCTTGTGCATCTTGGTTTTTTCAGGCTAGCCTGTATAGTTCAAAGGCTGATCCGTTCTCTCCAGCCTCTGTGGAGAGAAGCGATAGAGCACATCCTTTGTTCTAAGTGTGGTTTGAGGGTTCTTTCCGTACCGTTTAGTTCAGAGAGCTGCTCGAGGCAAAGACTACCCATATTCGTCATGCACAAAATTGTTCAGTCAGAAATAGACCTATTGATTCCAGATTTAGACCTATAGATTCCAGATTGAAGATTTTAGACTGTGGCATTTTTATTACAACAAGGATGGAGAATTTAGGCTACTAGCCCAGTCTTACAACCTGTCGTTGCATCATTCACTCTCACATATGTACTATTAAAATTGAATGAACGAATGAAAATTGGTTAAATTTAATGTTCCGGTATACAATTTTGGGGAGGGGGAGTGGGGATCATCGCATATATAGATTTGATAACTACTTAGTGCAAGATGTTGTTGCACTGTCTAACGCGATTGAACCTCGACTGAACATTTCATGCAGTTATTTGGCAATGGGGGGGTGATGCACACCTTTTGTTCTTGAAAATAAACAATGTTAATTTGTATTGCCAGAGTTCATGTTTCGTATGCCCTTGTTGGCGTAATTTATTAGAAGCAGCAGCAACAGACCGACAGCTTGCTGCTGATACTGAATATATGCTGCCTAAATTACTTTACAGGGATATCCTCGGTATAATCATGACTTTACTCCTATCCTTTTACTCTGCAAGTTTTCTTAAACGAATATACTTTTCATCACATATTTCTTGGTACATTAAGTTTGCTTAGGTATTTCCTTTCACCAACCATACTGACATTCCGGACAGTGCCACTGGACCCTGACAAACCAGGCTCCACACCTGTGGTGGTGTTTTTTTCCCCTTACTTGCAGGCATTATATTTGAGGGTTGAAGCGTAAGAGGATTTCCTTTTCAGGTGTCCACTTTAGCATCATAAATCCTGGACACAGCGGAACTTGCCTCTGCCCAGTCCAAAAGAAAAGGAAGCTTCGCCAAGATTGTCTACTGGTATGCTGGCTTCGTCTGCGAGCTGTATAACAAGGGTTGGCCTCGTGGCGCAGTGGATTAGTCGCCGGTTTCCTATGCCGAAGGTCGCGGGTTCGATTCCCGCAATGGGCGAACGTATGTGACTTAGGTACGAGACTATTGAGGTCACCGAGGGTTTTCTCCGGGCACTCCGGTTTCCTTCCTCCCTTCAATAATGGAACTGGACGCAGTCAGTATAAAAATTTCAAAAACTAAAAATTAGATTTTCTTTCCGTCTTCCAATAGCGATCTCCCTGCCTTTACACCTGTTCGAGTGATGGATGTGTATTTGTTGTGTGTGAGGTGGATGAGACAGGTGAGCGTGTATGTTGGTATAGATCGCCGCGCTTTGAGCCTGATTGATTCGGGGAAAGGCGCGTATATAGCATCCAGTATTATTATTATTATTATTATTATTATTATTATTATTATTATTATTATTATTATTATTATTATTATCTCTCTCTTTCTCTCTCTCTCTCTCTCTCTCTATCTCTCTCTCTCTCTCTCTCTCTCTCTCGCTCACATGATGGTGTGAGTGCAATCGAACATAAAAGAAGATTTTAAAAAAATAGTTGAGTAATGATAACAGAAGATTATAGTGACACTAATGATGATTAGTAACAGGATTTCGCTGCTGATGAGGACGGTGACGATGACCACGTTCAAACTGTTTCTTTTTGCTTTCCAAACAAAGAAGAAGAAGAAGAAGAAGAAGAAGAATAAGAACAACAACAACAACAACAACAACAACAACAACAACAACAACAACAACAACAACAACAACAACAACATAAAAAAGAAGAAGAATGAGAAAGAGGAAGAGGCGGAGAAGAAAACGAAAACGATGGCTGCAAAAAAACGCACAGCAGCATCAACACCTAAAATAAATACAAAATACATTCCAACACATCGCCTACCCTAAAAGCGGGAACATCCAACACTCTACAACAGCCCGAAGCGCCTCACCACTCCAGAATGATGTTTCCCCATTTTCAATAATCGTCCTTGCTAACGGACCCTAACGAGCTGCAGCACGCACGGGCAACGACGATTTGGGGCAGTTTGCCCCCCCTAAACTAGGCATAAAAATCCGACAGTAATCACTTCGCTGCAAAAACAGCCCAAACAATTTTCCATAACGCCCGTGTGCTAACGGCGCAGTAAAAACTAGGCCGCAGCCCTGAAGGAGGACAGCATGGGCCATATCCAAACCGCAAGCTAAACGAGGGATGAAGGACGAGGCTCCAAGAGCTGAACTCTTGGTGAAATGACATGCTAAACAGAGCCAGTGGCACAGGCATAAAAACGAATTGCCTAAGGGACTCGTGAATGTCAATTCTTGATGAAATGACATGTTGCCCTCTACCAGCCTGTGAAATAAGCCTAAAAAGAGACTAAGGGATTTGAACTTCCGTGAAACAGCATTCTAGCACCGCTGGAAAAGACGCAAGTACATACACGATGATAAAACAATTAAGGAATTTAAACTGTCGTTCAACGAACGGCAATCAAATGCAATCGCCTCGAACCCCACAGGAATGAACAGCCGCAAATTAGACTGATATATATATATATATATATATATATATATATATATTAAAAAAAATATATATATATATATATATATATATATATATATATATATATATATATATATATATATATATATATAAATATATATATATATATATATATATTTTTTTTTTTTTTTTTTAAATAAAGGTAAAGGTAAATAAAGGTAGTCCCATAGCCTGTGGCCGTAGGGGAGCGTGATGTTGGAGATCACACTTATCTTGAGCTATATATCTTTTCTTGTGGCAAATGAATTTCCAAATGTTCGTTTAATACATTCTTAATGTGTCTCCTCCTGCCCATACGCCTTTAGAACAATCTTCTACTAGTGCTAAAAATGCTTTTGAATGACTCAGTTTCTCCGAACAGCTCCTTGTCTCACAGTTTAATCCTTCTTATTTAGCTTCATAATTAAAACTAACATTTTGTACCGCTGCATGTGAGTTGACTGACTACCTGGTTATAACTGTCTGATGCATTTATTGATACTCGTGTTACCTACCCTGTTATTATTACATCGGCACTAACAACGTCAGGTCATTTCATGTAATGTATTTCGTTAAGCTCTCTACACAAAAGTGATCTTAGACCAATAACATCAGCAGGTCCCTAAAATGCATAGTTATCAAAATGACAGAACACCATTTGGCATATAATCAAAACGTGAATACCAGACCTGTGCTAGCAAGCGAATTGCGCCGGAGCGTTTTGTTTTAGTTTGCGTGCGCATCGCGTAACCACGTGATGTCTTGATGAGAGGATCCGCAGTTTGCTTTGGACGTTTGTTCAGTCAAGTGTACATGTCGTTCACAATTCATCTCCTTTCTACGGTTATTTGATCCCTTCCATGCCTGAAGCCACCATGTTTATTCCTTTCTTACCTCCCTTTCTGTCATAGTTTCTAATGCTGCAAGATCCCTCCAACGGAGTTTTAACGAGATTTAAACGACCGCCATGTTTTACCAATCTGACATACACGTAGTTGTTCTCTGTCCGCAAATAGCCAATACGATCCTTTCGGGAAAATACATCTGACAAGCCCGAAGCAACAATGTTTCCTTGTTTAACATAATTATTATCTTTTAGTTTGGTCTGTGGAGCGTTTTGATATGCGTGCAGCAGCCTGCGATGTGAACACGCCTCGTGTGTGGGTTATTTATTATAAGGGAAGCTATATGTCGCGTCTTTCACTTTCAGTGGTTTTACAAGCCTGAAGAAATCGTGAAAGATACATTACCCATAACTTTATAACTTTAGGCCCGAAAGCTAGTCTTACCAGCTGGCCGTCTAAGAAATGAACATTCCAACCAGCCAAACATAATGTACCAGCATGGATCTGGACCATTACAACGCAGTTTAATCTTCAAGAAACCGAGCATAATGATTGTGTCCATAAAAATAAAACTCACCGTAATCCTCTTAAACACTATTAGATCAATGCATCGGTCATCGCCACAAAAACATGGCCGCATGACACGGCCATTTTGACAGACGACAGACAGCGACCCCTGGCGAGCGGAAGTGATCAAACCACGTGACTGCTGCGATGAAGGAGATCGTTTCCTGCAGCTTAATGGCGTCCGTTGTGATTGAGACTTCGCAGTTGGAGGTGGTTTTGCCATGGAACGAGCATTCATGCGTGATGAAAACTGGGGAGAAGCAGAACAGTAACATCCGAATACACACACAAACACACACTACAGAAAACTGGACATTATTTTGGAAGGATGCATGCATGAAGCCCAGCAACAGCTCTTTTCCTCATTTCTTTTAAAAATACTATACTGTTAAATAGTTATAGTTCTACTTTTAATTTTTATGTAGTTATTTATTTAGTGCTTTTTAAATGTATTTAATCGTTCTTATATAGCGACTTTTCCAGCTCAAGAGCTGCTCAAGGCGCTGGCGGATACAGGATCTATCTCAAGCCGCCCGTGGCGCCCACTGGCACTACAATTACTTACAACAAAAAGCTTACGTTTAGTTTTAGCATCTTACCTATCCTATCCTATCCCGTAACTCGAAGGTCGTCGGGGCACCACAGACGATCGTTTAACCAATGTACTCCATCTTTCCCTGTCCTCAGCAACCCTGATGGTTTCGCTCAGTGTCAAACCAGTCCATTCTCGAATGTTGTCCTCCCACCTCTGTCCAGCTCCACCTCACTACCCCTAACGCCACTGTAATTTGCAATTATTCAAGGAAACCCTTCTCCTGTAAGTATTTCATTAACTAAGAAACGTTTAAAACCTTCATCATCATCATCATCATCATCATCATCATCATCATCATCATCATCATCATCATCATCATCGCCATCATCACCACCACCACCAACCTGTTGTAGACGTTTGCTTAAGCAGCGACGTCTATTGGAAGACATCACAGCCCTGACGGCTGACCGGGATATGCTGGGATACACTTCTCACAGTTGTAATGGATAAAGAGGGAATTTATGGAAAAAGCGCCGATGGCTACGGGATGAAGATTTTTCATCCGTAGCCATCGGTGGAAACACCCCAAAATCAGTAAAATATACTACAGAATGTTTCTCTACAAGACTGCGGTCTTTCTCTCTTAAAAAACAACAACCCCGATTTGACTTCTTGGGTCCTCAAATTGTATGAAACCAAGTGAGGACGCTATCCGGTATCATCAAAAAAGGTTCACAAATATTGTCAAACGGTTCGAAAAAGAAGTTGACCTACACAGCTGACCTGCATAACAGAAAGTTTAACCTAATTCGTCGCCTAGAGGAGCCGAAAGTTGCATTTCACTAACACTTTCTTTTACCCGGGTATTGAAACTGTCCTTATGTTATGTTATGTTATTGGTCGCTAAGGCGTAAGCGGTATTTTCGGAAAGTGCTGTTGGTGGGTCCCCACAATAGATATTAAACACCGTGAGGGCTGACAGAAAGCGTCTCCCAGAAGATTCCGGTCACCTGTTAGGGCTGCCCAGAAGAGATTTTCCACAAGCCATCGCTGCTTCAGAAAACATCTACACGGGGTTGCACCATCATCATCATCATCATCATCATCATCATCATCATCATCATCATCATCATCATCATCATCATCATCTTCTTCTTCTTCTTCTTTTTCTTCTTTAAACGCTTGACACTTTTAAAATGTGTCTTCATCATCATCATCATCAGTCACCATCATCATCATCATCATCATCATCATCATCATCATCATCATATCATCATCATCATCATCTTCTTCTTCTTTTTCTTCTTTAAACGCTTGACACTTTTAAAATGTGTCTTCATCATCATCACAATCATCATCATCAGTCTCGCAGCCGGTAGGGCCGTTGGGGGAGGAAGACATGAGGTCAGTTTTTTCGCCACTCCAGTCTGTCTGCAGCTGTTGTTAGCATGTCAGAGGCATGTCCAGCGCCGTCCATGTTTAGACCTCATCTGTTCTAACCTGCAGCAATCGTGCACTGATTTCCACCACCCCCTTCCCCATACCCTCCCCACTTATATCTCTTTATGCTTTAAAACAAAGTAAATGAGTAATTCCAAAGTAAGAAATGAATTCATAAAATTATATGAAATTAAACAAATGATACATTGTATATTATCAAGAGGTATCGTTGTTTATTTAATTTGTGTTCCATCACATGGTGGAATACATTGAAATGAAATGTGTGACAAGTTAGCCAAAGAGGGAGATTCTATTACTGTAAACAATTTGAGTTTGTGTTATCATGAAATGTAGTCTTTATTAGAAAAAACAGTACGTTAAAATATTAGCATTAGAAAGGTTACTATACCGAACTGTTCACGACAGTTGTCAAAATTAATATACAAGTTAAGAACAAACGAATGGAATTCTAAATATTCCGCAGATATTCAGTAGATGTGTTGCAAAAATATATCAGCTTACCATATTTTATTTGAATGTCCAGTTTTAAATGAAATGTATGAAAACCTAGGACATCATTTGAATGAATATGGACAATCTTTAGATGATGTATTACGTCATTCACAGATGAAAGCAGTTGTGAACATTTTTGCAACGTCGCCTATTGGTAGGCTTTTATAGATTGGTGTTAAATCCATTATCCCCGTTCGATCCATTGTGTTATAAGGTTTATTAATTGTGCTTTGATTGTTATTACTGTTGTTATTAATTAGTGTATAATATCACCTCAATGTGTATAAAGACATTAAATGAAATAGTGATTGATTCCTATATCTCTGTAGCTGTCATTCGAGTTACCTTCTAAAACATTGAATCGCTCGGAATGTACACTGCAGCAATGTTGTGGTTTTTTTACGAGCGCCAAAATTATTACTGTTGCTACAGAGCTATTAAAGTGCTATAGAACCGCACCAAGCTGTTAAGTCAAACCCTTCCACTGGGCTAAGGGAATCCCAAAACTCAACATCGAAGGTTTTTATAGCTTAGGAATGGTCATTGTGCACTGGGCTTCTATGTACAGGGGAAAAGGGTACACAGCCACAATGGTTAACTCGGGATTATAACCCTGAAAGGAATGTTATTGTGACATATGCATTGTCGTGATGATATCGAGAAGAAGACATGACAGCGAGTATTTTGTGTTAAATTAAAACTGAACCGTTCTTATATAGCGCTTTTCTAGCTCGAGAGCTTCAGCTCAAGGCGCTGGTCGATACTAGACCTAACACCGACCGCCCGCTTGCTGCTTTAGACGCATCTTGTGACGCGCGCGGCGCCCAGACAACTTTGCACAACAGGGGATGGGCGGAGAAGGGACCTAGTGCTTGCTGAGTATAGTTCTCCCCTAGCGCTTGCTGAGCAATGAATATAGTTCTAATGTGAAGTGACCTCTGTGCAAACGATAAGGTGAAAGACTGTATGTATGGTGACTCACTCGTGAATTCTGAGCGTAGTTTTGATTGTCTGCGATTGAAGTCTATAGCCGTCCTTTTACTAGGAACTATGGATTTACAGTGCACCGGTCTCCGAGTCAATGATGGAAACTATCATTTGGGCTTGTTTAACAAAACAGTACCACACTGCTTGTATTCTAAATTGGTCAATAGAATTCCATCTATGGGCCAAAATATTAAAATTATTTCCCTTGAATATGCAAATGTTCAGCCGATAGGTGCGCCAATAGTCGCGTACTTCCATGTTCAGGTCGTGGATCAAAATCTACAGTTTTAAGTCTTTTTTGATGTCGGTATATATAGCTTTTATAGGCGACCCCAAATGTTTTTTTGCTTGGTGAAATGTTTGGAGTGACTATGTACATGTTGTCAGTACTACAAACGATTTATTTTGTGAAAAGTCTGTCAGGCCGAGCAAGACACATCTTACATGCTTACAGTGTGCAGAAGGCCCCATGCCTGCAGCGCATTCACACTGACATTCCAAAACTGTTCCTTTTTCTGTCAAAGAAATGTCAACTTTGTACATAAGACCAGTTTTCATTTCAGCCCGAACTTCAGCATGAATGTAAGTAACTGAACTCCGGTGTTGCTATGTCTCCTTTGCCAAAGTTGTCATTTCGATCATACGACTCAAGTCTGAAATCATACATAATATTTTTTTAATAGTCTAGTCATATAATATATATGTATGTATGTATGTATCAGTTTATAGTCCCCTCTCTTCCCGATAAGGATTTTCAGAGAGGAGACTCTGATTGTTATTAATAATAACACATTTTTATAGAGTTCGGTACTCCAGCAGATGGCGTGACGTTGTTGTTGTTTGTAGATTATAGTCACACGACCCTTTCGCATATAGGTGACTACTGGACCGATTTATACTGACACCAGCGGGCCAGTTGTTGGTAAAGGGGAAAAATAATATGATCACACGTTGACCAATCCGGGATTCGAACCAGCGACCTTTCGGTTACTAGCAAGACGCTCTTACCAACTGAGCTACCCTGCCCCACATCGCGTGACGCAACACGGTGTACAGTTATTACAAGGGGCTCGATCACGTAGGCCTATTTACTACCGGAAGTACGCTACCCTAGGCGCACTCTATCGGATTGTCTTCCCCGAAGGTGGAGTTTTTTGGCTCATTGCAGTCCATTGATATGTTAGCACTGTCATGGCTAACTGCTAGTTGATGGCAAGTTTGCTTCGTTCTCAAAAGACCCACCACTTATCGCGATGTTAGACGTACCTTTCAGTTCTAGTGTTAAGGTTCAGTCAGTTGGTAGGTCAGAGGAGAGGGGTGGGGGTGGGTGGGTGGGTGGAGAGAGAGAGAGAGCGAGAGAGAGAGATAGGCACAGTTCCTCATGATGACCTCTTCATGCAAAACCCATTAATGTCTAGCACGGTTGGGCTGTAACATTGCTATGGTGATTCCACTCTCCCCAAGAACAAATAATTATAATGTCGCTTTCCCCACTAACAACCCATTACACAGCGGGTAAAGAGCTTTGTAGGAAGGGCTTAATGTCTCTTATTTGACTAAACACTGCAGATGCTATTGTTTTGTTTTGAATGGTACTCTTGTTGTTTGTGACTGATAGGGTAGCATCATTTCTTTGATTTGCTATAGCTTTTTGATGTCTTGCTTTCAAATGATGCGATTCTAGTCCTTATCCGCTGCAGAGAAGAACTATCCCCGTTGGGGTGCCGGGGGTTTCAGTATAAATAGTATCCACACTTTCTGGAAATTTAGTGCTTTAAATTCCCACTGTCGCTGTCTTTCTCATTTGCTCTTTCTCATTCCTGCTCTGTTCTGTCAATATGCTATACTATCTTCTTCTTCGCTTGACCAGTCACCTACCTTTTTTCTTGAAAACTCTTCCGGGACAAGACTCCTTATTTGTGTATGAGGTCTGTTGGATCAGCTTGGGAATATTGGACGCTTTCTGCCAGGTGGTCACTAGGGCTTCCTATGATGTTATTATTTAGCAATGTAGGCATTTTATATGTGTTTTGTTGATAATATATAATGATTGTATTCTATTTTGTTTTTGTAAACGGGGGTTCGATACATTAGAGTACAGCCTCAGCGTCCCCTGCGTGGGATGTCTTTATTGTAAAGTGACTTGCTGGCTGAGAGCTTTCAGTTTTACCACTAGGGTTGCTTTAGCAGATCTTTTATGCGGATCAGGGGTTGTCCGGTCCTGATTTGGCTCGGAAGAGTCCGCTGGACCTAAAGCAATAATGATGTAATGCAGAGAGGAACTGGCGGGAAAGAGCTAGAAGAGAAAGAAGTGGGCTGGGTGGGTGATTAGGAGGGGAACACAGATAAGGGAAGAAATAAGGAGAGAGAGAGAGAGAGAGAGAGAGAGAGAGAGAGAGAGAGAGAGAGAGAGAGAGAGAGAGAGTATCCTACACTATATGGCCGAGACTCGCCAAAGCTTACCAGTTCAAGCAGTGTGGTAAGCATCCCCTGAACATATCATTCGGCGCAGTTATAGCTAGTTGACAAGCACTCACTGTCCGCCATCTAAAGAAAACTGCTCTCGTTTGGGCGCATTATAATTGCTCCGTGTGAGACAAATAAAATAGTATTGCATTGTATTGCTTTGTATTCCATTGTATTCGACCGCGCAGTGATGACTGTCAATTTATCATCACTTATATCCCCCGTTCTCTCTCTCTTTTTTTCTCTCTCTCTCTCTCTCTCTCTCTCTCGTCTCTAAAGTAAAACAAAAACAAACCAAAAGAAAACTATCCGGGAAAAGATAAAATACTTATAAGCCACCATTTAGCCAGAATAGATCTCTACTAAAATTCGCACTTCATTCTTTGCAGCATCAGTATGGAACTCTCTTCCCCCGAAGTGCCAAACTTGATGGCATACTTTCATCTTTTAAAAGCACAAATGTTCCATTTTGTAATCTAGTTCATGCTAAGGTAGTTGGTTTAACGTCTGTCAACAGCATGAATGTGAGTGTGAGGCAGCGTGCGAGCGAATAGTTTGATGTATCAAATATTGTTTTAACACCTTTTAGGTTTTAGCATTATAGTTCCTATCCTATCCTATCCTGTCCCGTAACCCGAAGGTCGTAGGGGCACCACAGATGATCGTTTAACCAACATACTCCATCTTTCTCTGTCCTCAGCATTATAGTTACTTGTTGTGTTAAGGTTCATAACGTTAATAGACAGGTTTATAAGGTTAGGCTGTGCCTGAAACCTTTATCCCATTAAAGTTGGTAACTTCAACTTCTCTGTTTGTCTCTCTCTCTCTCTCTCTCTCTCTCTCTCTCTCTCTCTCTCTCTCTCTCTCTCTCTCTCTCTCTCCCTCTCTCTCTCTCTCCCTGCCTTCGTTCCCCATTTTTGTTTTTTATCCCATTACCAAACCCATGCTTAGTCTTCCCCCCCCCCCCCTCGTCTCTCCAAATGATGGTTGAGTAGCTTTAAAACTCAAAACCGAATTTCTTTCATAGCGCAACAAAACTCCTCATCCTTTCACTCTTCACCGCACAGAGACCAATCGTACGGCTATCCGTCTTCCTCGCCCGTCGTGTCACTAAATATTTTTGCAGGCATAAGGCGCAAGCTCTGAACTTAACGCTTCCAGGCCAGACTCCATCCATCATGTCATCAGGCTACGCTGCACTGGCTTCCGTGCCCAGGGTTCCGTTGAAGGCTTCTTGAAACGACTGTTAATGTCTTAAATTTCATTGCATTATTATTTTTTTTTTAATCTAAACAAATTTTATTTCTTTCTTTCTTATTATCAACAATATCTCGTCTTCTCATTTTCACTAGACTGTAGTCTTTAGCATCTTGAAGATCGTGCCATCAACTGTAAGAAGGAGGAGGTTTGCCGCAGATGCATAATTTACAGTTATTTGAATGCTGACCGGGACCGTTCTGTCTGTAGGAAGAAGCTAAATAATAGTCTTTCAACGATCACCCAGTTGCTCTTTCAATATTATCATTCACTTTTATGTTAAAAAAAACCAAACAACAACAACTGATAAGTCGCTCACAAACAATAATGATAGTGTGAAGGTAAGCCTGCGTCATGACACAAACTGACTAAGCTCAAATCTTCAGAACAATGTACACCTCTCCTATAATATTAAAACGGAACGTAAATACCCCCTTTACATTTCAAATACGATTTACTACAGTTTCAGCGCCGTCTGTGCATATTTCTTGACAAATAACTGAAGCATTTTTGAAGTATTTGTATAAATCATCAATTCAGAATCTAAAGGGGATCCAAAAACCGAAATGACTATCCACTTTTTCCTTCTCCTCACTTTTCCTCCACCCTCAACTCCCAAACGACGGCAGCGGCTACAAAACTCACTCCAACCTCAAACTCATATTACATTATAAAGGTGCGATCTTCTCTAAAGGTTTAATACGCCTTCTTCCTTTCTAGCCCTTGACCAAGGAAAACATCCTGAGTGTCAAGTTCCGTCATCTGCCATGATTAAACCTGCTGAATATTTAAGTGGAAAGCACAACATACTGGGTTTACTCTGAGTTAAGAAAAGTTAAGTAGTGAGAACATTAAGTAAACTAAGCCTGGCGAACAAAAAAAAGTGAAGTAGAAGAAGAAGAAGACTCGCCCGTAAAATGAATGGACAATTCAAGCTTTGTCAAATCTGCAAGTGAAGAGAAAAAAAAAGGGAACTTCAATCAAACGTGTCTCTCTTTGCAAATTCCATTCAATTCTTTAATTTTACGTCTGTTTGTGTACACATAAATTATCATTATTGTTTTTGCCAATACAACAGTAAAAAGGAATTTTAACGGTTGAGTCATCGTTGGCCAAAGAACAGTGTCAGGGTGGACAAGGAAAATTTAACATAACTAAAGAAAGAAATAAAGTGGAAGAAACGTCAATAAAATTGTGGTATGCACAGAACAATTGTAAAACAAAAGAAAGGCAAATCTTACAACTTAGACAGAACTGAGTACAATGTTATTGTGACCTTGATCATGCATTATTAATTGCATTGAGTATATACAACTGTATTAATAATTAAGTACAGTTAAAAAAAAAAGGTAAAGGTAGTCCCATATCCTTGTGGCCGTAGGGGAGCGTGATGTTGGAGATCACACTTATCTTGGGCCAGCGTAATGAGGGTGATGCCCATCTCTCTCCCTCGTTGCTTTATCTTCCCCACCCTTAAGAGAGTAGGTACTCGGTCACAGTTGAGTCAACTGGGGGCGTTGTTATTTGTCGCTTTACGTTTTTGCGGTCACCCATCCAAGTGCTAACCGCACTGGACGGTGCTTAACTTGCGACACAGTAGCGAGTGCTCCAACCACTGCGCTATCCGACACCCCTAATAATTGAGTAAGTAGAACATAAATTAAGCAAGATCAACGTTGATGTAAATTCCAAGAGATCTAAGCATAGAAGAGCAGTATCACTAATGGCGAGGGTGCTGAGAAGTGAGTGGATTCAATCTGTATTAATGACAGGTCAAGTCATAGCTTCTGAGCGAAGATCTAGTACAGACGTTTCAACAGGGCTAAGCGAAACACAACACTGTGATTCACAAACAAGGCGGACTTCTGTCAATGAATGATGCAATGGTGAAAGAATAGTTAATGTGTTTTGATGGGAAAGAGTGAGGTACATAAAACAGATGTGAATGAGAATCAGCGTGTCAATAACTGAGAAGAGACGTACCTCTTTTTCTGGAATTTCTGAGTGCTTATTTTTAGTGTTTTTGTTGACAGTCGATGCTTCTTACTAGTGGACAGAAGGAAACTGAAATGTAAGATGTTTGTTTATTAGTGTAGACAGTTCGGTCTAGTGAAAGCGAAAAGGAGAGGGGACAACATAACCCAGTGGTCTGCGTGGGTAGTGGGTATGGGAGTACGAAGCGCATGTGTGTACAATGGATGAGGAGCTCTATCCAGCCCAAGACCTCAGACAGGCAAATTATTCACTCTAACACCTTACGATTGCCTCAAATCGTCCCATTCTGGTCCAAGAAAAACACGCGGGTGTTAGTGCCGACGTCTGCAGCAGCCGAAGCCTGATTAAGGCTGGTGAATATTGGATGACAAGGACCTGATTCAGTCGTATACAGCTAACTTGTGACTGCTCAGAGAAGCTGCACCTAAGATATCCACTATCACAGCACCAGTACGCATCACATCACCACTAAACCAAAGAGCTACAGTTAAGAGCTCGCAAAAAGTCTCAATTATTCTGGGTGAAGCAAATTGAATATCAAATTTCGAAGACTTCTGGTAGTCATGAAGGACATTGAGAGGAAGTGTGTGTGTGTGAACAGACTGAATATCCGATGAAAAAAGGATTCTGGTAACTGAGAAAAAGATGGTGATTCCCGAAATTCGAGTTTACTGAGTGAGTACGCTCATGTGATGAACGATATATTTTCATTATTTCTGATAAAATATCATTTGGTCATTGTGGGAGCCGATGTTATACCCAAATAAACGGAACACTAAAGCCTAGACGCAGGCGTTTATAAACTCTTATTGCAAGCAGGCGTAAACAGGCAATTAGCCGACTGACACACGCAGAGCAGTTTGCACGATCCGAGACTGGTCAGAAAGGTTTTTGAACTGCCATGTATTAGAGCAGAGAAGCTGAAGGAAGCAACTTATACTTCTTATACAATAAGGAAAAGATGGAGGTATTAATTCATGATCAATAAAGTCAAAACTACATATTACAGACGTAGGCATGCATATTGAAACATCTGACAGTATCTAGTAATCTACATATTTCCATGGACAGAGCAATGTGCATGTAATACAAATTATTCATTAGTAACATCAGTCCGTGATACTATAAAACACAAACCGAAAACATTCCCATCTAGATATATGCAATGGCTAAATATACTGGACTAGCTGTAAGTAAGTGACATTTCTCGGGAATCATCAACAAAAGGCGTTGACACAACTATAGAATGGGATAGGCTCGGGCGGTTTGAGTTAGATCCTGTATCGGCCAGCGCCTAGAGTCTGATCAAGTACGGCGAGATAAGTGCGCAATAAAAATCCTCAATAATAATAATAATAATAATAATAATAATAATAATAATAATAATAATAATAATAATAATAATAGGCTCAGTGGCTGGAGCGACCCGCTGGAGTTCCAGAAATGTCGGGTTCGATCCCAGAAGCCCAGACATTTATACTGGCTGTGAGCACACTGGCCTACGTACTACTGCCATCAGTCTAGTGGTTATTTTCAGTGTACAGAGGGTGGGGTTTTAGTTAGGATGGGTTAGTAGTATTGATGTCCTCGTGTGCTAGGTGTCGGCTGCCAGGCTTTCTTTGAGAAGACAACCCCAACTTTAACACGCTTGGGAGGCAAATGTGTTTTAAAATGCTCATCCATATCCATCACACACAAATACT
Source organism: Oncomelania hupensis (assembly GCA_036898135.1). NCBI lineage: Eukaryota > Metazoa > Mollusca > Gastropoda > Littorinimorpha > Pomatiopsidae > Oncomelania > Oncomelania hupensis. Next base: position 45,611,424 of record CM072512.1, read on the forward strand.
ACACTTTATCTGCCCCCAAATAACGCTAACGTAAACTCAACAATTAAAAAAATCAGCGAATATTTTTCTCTGGTACTATGCTGTCTAACAAGACGTATGTGCGGTCACTGGTCTATCAGGACATACGGTACGTAGTACTGGGGTTGGCCATATTTCTCCTTCTTTAGGGATGGATGGGGGGTGAGGCGGGTTTTTAGGTTGAGTGTTTGGGTGGGTGGGGTGGGGTGACTTCTTTTTTGGACATTAGAAGATGAATAATGACCACATCATACACTGGTGTGTCCAGCTAGCATCAGTGATGTGACATATCCGTCCTCCGTAGACCACAACCGACATTTTTGGCTATCTGCATCATCAATGTTTCAGCAGCTGAACTTGTTTCTTCTTCTGCCAGCGACTGTGAATAACTTTAAGTTTAACGGTATAAACACTTCTTTTTTTTTAAAGAGGACTAGAAAACAAATATTTATTTGTTTTATAATAGATTTTGATTGAAAATAAAATAAACTTACCACAACAAAAAAGAACGCTTTCGAAAGCATAGTTGTTTTTTAAATTAATAAATTCTGTTAGTTTGTGTGTCTATCAATAGCACCAGCTGTTGGCTAGCCAACCAACACGCTAAAAAGAGAAGCTACCAAGGTCGGTAAGAGAAAGAACCCGTAAAAGCAATTGCTCGGTAAGGTTTTTTCGTGTTAGGTTGATATAATAAACCCTACCCTGCCCCAGGCATTAAAGACGCACACTTCCAGGGTCAAAGGTCACACGGCTGTACCGTTAAGTTACAAACAGGGGAAATAACTCCCTGTCTGGACCGAAATTGAAAATTCTAACTGTAGCGGTTGATTGGAGCAAAGAAAGCGCACTCTCCCATCGTTTAATGGAATAACAATGCGAATTTTAGGGTAAGCCCATTTTTCCTAAAAGAAAACAAAGCATTCGAATGTGGACCTTCTAAATGGCGGATTGAATCCACGTTGCTCAAACTTTAAAAAAAACAACAACTAAACATATAAATAGCATTTTAAAAAATCCAATGTTCTAATAAATGCAATGAATGTTATGGTCGCAGAGTCAGCGTCCTCCATCATCAAACCACACAGCTGCTGATGAAGAGAAAGATGGGCGGTTGGCGTGGAGTAAGATCAGAAGATGATGCGATGATAAGCTAGGTGCGTGCCAGGAATACATACTCATCTTTACAGAGATTCCACGATATTCCTCCCTTCCGCACTGGCGATGGATGATATGTCATTCACCAAACTTTTCTCTCTCTCTAGAACTTAGCAAGTGTGTGAGGACGTGCTCAGTGGAGGTTATCACAGTTATGGAATCCTGTATAGATAGTTGTAGTGAAGCTGTGATAAGGAGGAGGGGATAGATGATGATGATGATGATGATGATGATGATGATGATGATGATGATGATGATGATGATGATGATGATGATGATGATTACGAAAGTGGAGGTGGTGGTGGTGGTGCATGGTGGTGATCATGATGATTATGATAGGATGCTGTTGGTTTCCTGTTCGACTTGGCGCATTAGTCCGGTGGGAGTGCTCAGAAAACGCTGCTCTCTCTCTCTCGCTCTTTCTCTCTCTCTCTCTCTACCTCACACACGCACACACAAACACACACACAAACACCCTACGCACACATACATACAGACTCGTAAGTATGTGAAACATCATTCTCAGCCAAACGCGATAATCTAATCGGAGCCTACACAGAAACGTTGATAAAATCCTACCATTTGCGCAAGATGTTACGTGTTTCATATATAAGTCGATACACTTTTTAAAAAGAATACACAAAAAAGCTCTTTCATCAGCGTTATAAATGTTACGACTGGAACATCGCAGTGATGTTTCAAAAAATCCAAACATGTTTAAAACGTTCAATAGGATACATTTAAATTTAGAATAAATGACGGATTCTTTATATCCGATGTCTGAAATTTGAACGTCAAACTGTATCTTGAATTTTGGCATCTAAAATTAACAGTTATTCCTGTTTTAAAATGTAAACTGTGATACACAAACACATCTGAGGGGCTCCGACTCTGATAATTAAGCTATGCGAAACCCAAAACATGTAGCATTGTTTTGTCTTCAACACGCAAAGCACACACTCAACTTGGCGTCTGAAATAAAATCTCGCGTTTAACATGCAAAGAAAACTTCTATTTATTCTTGATAAGTTATAGACTAAAGTATCATTGTTTTGTCTTCAAAAAGCAAAGCATACATTCACCTTGGCGTCTGACAAAATTCTTGCATTTAACATGCACAAAAAAACTTCCAATCATTCCCCGTTGGAATGCCGGGGGTTTCTGCATAAATAGTCTCCCCACTATGTGGAAATTTAGTGCTTTACATTGCCACCCTTTCTGCCATTCTTATTTGTTCTTTCTCGTTCCTATTGTGTTCTATCAAACTACTATCTTCTTAGCTAGACCAGTCACTTACCTTTTATTTTCTTGAAAACTCCCAAATCTCCTCATTTGTGTTTGGGGTCTGTTGGGTCAGCTTGGGAATATTGGACGCTTTCTGCCCAATGGTCATTAGGGCTTTCTATGGTATTATAATTTAGCAATGTAGAAATTTTCTAGGGATCTGTTTTGTTAATATTGTATAATGATGTTCATATTCTATTTTGTTTGTGTAAACTGGCGTTCGATAAATTAGAGCGCAGCCTCAGCGTCCCCTGCATGGAATGCCTTTATTGTACAGTGGCCGGCTGGTGGAGTGCCTATGATGTTATCATTAGAGTTGTTTCAGCAGATCGTTTATGCGGATCGGGGGTGAATCCTCTTTAAACCAAAATGTGGTCCTGATTCGACTTTTTGCAGTTCGGTGGACCCTATAAACAATGACTAACTAACTAACTATTCATTCTTGATAACAATTATAGCATATCCCTTATCAGAAAAAGGCAACCCGTGAAGCCATATATGCCACATTGAAATACACGATTCATCTCCTATTAAAAAAATCTAAATGTGTCGCTCTCAAAACAAATAAGTTCATATAAGACTGGACACCTAGAATGTCCTAGCTATTTACAAGAGAACGCATCCCAAGTACCTGAGCAAATGCAAAACAGACTATCGCAGTGTGGAAAACTAACAAAACTATTAAAAGACACTGCTCAAAACTGTGTATCAAGGACCGAACAGGTCTAATTCCACTACAATGTATATCTGACGTTTTACTCAAAATCGTAAGGACGCTAGCATAAGTCCGTATCTACGAAAAACCATTGCAAGCAAACTGCTCACGGACAGACGTCGTCAACACTTACATGTACAAAAAAACCATTGGGTATTAAAGACCGAACAGGTCTACTTCCATTACAATTTGTATCAGACGTTTTACTCAAGATAGTATTGGACGCTAGTTTAAGTCCATATCTATGGAAACTGTGCTTGTGTCAACAAAGCAAGAGGTGTAATAAGCTGCCACCCGTAAAAGGAAACGAGCAATGGGTTAAGTCATCCGTGTGCTGCTGGTGACGAGGAATGTGTGTCCACCAGCATTTACTTTGGACACGGCCCAGACGGAAACACGGAGGACGCGGCAGTCTGTGACATTATGTGATACTCTGGGAGCGCAGCTACTAAGACCAGAACGTAAACTATCCGCTTCCATACATTTACAGGTAGAGAGAGGCACGGTGGTCTAATGGTAGTGCTTTGGCTTGCGGATCTGAAGGTCCCGGGTTCGAGCCCTGTCCGGGCCATTGTGTTGTGTTCCTGGGAAAGACACTTTACTCCCGTTTCCTACTCCTTCGGATGAGAGTATAAACCGAGGTCTAGTCTGTGTGTCGCATACATTCCATCATAACGGACTTTAAAGATCCTGACGCTCATGTCCTAGACGGGTGAGTGCTGGTAACAAGAACACACCCAGCATGCACTTGGTCCTTCTCCCCCATCCCTAGCTGGCCAGGATAGTGCTCAGTTGTCCGAGCGTCAGACAATGCGCCCAATTCTGCGGGTGGGCGTCTCGGGCGGTTTGAGTTAGATCCTGTATCGGCCAGCGCCTAGAGTCTGGTCAAGTACGGCGAGATAAGTGCGCTATAAAAATCCTCAATACTACTACTACTACTACTACTACTACTAATACTACTACTACTACTACTACTACTAACAATAATAATTAGTAGTAGTAGTAGTAGTAGTAGTAGTAGTAGTAGTAGTAGTAGTAGTAGTATAAAGGATGATTGTTCACAGGTTGTTCAACACCAAGGTTGGCCCATATAGATTGGTCTGTCTTTTTAGTTCTGGAATATAATTATATAGTAATGCCTGGTACAGAAAGCAAATAAAACGTTGTTCTGAAGAAGTCTCATTGGTCAAAACGTTACTTAAATAAATACATAATAGAAACTTCTGGGAAAGAATGGGAGTGTCTTAGTATTATTTCTTCAGTATAAATATTTATTTTGTATACATGAATCAACAATCGGTATACGAGTGGCAGTGAACTTCAATGATCAGCCTCCCCAACCCCCAACAACGCTGCATGCCTCGCTGCCCGTAAATAGGTGAGCGTCCGACATGAGCGCAGTACTTCGACGGCTTCAGATTGGCAATAGGTTGAATAACTAAGTCAACTACAAGGCCAGAAATTGTATTCCACAAAATAATATAACTTTTTAGCGAATCGGTAAGACTTGAGTGTAACTAATGGTTCGGTTATAGCCGAGAGTTCAATTAAATTCGGTCTGAGCTGTCCTGCCAACATATTAAAAATAGAAAAAGAGATCGTTGAACAAAAGCATGAATTAGAGCAAATATCAGCAGTGGACGAAATTCCATTACTCTAACTGTGCAATGATTTACCAAGACTGCTGGGACTCTGTTTCCTGTATGACAGAAGCGTGCACAGTAAATTTACCTTCGATAAGGACGGGTAAAGCCGGACAGTCATGGCTGTCAATCATCAAGTGTCGCTCTTGGTTAAGATCTCACAAAAAAAATTGAGGACGCTATTGTGAAATTCGACCACGTTTTAAATGTATCACAGAACCGCGGAACCGCAAATACTGTTCATCATTGTTCATTAGTGTCAATTTTGAACTGTCAAATCTTCATGACAGTTCTGATGGAGTCTATAATAAAATGGGGTGCTACATTTCAGCTGTGCCATACTACAAAAGAAGCACGAATCCATGAACAACTCCGTTAGTTCAGAGCAATCGTCATCATTGTCAGTCTTCAGGTAGCGGCGGTCTTCTCTGACGTTCATACCAAACGGATGATGTTCCATTCAAATGTTCAAATCAAGCCGAACGCAAACCATTCACATTACTCTGATCGGGGCTGTAATAAAAAGAGCTCTCTAGTCATACCCGCTGAAGCAGGAGTCCGTCAACAATGTTCATCTTTGTTCGGAAAATCACAGGAGTCAATTGTCCACTGCTAGTCTTCTCTTCATAATTATTAGGATGCTACGCAACGTTAAAAATATGCTACACTAGAAGGAATGTAATGATCCATCAATAATTCTTATTGTGGTTGGTCAGAACATCGTTGCTGTCAATGCTTGAGTCTCGCTCTTCCCTGAAGTGAGGTTTCTAGCCAAAGTTGCTAGACCGAAAAGCGTTCAATGACCCGTAGATAATTCTTCCTATTGTTTTGTTCGTTAACAGCACTGATGTCAAATTTAAAGGTTAAAATTCTTCATAAACCGAGGATGCTACCGTACATTAGAACGGAAAAGAGTTCCACCGTCCATGCATATTTACGGCCATTGATCAGAATAAATGCATGATCTGATGAGTAGATACCGTGGTTGGACTTTTAACCAATTAGCAGCTAATTGACGCATTCATGTTATTTTAAATCGAACCCCAGAATCAAGGTTGGTTTGTTTTTTTGTTTTTTTTGTTTTTTAATAGAGAAACCACAGGGATAGACTTTGCCCCAGAACATTCAGTTTAGTATTGACTAGTATTTTGCTGTGTATTGTATTGTACTATATTGTATTCCACAGTAAAGTATTAACTTGCACTGCATCGATTTCTAGTGCACTCTGCTTATCAACGCGCAATCGCAATCAATCTAAGCTCTGTAATTGGTCTAGGTTCATCAGACCCATATCATTTTCGTTTGGTCTCATACTGAATAAAGACTAACATGTATGTTATGCTAGCATTGATATCGACAAACGCATGTTTTACTTTCTAAATAATGACATCAAAAGAAAGGGAAAAAAATGGTATTGCCAAGCACAAACTAGAACAATAAGAAGTCTGAGATAAAGCCATTGTACACAACGCGTTTGGAACTGTACCGTCTTATATTGTCTAAGACCATTGCTTTAGGACCGCAACTCTGCATACCTCCTTTGATGTGCAATGAACCAGAAATGAACTAACTCCACAAAAGTCTTCAATTGGGAAAACTTGAAAAGAACGAGTAGATTGGAACGGGCATGGTTCATTGTAGATGCTCAGAACAATAATATTGCGTCTTTTGAACAAATCCCATTTTGTGTGCGTGGTGCATTTGGAAACGCGGGAAAGTGATTTAATTTAATTGCTCCTGTTCCGTGAACCATACAATGCTGTTTTAGATGGGAATCGCAAGTGAAATAGAAAACCTAAACTCTCTGCCTGCACGCACGTACAGCTCCCGTACAAACCTGCATACAGAGAGAGAATGGGCACCGGGCCTTCATGCGAGTCGGGAAAGAGCAGTCAAAATGAGAGAGAGAGAGAGAGAGAGAGAGAGAGAGAGAGAGAGAGAGAGAGAGAGAGAGAGAGAGAGAGAGAGAGAGATCCAGATTTAATATTTTATTAGAAGAAAGAGATTTCTCTTATATAGCGCAATTACAAGCTCAAAGAGCTTCTCAAGGCGCTGGCCCGTTATATCCAGCAGTCACACAATAGTTTGCTGAAGTCAGGATTCGAATCCACGTCGCCCAAGACACACTCACACAAGTCGTGCGCTCTGACCACTGAGCTACCCCTGCCGCTCAGGGAGAAAATGATTTTAGCATTAATTTGCTAATCTTACAACCAGTCCTTCTTTCAGTCGCTCACACATTTACTTTAATCATACATCCGCATTCATGCATAGACGAACATAGGTTTAACATTAATTGTTAAAAAAAATAAATAAATAATTTTATAACAAGAAAACTAACAATAATTAATATGAAACCTTAAACTTGAACCATTTAATCGAATAAAGAGAGGGAGAGAGAGAGAGAGAGAGAGAGAGAGAGAGAGAGAGAGAGAGAGAGAGAGAGAGAGAGAGAGTTTGAGGGATTTAAGTGGGTATGATACGCGGTGGGAAGAGGTGACAAAAGAGGAAAATCAATTGAGGCATGTTATAATGTATGATTGTCTAAGTTATAAAGAAATAGGTTGCAAATCCTGTATTTGAAGATGTTTAATGATATGCAGTTTGTTTTAGTTCCAAAGAAAGAATGTTCCATAACAAATTAAGGGGGGCCTTTAAAAGAGGAGCTAGATTTGAAAATGTCAATTCGTGGTTTTGGAAGTCTGTAGTTTTCAGAATGATATTGTGCAGGAAAAGACATTAGTTAATCAGTTACATGTAGGTAAGGAGGCGCAATATTATTTTTTACTTCTAACATCTGTATGGCAATATTATACTTAAATTTTATTTGTATGTGCAATATCTTAATACCTTTACATTTTTCACTGGTAGTTAATTCTCTATTATCTGAGATTAATTTAAACCCACGTCTATGCAGCTGATTTAGTCTTTTTAGTTGATTTGTCGAAGCATTAGACCAATAGAGGCATAGTTGGTATTGTGATAGACAGTGGGCTTGGAAAAAAATGTTTCTGGCATAAGATTCAATGTAAGGTTTTAGTTTAGCAAACAAAAATACATTTTTGTATAACTTCTTACAGATATTGTTAATATGGGAATTCCAGGTAAAATATTAATCAATAATTATATCTAATACTTTGTGCTCTGACACTTGTTCAATTTGTGAACAATTAATATTCAGATTTAGTTTTAAAGGTTCGTGTTGTCGCTTTTGACGTGATGTGATGACCATGCTTTTAGATTTGTGTGGATGAAGAATCCGTTATTTCTTGTATACTCCTCTGTAAATATGATTGTATTTTATCTATACATTTATCGGAGCAGTATAAAGAGCCATCATCTGCAAAAAGGTCACAACTTGTACCTTTGCTAGTAATATGAAGTGGTAGATCATTTATATAAATGCAGAATAGTAAAGGACATAAATCAGAGCCTTGTGGTAAACTATATGAAATAGTACCTGGAGAATAATATTTTCCATTAACATATATACACGTTGGATTCTGTGTGATAGGTATGATTGGAAAGGATTGACGACATTGGGATTTGCTTAGGTAGAGGCCTTTTTAAGTACATAAATGTTGCTCCTGTAATATTAACAGAATTAATTGCATTGAGCCATTTGTCACATAGCCTGATCAGAGCAGGTATGATGGGTGCGAAAATCTGCCTGATAAAGGAGAAATCACTTTCAAGAGAGAGATATAAATAGGGGAGGGTGAAGTTGGTGGGGGCAAAGCTGACCCAGAAAAAACAGAAGTCAAAAGTTTAGGATAAAACTAGAATGTTATGCCAGGTTATGCTATGCAAACGACCGATTTGTCGGAATTCCCATCACCTGAAGCAGAGCAAGGCCTACGACTCTAAACAGCAGCACGACCGTATAAAAATAGCATTGAGCCACTTCAAACTTCACAAGAGGCGGCAAGAAAAAACATGGCGGATAGGTAAGTGAAACCCTCTTTTTGTCACAACTCAAGTGGTGCTTGATGCTTCCCCATTGTCGACTACGACAACCGAGTTGTCGTCGTTGTTCAGAAAAGAACGACCTGTTTTTCTTTGTCCAGAGCATCGTGTGCAAAAAGAACAGTCTTACGTTTCAAATTCTACAGCCGCTGAGAGCACTGAGGGAGCAAACAACATTTTAGTTCACTTGATGCATCCAGATAAAACGACACACATTTTACTCGCACTACTCAAATTCGAATCGTTTGCCTGTTCGTTACTATTAGTTTTATAAAAGTGGGGATAATCTGTAAGCTCGCACCCTTTGCGGGAATCGAACCCGCAACCTTCGGCATAGGAAACCGGCAACTCACCCAATGTACCACCACCAGCCCAACAACTTCCTTTCTCATTTACCCAGCCACTACTACTGTTTCGCGTAACCTTGATCCCTATTCTAAATTGTCGTAGCTAAGAGTCCGTATATAACTCCTTTGACCTTTGTGGTCGTGTGAAGTGATAATAAGTGTATTGTGGTAGATTTGTGTTCAGGCCCCAGCTATATAGATGGAACAACATTATAGTTGAGGGACTTCAATGTCAGTGGAGCAAGTATGGTTCCCCATCCCCTCACACACACATACACAGGGAAACATGGACAGAAGAAGAAAGGGTCTCCGTTTCCCAGTGTAATTTCCCAATGGAGTCTGCTAGTAAATGACCTGTGATGTAGAAAACTCTTTCACTGACTTTCCCGCTGAATTGTCAAAACCAACAAGACCTGTCATGAGGGTTTGGAACGCTTTCGTTAGCCTACTATAGTAGTGATTATTTGCTTTGGGAATTTGATTCTTGTTCCAACACTACACTACTCTTTAGTGAATCAGAGCGAGGAGTTGTGGTCTACTCTATCTGGTTAATGTGGGATGTAGGTGTATACTAGGCTTTGGGATTTGTAAGTTCATAACTTCAAATATCCTTAGTGAATAGTCTTCGTTTTATTGGTTAGGTAAACGTTGTTTTTTATTTGGGTAGTTGAATTTTCATTATCGGATTATCGACATTCTGACTTTCTCGCCCCAAATCCCACGTGTCGTTCTTCTGATGTAATTTCAAACTGAAGTTTTGAATCCGATGGGACATTTCAGTATTGAATTCTCATCCCACCTTAAGATCTCTCTAAATTTTGTCACTGCAAGCCTCGTTCTTGTGACTGATTTAGTTCCAAATGATTTACTTGATGATTGGGAAATGAAAGAGAGAGAGAGAGAGAGAGAGAGAGAGACAGAGAGAGAGGGAGGAAGAGAGAGAGAGTGAGATACAGGGTAGAATTGTAGATTATAGTCACACGACACCGGAGCGTATGGGCGACTACTGGTCACATTATTCTGACACCAGCGAACCAGTTGATGGTAAGAGGAAAATAATATGGCCACACGTTGGACAATCCGGGATTCGAACCAGGTACCATTCGGTTACTAGTAAGATGCTCTACCAACTGAGCTACCCGGCCCCCAAGAGAGAGTGAGATAGTTAGATATTCAGTGTTTATAGGGTCCAGCGGACTGCCAAGAGCCAAATCTGTACCACACAAAACTAAGCAAAATCAGACTAAACTGTTAACATTTCAATATATAAAAGACGTAAATAAAATCAGTCTCACCAATAAAATCCAACAAACAATACAAAACAAGACGATATGATTAATATGCGATAAAACAAACCAACATCATGTAAAAATAGAAACAGGTGTTGACTATTGCATACTTTTAAAATCTCATTAAAAGGTATCGATTCAAAATATCTTTGTCTTTTATCAACCAGATCAGCACATTCAGACATAGCATTGCGGACGGAAAAGGATTTGTCACATGCGAAGCACCATGGTGGTGGTTCTCCTTTTAAAAGGAAACTATGGGTGACATAAGTATGGCCAATATGAAGGCGAGCCAAAACAGTTTCTTCTTTGCGGGTGGACGCAAAGTTAGGCAAAGAAGATGACAAATCTGGAAGAATTTGAAATAATTTGTTAATAATTTGATTAGATCATTCGGTCTGCCACAGCCGTTTACAATAAGAGCCAGTCATACAACGCAGGTCAGAGTATGGAACAAACTGGTAAGGGAAATCTAGATGCAGAGCTTCTTTAGCCGCTTTGTCCACTGCAATATTGCCGCGGCTGCCCATGTGACTAGGTACCAACATAAAATCTATCTGTTTACCCTCAGAAACAAGACGTGTGTGGAGGTCATTGATCTCTGCCAGAAAAGGATGCGATATCTTTCTCGTGGAAAGAGCCTGAAGTGCTGACAGTGAATCGGACATGATTAAAAACGAAGATCTTTTGGATTGATAAACCTGTTTCAGAACTAAATGAATTGCATTGAGCTCAGCTATATAAACAGAATAAAAATCAGGTAGACGCTGTTGCAAAGGCTGGTCGAGGTGTCTCCCAGAGACCAATACAGCAGCAACTGAGTCTCCTTTCTTCCGCCCGTCAGTTAAACCTATTTTTGTATCCTTTATACAATAAACATTGTTCGAGATAAAGTTGCTCGGATAGAGGAGAGGTGGTGAGGGATAGTGAGAGAGGGGGAGTGGAGAGGGAGAGAGAGAGAACAGACACACACACAAACGCTCTCTCTCTCTCTCTCTCTCTCTCTCTCTCACACACACACACACTCACACACACAGCGACTTCTAGTACACGCAAAGCGCCACAGAAAAAGCAAGCAAATACTTCCCGGACGAAATCACAAAATAATCAAAACCAGGCGCACCCACTCACACACTCAAACTCATAGACAAACAGGCAAAAACACACGCGTGCTCACGCACACACACACACACACACACACACACACACACACACGTACGCACACATGCCCACGCCACGCAGACAAACAGCTTTTTGATTTTTTTACACACCACTCTGGAAACTAAAGTCTCAGATTCAGTTCGAAGTAGCTCGTGCTTACCTGAAACAGACAAAAAAAAATACATAATAAGAATACCATGGAAGTCAACATCTAAACCATAAATGAATGAACATTGAGGTTTAACGTCTAAACCCACCATCGGCGGGCGGTTTGAGTTAGATCCTGTATCAACCAGTGCCTAGAGTCTGGTCAAGTACGGCGAGATAAGTGCGCTATAAAAATCCTCAATAATAATAATAATAATAATAATAATAATAATAATAATAATAATAATAATAATAATAATATTAATAATAATTGGCAATATGGCAAACGGGGATAACCATCCCAAGGAAAAAGGAGTATTATTATATATTATTATTATTATGCATATGAATGAACATCGAAGTTTAACATCCACACTCACCAATCATATTTATATGAATGAACATCGAAGTTTAACGTCCACACTCACCAATCATATTTATATGAATGAACATCGAAGTTTAACGTCCACACTCACGATTGGCGATATGGCAGACGGGGATAACCATCCCAGGGAAAATAGCTAGCGACCTAAATCAACACTGAACCCCCATATTATGGACCTTTATAGCAAGTTCTATTGACATTTTACCTTCTGCGTAAAAAGGTACATTTTTAATTATTCTGTACAACACGTACACCATTCTAAATGTTGGCAATTGACGTCATCGTTCAATCATTCAAAGAGATGGCAATTCCCGCTTCATGGCAACCTCTGCTTTAGATAAATTTATTCTCCGATTGAGATAATAACCGAATGCAATGATGAGAGAGAGAGAGAGAGAGAGAGAGAGAGAGAGAGAGAGAGAGAGAGAGGGGGGGGAAGAAATGATAACAACAACAACAAATAATATAAATAATAATAATAATAATAATAATAATAATAATAATAATAATAATAAAAATAATAATAATAATAATAATAATAATAATAATAATAATAATAATAAAAACAATCATCATCATCATCATCATCATCATCATCATCATCATCATCGTCCTCGTCATCCTCATCATCTCTACAATGCGCCATATCTCCATGCTCGGCCCCCAGCGCTTGGCGCCTTAATGGCTTCCAAGCATTACAGTTTGTAAGTTTCCTTCTATCCTCAATCTTCCCTTAGCCACTCCAACGTTCGTCAAATCTGGTTTCATAATTATACGAGTATCAACTGGGCAGCCAAAATTAAGGAATTGGACTGCTCTGTATTTTCTCTTGGAAACGATAAACAAACGCCTAAATGTGTTACATTACATTACATGATTATTGCTTTAGGTCCAGCGGACTCTTCTGAGCCAAATCAGGACCAGACTTCGCCGAAAGAGGACCCACCCCCGATCCGCACAAAAGATCTGCCGAAACAACCATAGTGGCAACACTGAAGGCACTCAACCAGCCGGTCACTTTACAATAAAGACTTCCCACGCAGGGGACGCTGAGGCTATAATCTAATTTATGGAACCCCCGTTTACAAAAACAAAATAGAATACAAACATTATTATAAAATATCAACAAAACACATACATATAAAATGCCTACATTGCCAAATAATAACATCCTAGGAAGCCCCAGTGACCGCCCGGCAGAAAGCGTCCAATATTTCCAAGATGATTACGCAAATGAGGAGTTTTGTCCCAGAAGAGTTTTGAAGAAAAAAGGTAGATCACTGGTCTAGCGAAGAAGAAGTTAGTAGATTGATAGAACAGAGTAGGAATGAGAAAGAGCAAATGAGAAAGACAGCGACAGTGGGAATTTAAAGCACTAAATTTCCAGAAAGGGAGATACTATTTTATATTGAAATCCCCGTCACCCCCACGGGGGTAGCCTAAATGTGTAAGAAGTAATGTACATCTTACATTAAACACTTTGGGAAGCATAAAAACGATTGAAATATCACTTTCTAATTATGTGGTAGGGCTTACATTACCAAAATCATTCGAAACTCGTTTTCATTCACTAATAACTCTTTTCTGTCTTTTTGTCCGTTTTAAATGAAATTTAGCCATGTCTTAGTGGATATATTTTAAGCGGTTTTACTTTGAAACCTCTGCTATTAATCTGTGTTCGTTCCTTAACACTTGTGTCTCTCTGGTATCTTATAGATCTTAAAATGACAATCACTTAATTGGTGGATTGTATAAAAGGCTTGAAGGCAGGTTTGATCTCTTGCGACCTCAGAATTCTTCGTTAATATCCCCCACCCCACCCCATATCCCTTCACTCTTTCTCTCTCTCTCCCCCCCCCCTCTCTCTCTCTGCACGCACGAGTGCTTGATTGCTTGCTTGAGCGCGTGTGTTTTCCCAACATTATGGAGCCTGTTATTTTTGCATTCTAATTTTAACCAGGTGTTATTCCTGCGTGTTATTATGATTCTGTACCCTCTTTGTTATTTCTGCACAATAGTCCTCTCCGCATGTTGTTTATGCCATTACTATGGTATTATGTATAAGCCCAGGTGTATAATTACATATCATATACTCCTGTTTCCCCCCTTCCTGTGTTATTTCTACTGTATCGTTTGATGCAAAGTCAACACTATTTTGTACACTATCGGTCATATAAAGTCAACATTGTGCTCAGTCCTATACCCAGCACATCACCAACGACGAAGTCAGACAGACCATCACACAAGCCATTGGCCAACACGATGATGACATGCTTGCTCACAGTGGTGAGCACACGGAAACTCCGATGGTATGGACACGTCACCAGAGCATCACGTTTTGCAAAAACCATCTTGCAAGGCACAATGTAAGGAAACAGAAGAAGAGGGAGACAGAAAAAGAGGTGGGAGGACGAGAATGGACTGGCCTGACACTGAGCGAAGAAGCCATGAGAGTTGCTGAGGACAGAGAACGATCATCTGTGGTGCCCCAACGACCTTCGAGTAGCGGGATAGGATAGGATAGGATTGTGCTCTACGTTTTTGGTCAGTGATGTGTGTCTTTACCTGATCGTTCATTTGCCGTTATATTTAACCTGTAGCCTTGAGTCAGCCTTCTTGGCACAGAGTTGTGCGCAATACAAGTGGAGACTGGACTGGATTGGATGTGATTAGACTCCAACGGATGACTGGAAAAGTGGTCAACTGATATTTACCACGATGGTCAATGTTCCGTATTCTGTCATCTGACGCGTCTCGGTTGTCACGAATAATTACTATAAACAAACGCTGCCTGGGTCCGCATATCACATAGCAATAATACACGCGAAATATACATAAAACCCAGACAGTACCGAACTCATTACTATGCGACAACGTCCAACTAGGGATGACTAACGACGTTATATGCATGGTCTTCATTTTTGCAATGCGACTTCTGTGCACAACGTCGGGTAGTAGTATGATCGGCTGAGAGTATAAACCGAGGTCTAGTCTGTGTCGCATACATTCCATCATAACGGACTTTAAAGATCCTGACGCTCATGTCCTAGACGGGTGAGTGCCGGTTAAAAGAATACACCCAGCATGCACCTAGGTCCTTCTTCCCCCATCCCTGGCTGCCCAGGATTGTGCTCAGTTGTCGGAGCGTTATTACGATGCGCCCAAAGGCTGCAAGTTGGCGCCTCGGGCGGCTTGAGTTAGATTCTGTATCGGCCAGCGCCTTGAGCAGCTCTTGAGTTGGAAAAGCGCTATATAAGAACGATTAAATAAATAAATAAATAAATAAATAAATGGTTAATTGACGGATAGGAAACACACAAAACTATAACTTGCAAACCTGAAAGGCATATCTACGCCCGGCCACTGCTGATCTAAGGCGTATAGTATTCTCTTGATGATATTTCTCATACCTTCATTTAAAAAAGTTGTGAGGCGGTAAAACGACTTTGAAGAAAGAAGATAACACGTGGTCTTCGTAGAAGAAAAAAAGCCAACTCCTTCATTGGGCTAAGACGTTGGCAGGGTCAACAATAGGTTTGCATGCGATATAGTCTCTTGCTCTGGTATAGCCGGAATTCTCATTCAGCCCAGCTGAGAATCGCAGAAGCTAGGGGTACTCCACGAGTCTCAACTAAGCTGTATCCTTGAATACTCTTGTCTGCTGATATTATTACGACTGTCGCCTATTGTTAATTCACAGCCACACAAATACTTGATCTACTAATTGTATGGAAACTTGAGAACTTGAGGGTCAGCAAACAATGTCCACTAGCAATGGATGAGCGAAGGTGAATGGCGTTTAGTGCCATGGGGATGTATACTGTGGCCACAGCACACAGCGTAACTGAACCTTGCCGAAGCTTAGGCTTACTTCTCACTAATAAGAGACAGGAAAGCCGGAAACCTCGGCAAGACACATTTACGCTGCGTGCTGTGGCCACTGATGTTTGGAAAAATCAAAACCATTATAGAAGTGTAGCGTTTGGTGATCATGAACTTGGACCAGAGTGATGATGAATGCCTCAAATTATCACTATTCCTAGAAACGAGAGAGAGAGAGAGAGAGAGAGAGAGAGAGAGAGAGAGAGAGAGAGAGAGAGAGAGAGAGAGGACTTATTTCATCTTCATCTACATTTTGTCCCTGACCATCATTCTCACCACCGCCATCATCATCATCATCATCATCATCATCATCATCATCATCATCATCATCATCTGTAAGCCTACCTCTGACAGTCTGGGAACATCCAGACAGGCGGACTCACACATCCATCATGAACAGAGCAGCAACATCTGCCACCAACGATTTCATTAACAACATGTACGACAACCTTCACTCGGTCATTTAGCCTCAAGGTAAAAAGTACAACGTCTGAATTTCGCACCGATGAATATTTTCATTACCCTCCATTTACGGCCGCTACACACGCCTCAATGCCGGGGCGTTGAAAAGCAAAAAAGCGGCTTTTGGAGACGCGTAATCTACGTACAATATGAAAACTAAAACTTCACGTACTAAAAATTTAGCGCAATAAAAGCATGATCAGCAAGGCTCACCGCTTTTCCTGGTTTTCAACGACCGATCGCGAAAACATGTCTTTCTACCCTAAGATCAATATCTTCATTATTTCCTCCCTAAATGGTCACCATCATATTTTCACTGATTTTTTTATCCTTCAAGGTCGCTGACCCTTGTAGTTCAATCAAGGCCGAATGTAGTCAGACAGAGTCCACAGTTAATTCAAGGTCAAATGCGGACAAATTAGGCCCTGAAGCTAGCAGATGAAAGAAAACACCTAACTGTGTACTTCAATGAACTGTCAGTGTATAGATGGACTACGATCATCTTACCACAGTGATTCTACTAATGACCTCCACGATTAAACCAGACCCTAAGTCATGATATTATGAGCTGTACTTAAGAGTATGATGATCAACAACGGCCGCAGTTCTAATGATTATATCCCAAGTTCAAACAAACTCTTTGGCTTCTGATGGTTTTTTTGGGAGGGAAAAAAAACTCTAATAATACGTTTTAAGCTATGAAGAAAAAAATCTATCTTTACTTTAAGATACGAAAGGTTTTTTTTAATTTACAGTGTAGTACACTCTACGAGAAGAGTTAATCAAATAAATCCTTGACTTAAAAGCTTACAATATTTAAAAGGTTCTCCCTTTCTTCCCCCTTCGATGTACGCAAAGGGCCTACAAACAACCGATGTTTTTGTTCTAATGATGGTGACTACCTTCACACAAACTCTAAACCACGACATAAAAAGCTCAACCATTTTTTGTTTGTTTGAACGCTTCGAGTGTGTTAGAACATCCGTGTGGAGTTTAGTTCCCGTTCTCTACGCTACGCGTTCAAATCCAACTTATTGAAGGAGCAGTATCGAAGATGGCACTCGTAAGTTAAAACAACCTTCTGCCTTCTATGCAAATATCCGAACGTTTAGGCTACGCGTTTCAGGGTTTTCCCAGTATAGAAATAAAGTAAACAAGAATAACCCAAAGCTCAAACAATTTTGCTTTCTAAGATGAGAGTATTAAAATAGCCCGCCCACATGCTGGGATCCTGCCTCTGTCTCGTTCGTCCTAACTTCTAAGAGATATGATTTCAAAAAGCTTAAACAGTGTTTGGTTGGTGTGCGTAATACAACTACACGGGAGCGTTTCTTTACGGGAGCAATTATAAGCTTGGTGCAATACAAACTATGACAGTTTGCACAGCGGGCCATGAACCGTGAATGGTTTACAGATGCATGTCCCTTCTGATGCCCGGACCTTTGCCTCCCTCGTGTCCTAACATGACCCCAAAAAAGCAACGACTGAGGGCATGATTATCAAGACATATCGTCTATTAATATTATGTTACTGTAAATATGGCGAGATTGTCACTTCGTCCCTCTCTTTATAATATTTCTTTACATGCTATGTCTTCTTCTTCTTCTTCTTCTTCTTCTTCTTCTTCTTCTTCTTCTCTTCCTCATTTACACTCAACTGGCCGGAAGATAATAGCATGTGTATCACCTTTATTTTTTTTTAAATCGTTTTTATATAGCGCTTTTCCAGCTCAAGAGCTGCTCAAGGCGCTGGTCGATACAGGATCTCACTAAAGCCGCCGAACTGAGTTTGCAGCGTTTAGTTGAAATACTCGTATAGCTACACACAGAGGAAAGGGCTGAACGCTTTCCAATGTTTTCCTCTAGCTATTAATGGGCTCCGATCACGTTGTACAGAAGCAGAGGGCACGGTGTATACCTGTCGTCGCCAGGGCAAGCGTGTATAGAAAAACAATGCCGCGAGGAACGGTTAGTACAACCGTACCTTGCTCACATTATAGCTCCCACGTTCCAGCATTCTTGTAAATGCATGGGCTCACATGAAAATTCCCTAGATTCAACGCATTATACAATATTATACAGCTTATTGACAGGGGTGTCAGAATGGTGCATTCTCATCATCATCATCATCATCATCATCATCATCATCATCATCATCATCATCATCATCATCATCATCATCATCATCATAATCATCATCATCATCAACATCATCATCATCATCGTCGTCATCATCATCATCATCAGCAGCAGCAGCAGCGTCGTCGTCGTCATCGTCATCATCAATATCATGTATGTACAGATGGATGGATAGATGGATGGATGGATGTAATTATTTTATAAAACGCAATTCCAAACTAAAAGGTCGGCCTGCTCCAAGCCCTCACACGCACTTTCTCACCCAAGCACATGCAGAATACAAGACTGTACAAAACATGGAGCAATACAAAAACAGGTACCAACAACTACATACATGAAACATATGTTGTAAAAAAAATTAAATATAAGCAGTCAAAGTGATAAGAGAAACAATCGGTAAATGAAAAATCAAATAATATTGGGAAGCACTGCAATGGTGGTGGGTGGGGTTGGGTAGAGGGGGGGGGGGGATGTATCCTGCTTTTGGAAATAAAAGCGACAAAATTATCAAAGCTTACGCGTGGTAAAATCCACCTCGATCCAGTGCCTATGAAATGGAAATAAGTGCAGAGAAGACCAAAATGATGACCAACGACATCAAAGGCATCAACATGGACATCAAAGTCCAAGGCCAATCCCTTAACACAGTGCATAGCTTCAAAGAATTAGGAGCCATTGTATCAGACAATGGGTCCCGACAGGAAGTCCTCTCCAGTATCGCACAAATAACTGCAGCCCTGACAAGGTTGAAGCCCATTTGGAAAGACAGGACCATCAGACTACATTCCAAGGTAAGGCTGCTGCGCTCCCTCGTCATCTCAATCTTCGCTTGCGAAACATGGACTCTCAAGGCAGATCTACAACGAAGAATATAAAGCATGGAGATGAGGTGCTACAGAAGACTTCTGGGCATTTCCTATACCCAGCACATCACCAACGACGAAGTCCGACAGACCATCACACAAGCCATTGGACAACATAATGACATGCTCACAGTGGTGAAGAACCGGAAACTCCGATGGTATTCACACTTTTCTGCTATCCTATGCACCAACGGGAATCCCCTCAATGAAACATACTTCCGGTTTTTTTCTCCGCGTGTTTTAGTGAGTTATTTCCAAATATTCAAGAATAATAACATGTGTCACTGGCCACCTGTATCGTACCCTCACATATTTTTATTTTTTTTGCTGCAGTTTATTATCCCTTTCTATCGCCAGTGGCGCGCCTAAACCCTACCTACCTAACACTATTTGTGAATTTTTGAAAAATATTCGGAAAAACATAACGCCCAGATGCTGGCTCGAACCCACACCTGTCAGGCGCCATTGGTTTCTGGCTTGTGGACAAGGCAAGTTAGGCCCGCCTTAGCCCACTTGGCCACAACGCTCGCCTAACATAGTCAGTTACTTCGTGTTTTGTGAAGGTTGCGACGGCGAAGCTATGGAAAACTACAAGAGTTTTCAGGTCCTGTTTTACTTTCTGTCGATGATCGACGCACCTCCGAAGTCGCCACAAATGCAGGCCTCTACGATTGTTTTTTGCATCCTTTCACCGAGTATGTACTTCCTCCACCGTTTTTATACTTATCCCACTCGTTTTCTGGCTCTAACAATCGTCGTTTTCGGCAATTTGCCATATTTAAAAGTCATGCATCAAGCTTTGATAAAAGCAAAACAAGCTAGACCGGAACTTGGTTTGATGCTAACCTCGTTTTAATTTATAATGGCGATACCCACGAGTTTTTATGAGAGGTGCCGGAAAGTTGTGAATGGTCACGTCACCAGAGCATCAAGCCTTGCAAAAATCGTCCTGCAAGGCACGATGCAATGAGGTAGCAGAAGAGGGAGACAGAAAAAAAAAGTGGTAGGACAACATTCGAGAATGGACTGGTTTAACACTGAACGAAGCCATGAAAACAGAGAAAGATGGATTACGCTGATTAAACGATCAACTGTGGTGCCCCAACGACCTTAGAGTAACGGGATAGGATAGGATAGCATAGCACCCATAGATGGCTAAAATTAGTGCTGAAAGAATCAACGACTGAACGAATGAACACAAAGAATTCAATGATTGAATACATGAACGAATGAACAAACATCAACATTGAAGTTTTAACATCTGCATCCACCATTGTCGCTATAGCCGACAAATATAACCTTCACATGTAAGATGGGGCTGAATCAGCCTAAATCAACATTGAACCACCAGAAAAATCATATTGCTGAGATGGATAGTGATAAATGGCCCCTTTTAGGTTCCCTACCGCGGGATTCGAACGTGGGTCATTGAAGTGCCAGGCAAACGCTCTACCGCTGAGCTACGTCTAAACAAATTATTCATAGAAAATAATATTAATACTGTTATCACACAGTACAATGATGTAAAAAAAAAATTACCTGATAATGAATTGATGCTGACAATCGCATCTATTATATCGTGTACACAGATAGAAAAAGTTTTATAATAATTTTATTCGATGTATTTTAGATGTTAAGATGATGGTGCTTCATTAGGTTACATTGTTTAATCAGTATAAGTTCTTATGGGTTTGTTGTTGCTGCTTTATTCTTTTTCTTCAATTTTGTTTTCTTTTTATCATTATTATTTATGATTTATTTATTTATTGGTATTCCCTTTTTCCACCTTATCATTTATATTATTTTGTTTCTTTGTTTTGTAGTCTAAAATCACATAATTTGTGAACAGACTTTAAATAAATTGATTGAATGGAATTGAATTGAACTTAATGAATGAATGGAAATGGAATTATAACTAGTTTCAAACAAAATACATGATTTGGTAAGAATTGCTGGATAAAAAAAAACCACAGACCTCCACAGTGTCACTCCTAGTACTGTGTAAGCGTTCATTGCCGTTTGACGTTCTCCTTGTCGTCGTTGTCCACAAAAGATGGTCAAGATGAGAGGTATGGGTCTGGGGGTGTTGGGATGGGAGTGGGGAATGGGGGAAGCGGATCTTTGGACTTTGAACGAAAAGGCAGTCGTTTCGGTTTTTCGAGATTCAATAGTATCAATCAATTTTCATTCTCTTCAGCTGAGTTTTAAAAGATCAATCGTTTCTATAATTTCCTGTGGCTTTCAAATTCAGAACGGTTCTGATTTTCAGATCGATCGATCTCCATAATAATTCTGTTTGCAACCATACGCGTTTTAGTACAATTTAAAAAAAAATATATTCAAAGAACATTAAACTGGAAACGGCTAAACCAAACGTCAGCAAAACAATAGTATTTCTGCTGATAAAGCATTTCTAACAATATGCGAACTTCTCATCTTCTATTTTCAATGTCACCTTGTGTTCTTTCTGTTGTTGTTTGCTTTTGTAGTAGTAGTAGCAGTAATAGTAGCAGTAGTAGTAGCAGTAATAGTAGTAGGAGGAGGAGGAGAAGTAGCAGTAGGAGTAGTAGCAGAAGTAGCAGTAGTAGCAGTAGTATTAGTTGAAGCAGTATTACTAGGAGCAGCATTAGTAGTAGTAGCAGTAGTTGTAGTAGCAGTAGGATGAGGAGCAGCAATAGCAGTAGTATTAGCAGAATTAGAAGTAGTAGTAATAGTAGTAGAAGCAGTAGTAGTGGCAGTATTAGTAGTAGTAGCAGTAGTAGTAGTAGCAACAGCAGTAGTAGTAGCAGTAGTAATAGTTTTTTTTTTAAAATAAATCTGTTTAGACTTTACTATATTTTCTCTAAAGTATTATTTGATTTCTTTTCTCTAGTTTGCTTTCTGTTCATTCTCATTATCGCATGTACTTATTATTATCTGAGCAACACCAATCTATCCGCACTTTTGTCTTTCTTTTCTTCTTCATTCTCTCATGTTCTTTCTAGCCTCTTCTCTCTTTCAATTTCCCATATCACATACAATAATCTTTTTCAATAACGAACAATTCATATTTTTATTTTCTTTCCAATCTTTTGTCCCACACAAATAAATCTTTAATAAAAAGCTTAATACAATTTATATTGTCAACAATCGTCCTTTTCTCCATTTTAACATTCTATTTTGAAAACTCTGCTGGCAAAACGTGCGCAATTCTATCAATCAAAGGGGTGCTTTTACTGGAATGTCATTAAAAAACAAATTAAAGCACAGAAATTTAATTCAAAACGTTAGAGTTTAGGCAAAAATTCAAAACTCAGATTGAAAGTAGTTTTGACACGAAGATTGATTCTATCCTAATCAAAATAATAAAATTAAAATGAAAGTATATTCCATTTCTTTCTAAAAAATAATCTTCATCATCATAGCCCTATTAGCCTAACCATCATCATCGTCATCATCATCATCATCCACCATCATCATCACTGAAACCCAAATGTCTATACAATCTATTCACTACGGAGAAGAAGAAGAAGAAAGAAAGAAAGAAAGAAAGAAAGAAAGAAAGAAAGAAAGAAAGAAAGAAAGAAAGAAAGAAAGGAATATAGAAACAAAAAAAGAAAGATTGAAAGTTAAAAACTGCATGACAAGTGTTGGAATAGAAAACACTAAAACGAACGAAGAAAAAAAAAGAAGGAGGAGGAGAAGGAAGAAGAAGAAGAAGAAGAAGAAGAAGAAGAAGAAGAAGAAGAAGAAGAAGAAGAAGAAGAAGAAGAAGAAGAACGAACGAACGAACGAACGAAAGAAAGAAAGAAAGAAAGAAAGAAAGAAAGAACTAGACAGAAAAAAAAATTAATGTACACTGAAGTTTAACGTCTACCATTGCTGATATGGCAGACGGGGATAACCATCCCACTGAAAGAGGGGTAGGGACCTAAATCAACACTGAACCACCAGAGCAATCACACTGCAAAAATGGACAATGTGAAAAATAGTCACCTTTTATTTCGCCCACCACGGGATTCGAACCTGGGTCATCGATACGCCAAGAAAGAAAGAAAGCTAGAAGAAAAAGAAGACTGTTAACTGCATAACAAGCGTTGGAATTTAAAAAAAAAAACGAGAGAGAAGGAAAGAAGAAGAAGTAGAAGTAGAAGAAGAAGAAGAAGAAGAAGAAGAAGAAGAAGAAGAAGAAGAAGAAGAAGAAGAAGAAGAAGAAGAAGAAGAAGAAGACTGTTCACTGACAAGCGTTGAAAATAGAAAAGCTTCGGCCAGTGATGGGGCGAGTCCGATGTGGTCATCAATCATTGAGAGGAAGAGGGAATGGAGGGAGAGGGTGGAGGGTAGTCTGGGAGGTGCATCAAGACGGGCGCTGGACAGGTCACTGACGTTGAAATGTGCGTCCTGTACAACTCTTTAATGACCCCCAATACCCACCCCACGCCAACACCGTTTAACCCCCTCCATTGCCCCCTACGTTCTCCCGCCCCCTTTCTACTCCCAATGTACAACATATTCTCTGCGCGCTTCCAATATTTCCATCTCGGTTAGCCTTCTCTCTCCATCTGTACGGGAATGCTTACAAACTCGGAAACTGGATTTCCACCAGCCTCTTGACAACGATGATGACGATGGTGATGATGATGATGATGATGATGATGATGATGATGATGATGATGATGATGATGATGAAGAGGAGGAGGAAAAGGGGATGAGGAAGAAGAGGAGGATGAGGATGGCGATGAGGGCGATGGTGAAGATAATGGACAGAAACAGACTGTAGCTGATCCGGGCCCATTCAACCCCTGAGCTCTATCATCCGAAAATTATTTGAAATGGATTATCAGATGTTTGTAAATGCCACGCAACTCCAAAAGTCTCCTACCCCCTCGCAACTCCCTCACAAACGGAATACTACCAAACAAACCATTGAATCTGTCAAGACCCGGATGAACGTAAACAAACTCAAATGAACTATGACAAAACTGAAATTATTCCCATAGCTACTGATCATAAATCTCTGACTCAGCTACCATCACACTCTCAGACACGCAGATTGAATTCTCTCAGACTGTCAAAAATATGGGCGTTCACCTTGACAGGACACTTTCAACGGAACTCCACATTAACAATCTCTGCAAAGCTATTTTCATGGAACTCTGCAGGATCAGTCACATAAGACCCTTCTTAACAGTGGGTGCCACACAAAAGTTGATGTCAGCTTTTGTACTGTCCACAATGGACTACTGCAACTCCCTGTGTGTGGGTCCTCCCAACATTCTACTGGACAAACTTCAAAAAGCACAAAATAACGCATTCCGCATCGTGCTCAAGAAGCGCAAATTTGACAGAGCAAAACCGCTCCTTCGGGAACTCCATTGGCTGCCAGTACGCGCGCGTGTTGAATACAAAGTCGCGATGCTTTGTTACCACAGACTGCATGGTCTAGCATCTTCCTATCTGTCTGAGCTCTTGACGCCATGTCGTTCATTCAAATCTATCCGTTCCGCCGACGCTAGTCACCTTTCTGTGCCACGCATCAAGCTGGCGACGTATGGTCGTCGCTCATTCTCCTTTGCGCGCCTATATTTTGGAATTCCTTGTCTTAGCCTCTCTCTGACACTCCTACTTTATCTGCATTCAAATATATACTGAAAATACATCTTTTCCATGTGCACCTCTTGAAATAATTCCTCCTCCCCCCTCCCCTCCCCGTCAGCCTTTCTTCAAACTCTTTACAGTACTCATCGTAACCTTCATCTTCATAGTCGTCATCATCGAAAGCATCATAATTACTATATCATCATCGTACCATCATCACCGTCGTTGTCATCTTCTTTATCGCTGTCATAATCATTGTCATAATCATCATCACCACCACCATCATCATCATCATTGTCACGTGGGGTTTATGGGCTCTGCACAATGGAATTATGGACCCTCACGTTTATTCGGTGGGAACTGCTAGTAGGTCACCCTATGAATTACTTTAATAAATTTATTTGTTTAGCTCGTTCTGTGTTAAGGTTGGGATACAGAAATAGATAGAAAAATGGTAAAAGATTACTGTCACACTAGCTTTCACACGGCTATGAATCATATGTAGTCCAGCCACTTGATAACAGTTAAAATCACACATTTATTTCTTCTACTCTATACAAGATTCTCTAAGTACTAATCTAACTTAAAATGTCTCAGTCACTGCTAATAGTTCGATCGCTGATAGTCTATGCAGCTGTTCTATCTTCATCGGGCACTTGCTAGTATATCTCATGTAGATTTGGACTACTGTGGTCCGTGTTACAGTTTCTGGAGAGTTGGACTACTGTGGTCCTGCTATGATCAGTTTAAGTGCACCTTGGCGTGTTCACTTAACTGCTAGATGGTGCGTGCGAAGTCCTTCTGTGAGGTAGCTTCTGGTACACCTTTGTCGTTGTGTAGTTGGGTTCCCTTGCCACGCTGTGGGGTCTGACAGGGTGTTTTACCGGGTCGCTCGTTCCGTCTTGTGCGGTAGAGGTTCCTCAACCAACTAGTCGTTTCTGTGGAGTGGGGTGCACAGGATAGCTCGGGATAGCTCGGGATAGCTCGCCTGCTCGTCTGTAATATAAGAGACGAAATTCTGCACAACCCTGAATAATCGGTTTGTGCAGAGCGTCTCACTGAAAGCCAAAGTAGCCCTCAGTGATAGCTCCACATCTCTATACATAAGCGACGAACATTCTGCTACTTCCGGGTTCCACTGGAATCTCACTCTAAATTCCTATACATATATAAATATCAAACGTGGCTAACTATACACATACAGAATTAATAATATTATAAACATTCCGTGGTACAGCCACTGGTCTGCAAACATACATATAAGTTAAACAACAGTGGTTCCGTACGGGATACAACATGGCGGCGTAACCGGTCGTGTTTCGCCTCGTGGTCGGCTCTTCCACATGGTCACG
>CM072512.1:45640307-45655307 GCA_036898135.1 Oncomelania hupensis
GGCCCTATTAATAGTAACAGCCTTTGGCTAGCCAGCCAACATTCTGGAGCTAAAAATAGCAGCTACCAAAACCGGTAAGAGATTGAACCCGTATAAACAATAGCTCGTAAGTTGTTGTTTTTTTTAATTTGATAAAATAGAATAGGAGTACTTCCTAAATAGCTGTCAACATGTATTTTGTACCGCACTTCATGGGAAGCAACTCTCATTGACCTACTTTCGGTTTATTTAGGGATAATGCCTATTTACCCTACACCAGACACCAATGTCGCACACTTCAAGCTGCATGGTTCACCAAGGAATACGGTCAAAGGTCACACGGCAGTATTGTATAAAAACAGGGGAATAGTCCAAGATATAAGGCCCAAAATAGTAGTGAATCGTGCAAACTCGTGCTACAAGTGTGAAAAATGGATTAATGTGTTCTTTGTATGTCCAAAATGACTTTTTGACGCAGGGACATTATTATTTTTGTTTACAAATTTGATATTAGATGAATGAAACGGAGTTCGTTTAGCAGACGATTATGGAAGTGCACTGATCCGGAGTAAATGTTATTTTCAAACAAAATGTATAAATAAAATATTTAAAAGCTCTAGGTACTTGCTGTTACCATCTGTATGATTTTACAGGTGTTTGATTCGTCGAACAAAATCGTATTTTTTTGTATTTGTTGGTTTCTATCTTGCACGTGACTGAACGCTCGAAGCGAATCCAAAATGGCGTCGTCCGTGTTATTGTTGTCAAGGCATACGATAGCTTGCAGTTTTGAGATTTCACTAACCACATCTCAACCAGTTCTGAGTTTTTTCATATGCTGACCAAACATCAAAGGTATGTACCATTTATGATTCTCCCATTTGAATTGGTTTGATTCGAGCAGTAGATAATAATAATAAATACGTTGATGAAGGCGTACGATGTATGCCAGTATTTTCATTTCAGGCTATTGCCTAGCTATTGTCTTTCCGTATTCGCCCACAATCATGTTGATTTATACTGGCGCTTTCAAAAAGGTTCCGCGCACGCTTCACGTCAGGCGATTCTCTCAATAACAATCCAGGTTACCAGGTTGGGGGAAGGGGAAGGTGTAGTGAGGATGAATGACTAATCATGGCTGCGGCAGACCCTTGACACGAACGTGTCAACAGTGTTGAGATGATGTGTAAAACTTTTAGGCGGCGTACACGTAACAATGTAGGCTATTTTATTTGTTGCAATCATCTACATTAGTATCATTCGGGTTAGTAATAGAGCTATTATGTTCTGAAAAGAACTTTGTTTTGTTTCCTTAGTGTGATTTGTTTGTGTGCCGAAACCTTGCAAGTGGGTTGGTTTGACTGTCAACACATCCCATATAAACCACTATAATTAATGTTTAAGTCATTACATGACATAATAATTTTTTAACTGAAGCTACATACTGTGTTTGTTTGTCTGATTTTAGACAAGCAAGATGTCCGACTACAGCCTGTAGCTGAAAGGATTTGAAATGGATCCACTACCATCTTCAAGCTCAACCTCTCCACCTACGACAGACTGGAGACTGTGTGCATTGTGCCAGACCAACACAAGAGAGAGTCTACAGTGTCCTGCAAACAACAGTAAGGCCTTGACTACAGGATCCAGCTATAAAACTGTAGCTGACAACTTGCAGAAATTTGCAGAACTTAGATGCCCTCTGCCAGTGCTCACTGAGTTGTCAAGATTAGACGAAGGCTCGGGAATAGAAAAAACATTTATTGACAATGCAGCCAAATTTCACCGCTCATGCCGATACAAGTTCAACACTACTCAATTGAAGAGGAAGGCCACTTCATCACAGTCAATCGCAACATCTATGTCAGATTCTGCAGACTTTGTTCATGAAAATGACCCAGAGCCGACACCTTCAAAGAAGCAAAGGAGACAAACTACATCAGGTGAAAAGCAATCTGAACACATTTGCTTTTTGTGTGATAAGATATCACCTCTTTCTAATCTTAGACAAGCTTCTACATTTAAGCTTGATGCTAAACTTCGCCAATGTGCGTCTGATCTACAACACAGTTCCCTTTTGGCAAAACTTAGTGGTGGTGATGTCATTTCAAAAGAAGCAAAATATCATCCGAGTTGCCTTCTGACACTATACAGAAAAGCACATCAGAAGCAAGACCAAAACAATCATGAATCCCACAAAGACCGGAACACACAAATGTTGCATGGCCTTGCATTTGCAGAGGTGGCCGAGTTTATTGAAGAGAAGCGACTCACCGATGACGGAACTGGCCGTGCAGATCGGATGACAGTTTTTAAGCTTGCAGATTTGTCTAATTTGTATCGTGAACGTTTGTTGCTGATGGGGCTGAATGCTGACATAGTTCACAGCACACGATTGAAGACACGTTTACTTAATCGTTTCCCGGACATGAAGGCCTTTCAGGAAGGTAGAGACGTTCTTCTTGGGTTTGATAACCAGTTGAGTAGTGCACTGAAGACTGCATACACTGAAGATTTTGATGATGAAGCTGTGCACCTAGCCCGAGCTGCACAGATTGTGCGGAGGGATATTTTCAATACAAAGGATAATTGGACTTTCAATGGATCGTTTGATAAAAGCTGCCAGTTTGAGAGTGTTCCAGAATCTCTGCAGGCACTCATGAAGATGATTCTACAGGGTCCAAGTGTAAAAGATGCCAGTTCTGTGAAAAATAAAGCAGCTCTGTCCCTTGCACAGCTCCTCAAATTCAATTGTGTGAAAAGTGCAAAAGGAGACAGCACATCAACACGCCATTTAAAGGAGAGAGAAACGCCTCTTCCACTTTACCTTGGTATGTTGGTCCATGCACAGACCCGTAAACGTGATTTAGTTGACAATTTGTTTGGCTTGGGATTGAGTGTCAGTTATTCTCGGGTCCTTGAAATTTCTGCGGAGATGGCTCAGAGGGCATGCAAGCAGTATGAAGATGAAAACGTGGTCTGTCCCTTTAAGCTAAAAAAGGATCTCTTCACGTCAGGGGCAATTGACAACATTGATCATAATCCCAGCTCAAGCACATCACGAGACTCTTTCCATGGCACTTCAATTTTACTTTTTCAGCATCCTAAGAGAAATGCAGAAGGAACTGAGCGACGGTGTGCTAGTCCACTGGAAGGAACTGTCCATAAATCTGTCCCAGAGCTGCCGGTATTCTACCGGAAAGTACCACCTGTATGCATGAAAATGCCGGTGGAACCCCCTGCACCTCAGCATCAAGGTCCAGTCCAACCTGAAAGCAATTTCTTCAATCCTGCCTTTCGAGCTGAACAGTCCTGGCTTGATCACGTGCGAAGTGCAGGTATATTATCGTTACACTTTATTTGTCATCTTCTTGCTGTTATTTTTATCAATACTTTTATGTAAGCGCACAGAGCTGGCAACAATTGTGCCCACACCACCCCCATTGCCCTACCCCTACCCTTTCCTTCGCCGAACAGCGAAAAAGACACTGAGAATTAAGAATAAGATGATGACATTTTTATGTTTGCATTCAAGGTAATCTGAATAATCATGAATATCAATTATATTGCAATACTATATTACATGTATTCAGGTACGGTGAAAGTGCCAGAATAAATGCATTTTTTTTATATTGTTCTGCTGCAGCCCAATATTTTGTCAATGTAACTTAGTATTGTATTTTTATATTTTCAGGATCAAAAGACCTGACTGAAGCCCAACTTTCTTGGGGTGCCTACCATGCTTCACAACAGTCGCCTGCTGCAGACGTGACACCAGGAGAGTCTTGCTTGCTGCCACTCTTCAAGGACCTGTCAAAGACTCCCGCTATGATCAAGCATGGTATGGATATGATCAAGAAGGCAGTGGAGCATCTCAATCATGGGCAGACTCCTGTCATCGCTATGGATCAACCTCTCTATGCTCTTGGCAAGCAGATACAGTGGAAGTGGCCAGCCAGTTACGGTGAGAAACACTTTGTGCTGATGCTCGGGGGTCTACACACAGAAATGGCTTTTCTGAAAGCCCTTGGGCATTTGCTTTCCAGCAGTGGCTGGACTGAGACTTTAGTTGAAGCCAACATTGCATCATCTGGTACAGCCGACTCTTTTCTGACTGCAAGCCACATTACAAAAACACGCTATGCTCATCAAGTGACTGCCTGTGTTCTTTATGACTTGATGAAGAAGGCATATGAACAATCTGTAGCTGAAAAACAACAAAATGAAGAATCTTCATTTGAAAACTGGTGCGATGCCAAAGCCGAAGAGTCTCCAATGTTCAAATTCTGGTCGCTGGTGCTAGAATTGCAGATGACACTTCACGTTTTTTTGACTTCTCTTCGTTGCGGGAACTTTAACGTGTACGTTCAGAGCCTCAAGAAAATTGTGCCTTGGTTTTTTGCATTTGATCAGTGCAATTACGCAAGATGGTTGTCAGTGCACATCCATGACATGGAAAGACTAAAAGAGCTGTGTCCTGCTGTCTTCGAGCAGTTTGACCAGGGAAACTTTGTTCTCCAGAAGAGTTGTCGACCCTTCTGTAAACTGGCTTTGGATCAAGCACATGAACAAAACAATGCAGTCATCAAGGGTGATGGAGGAGCTATAGGTTTGACAGAGAACCCTGCTGCTTTGCGTCGTTGGATGATAGGTGGGCCAGAAGTGTCACGCGCCATTCAAGAGTTTGAAGAAGCATTTGCGGCCGACAAGCCCAATAGTCCCAGCAGTAGTACAAAGCACCATGAACAAAACAAATCATTTCAAGAGAGATTCAAAAGTGACATAGATAATATGCTGAACACTATCGAACGCTATGGCAATCCGTTCATGGACAACAGCAAAGACCTCTTGGTGATGCACAGCAAGGACATTGTCGACCCAACTGTTGTCACATCACTTAAATCCATGCACTCCATAGGACTTGACCAGTACCAAAACTTTGAAAGTAAACGACTTCATACGCGCCAGACAAAGATTTTTCATCCCCTGAAAAAAAACAAACTGGCAACAATGTCTAGTCCAAAGAATAGAACAATTAGCAGGAGTTCTCAGCAAACATTACTTTTGAAGAGAAACTGCAGCCTATTCAGCAAGCTTTTCATCGCATGTTTGACACGAGGCGGCAATCTGCGTGAATTCTTCATGCATGAGAACTATCCCTTCCCTCCTTCTCTATCGGATGGTGGACTCCTACGTCAGACACAAAAGTCTGCTCTTCTTGAATGCTTACAGCCGCACTTCACCGCACATGAGACTGGGGCCATTCCACCTGTGAACAT
This sequence comes from Oncomelania hupensis, assembly GCA_036898135.1. Classification (NCBI taxonomy): domain Eukaryota; kingdom Metazoa; phylum Mollusca; class Gastropoda; order Littorinimorpha; family Pomatiopsidae; genus Oncomelania; species Oncomelania hupensis. Next base: position 45,645,566 of record CM072512.1, read on the forward strand.
GGTCATTATTGATGGAGCTGCAGCGGTTAACATGGTCCCACCCAGCAATGCAAGAAGCTTTGGGGATTATGCGACAACAGTCTTCATCCCCTTTCTTTTAAGTCAGCTTCAGCATGCTTCACACCGCCTGGATGTAGTGTGGGACATGTACACCGCAGACAGTTTGAAAGCCCAGACATGGAACAAAAGAGGAAAAGGAATCAGGCGCAGGGTGACAGCTGGTACCATCATTCCAGCCAACTGGACCAGTTTTCTTAGATGTATCGACAACAAGAAGGAGCTGTTTGGTTTTTTGGCAGACAACATTGCACAACTAGAAACTGACAAGGTGATTGTGACCACAAAGGGACAATTTGTACTATGCAATCAAGCCATGCCTGCTGGTCTCGAGGCACTCCAACCTTGTAACCACGAAGAAGCCGATACGCGAATGATTCTGCATCTCGCCAAAGCATCAAAAGACCACAAGACATTTCTTATCAGAACTGTGGATACAGATGTGGTGGTCCTGTCTGTAGCTGCAGTTGTCAACCATGAAGTTGAAGAGCTGTGGTTGGCCTTCGGCACTGGCTCACACTTCAGGGTTCTACCAGCTCATGAAATCACTGCATCATTGGGTCCATCCAAAGCAAAGTCTTTACCAATGTTCCATGGCTTGACAGGCTGTGATACCGTCTCAGGCTTCAATAATATTGGCAAGAAGAAGGCATGGCATGTTTGGGACGTTTACGAAGAGGTCACAGCCTGCTTTTTGAGATTGTCATCTGCACCTTCTTATATCAGCGACCTCGACATGGCAATCATTGAGAGATTTGTGGTTCTGATGTATGACAAAACCAACAATGAACTTGATGTGAACAGTGCCAGGGTCAACCTCTTCACGAAAAGATCTCGCCAATTTGACAACATTCCACCAACAAGTGCAGCACTTCTGCAGCATGCCAAGCGAACTGTGTACCAGGCGGGACACATCTGGGGACAAGCGTTTGTGACAACACCACAGCTTCCAAATCCATGTGACTGGGGATGGCAGTACTGTAAAGGCCAGTGGCAGCCTTTCTGGACTCATCTACCTCAAGCTGCTGATGCATGCAGGGAGCTGATGAAGTGTTCTTGTGTAAAAGGATGCAAGAAGAGATGCACGTGTGTCCGTGAAGGGCTCAAGTGCATGGCTTTGTGTTCTTGCAGTGGTGACTGTGTTCAGAATGGAATGGGTGGTGCTCACTGACTCTACATGTACAGGTAATGATCTTGCAGTGGTGACTGTGTTCACAATGGAATGGGTGGTGCTCACTGACACTCTTTTTTTGCACCCGTAACGAACTGTCATTGTTTCAAGCCTTATTGTTACTCCTAACGGAGAAATTCAGTCAATCAATGGATTTAAACCATTACTGATGATTTCAATGACAGACTTATATAGAAAGCCGATTTTAGGTGATATCATTTGCTTGTTAAAATAAGACCATTTTGTAATACTGAATTTCAAACTGATGTAATGCATACTGAATTTCAAACTGATGTGTAAAAGGGCCGGATCACTTACATTTGGGAGGGGGGGGGTGGTCCAAAATTAATGTTGGAGAGATTGCTGGCCGGTGCAAATTCGAAGACGCGTAGCGGTTGAATGATGTAGGGGGGGTCTGGGGGCGTCCCCCCCCCCAGAATTTTTGAGAAGAATGGTGCGAATTTGTACAATCTTGTGTCATTTTTAATCTGTTTTTTTCACTTTCATAAACACTGAAATAACCACCTGAAGCAGAGATTTGACCTGTCTTGGGTATGCCTTTATTTTGTTTTTTCATCAAGGCGGTCACAGTTGATACTTCAGTGTATCAAAGTTTTATGTTGTATAAATGGCAGACGCCTATACATGTAATGTGTATTGAATGGTGTGAAATGTCAGATGGCTGGTTAATCGACTTAAATGAATCAGCTTGAATTGGCGCCTCACGGCCTTGTTTCCCGTTTACGCACTGCACTGTGCAGGGTGATATTTTTTATGGGTTGAAAAGGGGGGGGGGGGTCCATGGACCCCCTGACCCCCCTCTGGATCCGGGCCTGACTGTCTGTTGCATTTGTTTACTATGTCTCAAAGGATTTGTGGAATTATCACAAATGTTTGTCATAGTTAAATGAGTTATGTGTATTTTAATGGTATAAAACGCGTGTTTCGGCAGCCATTTTGGATTATGTAATCATGTTTGTTCGAAGTTTTACAACAAAATGTTCCTTCATGACATCTAAGATTGTTCAGAACATCAAGACAAACCCGTCCTGTTATGATTTTGTCCAGATTGTGTGCTTTTTTGGGGTCCTAATCAAATGAGAAGATTATGTTGGTAGCCATTTTGGATTACGTCACCTAATTTTGTTCGAAGTGTAAACTCACAATGTCCCTGCGTCTAGAATTATTCGGGACATCAAAACAAACATTCCTGCCAAATTTCATACTTGTTACATGCAAATGCACAATTCTATACCTTACATCTTGGACTAGAAGTAACACCCGATCAGAACCGAAACGGAAAATTCTAACTTACGCGGTTGGTTTGAGCAACGTAAATCCACTTCATCATCGTTTAATGTTTTATTTTTAAAAGTGCGAATTTTAGGGTAAAGCCACTGTCGCCAAAAAGAAAACAAAGCATAGGGATTGGGCATCTTCAATAACAATTTAAGACGTAACTGGACGAGTTAATATAAGGTACAGCATTGAACAGAGAGCAAAGGCAACTCTGGAACTCTCTCAGGAACACGAAATGCGCCGACTAACATATTGCCAGACAGACGAGTCAAGACAGACACACTGCGTGGCTGAAACTTGCTGAGGTTTGCGTCCTCCTCTGTTAGCTACTTGCTACTGAAAAGAGGTGGAAACTTAAGCCTCGGCGGTTCTCAGCCGGGCAGTGTAGAACGTTTTGCTATTTTACGAACTACCTTCCTAAACCTGTTCGACGTTTACGTTATAATATAGCGTATAGGCTGAGACAAGCAGCCTTCATTTCGGGGACCGCACGACGTCAACAGTGACGTATATTACGCTCGTACATTTGTCAGTAACACACACGCTGTTGGCACCGGACGACCACAGCACCTTACTCACCCCGTTCCCCCCTCCCCCTCCCTCGCCAGCTGTGAGGAATTCTCAACCCGAGTTATTCTCTCCTAACGCACTGTATCTTCTGTTCTAGACAAGGTCGTCTTGTTTGGTAGGTTTTGTTCACGTCAAAATTATTATCACAATCATGATCCCCATCATAATCTCCTTCTACTGCTTTCTTTCTTTCCTTCCTTCTTCCTTGTTTTCTTCTTCCTTTGTTTCTTTCCTTCTTTCTTTCCTTCTTTCTTTTCTTCTTCTTCTTCTTCTTCTTCTTCTTCTTCTTCTTCTTCTTCTTCTTCTTCTTCTTCTTCTTCTTCCGCTCTTGTCTTCCAGGTTGGACGGTTTTGAGACTGTTCTTGTGGTTGCGCTTTTTTTTGTTTTAATTGTTATCTCCTTCATATACTCGCCACCACCACCCTCTCTCTCTCTCTCTCTCTCTCTCTCTCTCTCTCTCTGTCTCCCTCTCTTTCTCCTTCCCTCCACCATCCTTACCCGATCTATTCCCAAACTTCTCACTCCACAATAGCAAAACCCAAACAAATCTGTCTGATTCCTCATCTTCCCAGAGCAAGGTTAGGGAAAACATATGCGTGCATTGACACACACACCTCGCTGGTTTGAAAACGCACCCCCAGTCTCTGGTTTCCGACAACAAGGGAGGTAGGACACATTGTTATGAAACAGTTCCAGCATAGCTCTCGAGCTAAAAATAATGAAATATGCTAAACGACAGCCGCGCGTACGTTACAAATACAAGGGCCGCGGACGAGATGAATGAGAGAGGAGAGTATGGCGAGAGTGGGGAGAAATGCGAAGAGAGATAGAGAGAAAGAGAGAGAGAGAAAGAGGGGGAGAGGGAAGAGAGAGAGAGGGAGAGAGAGCGGTAGAGAGAGGGTGGGGGAGAGAATGGGTGTGCGTGTTTATAGTTTAGCTTGTGTATGGAGGTGTTTGTGAGTGTATTTGCGTGTGTATTGGTGTGAGAACGCGCGCGTGTGTGTTTATCGTTGTGCTTGCGCGTAGGTGTTTGTGTTTCTATGCGTGTATTGTGTGTGTGCAACACTGGGTGCGTGTGTGAGTGTGTTTGTGTGTAAGTGTGTGATTGTGCATGCCTGAAAAAGTATGTTTTGTTATGAAGATAACCTTTATGTTGCAGGTGGTTTTATGTGTGCGCGCACGGCGTTCGAGCGTGTGTGTGTACTAGTGTTTGTGTGCGTGTGTGTGAAAGAGAGAGAGAAGGGGAGGGGGTGGGAAAATAGTGTATTTGATTATGTGTGTGGGGTGGAGCGGGGGAGTGAGGGCGTGCGAGCACGTTGAGTGTCAAAGGAACACAAGGGAGGAGGTCGAGACGAGGACAAATGTTGGAGAATGTGGTAATGATGTAAGTGTAGGCAGTGTGAATGAACATTGAGGTTTAACGTCTACACCCACCATTGGCGATATGGTAGACGGGGATAACCATCAAAGGAAAAGAGGAGTAAGGACTTAAATCAACATTGAACCACCAGAGCAATCATACTGCTAAAGTGGACAGTAAAAACGGCCATATTTACATTTCGTCCACCACGGGATTCGAACCTTGGTCATTGGGGGGCCAGGCGACCGCTCTACCACTTGAGCTACGGCGGTTGGCTGTAGGTATAGCCTACCGGTAGTGTGAACAGCGCAAGACCTTAAGAAGGTAGGAGGGAATTAGAATGAGAAGGTGTAACACACTGGAAAGGCATAGATCTACTATGTTGGCCCCGTCACTAGTAAAAGTCTGGCACCTCCTTGTAAAGAAGAAAGACAAAGTCCCAAAACAAGAACAAGAGTTCTGGGGAAGTCAGAGCTTTTTTTTTTCTACACCAATAAAATTTATGTAATCCAATAATCTCTATGTACAAAGGTTTAAGCTTCATATAAAAGTTCACATTTCTTATAATGTTCACTCTGCATAAAAAAAGACAATGAGAAAGAAATCAAAGACGAAAATCCATGGGTACATAATTATGTTATAGAGACCTATATTATAAGGCCCCAAATGGAAGGATTTGTTTACAATTAACGACAACGGATTTACCTCCAAAATTCGAATGATTGTTACACTAAACAATGATAAAGTGGGCTTTTGATTCTCAATCTAACCGCTACAGTTTGAATTTTCTATTTTGGGTTTGGCAGAAAGTTATTTCCCCTGTATTTATTGGTTCAGCCATGTGACCTTTAACCCTATTTTTGATTGAACCACGCTTTTTAAAGTGTGCGTCTTTGCTGTCTGGGGTAGGCCAGGGTCTACTTTATAGACTATATATATATATATATATACTTTTAAAAGAGTTATGTTTGCGGTAAGCTTATTTTTTCAGTGTGAATGTTTTGTTCTATTTTATAATGATGTTTGTATTATATTTTGTTTTTATAAACGGGGTTCAATAAATTAGAGTACAGCATCAGCGTCCCCTGCGTGGGATTCCTTTATTGGACAATGACCGGCTGGTGGTGTGCCTTCAGTGTTACAGCTGGAGTTGTTTCAGCAGATCTTTTATGCGGACCAGGTGAGAGTCCTCTTTCAGCAAAGTTGTGGTCCTGATTTTGTGGTCCTGATTCGGCTCTTTGCAGTCCGCTGGACCACGACAGCAATGAATAACTAACTAACTCACTGCACATGTTGAAAGGATCTGTCGACAAGGAGTGGTCAAGAAGGGTTTCTTTAAGGCAAAAATGTGGAAAAAATTGTAAACTATACTGTAACGTTTTAACTCTGAGGTAGCTTTTTGTTTCTATTAAAGGGGAAAATTTGTAAACTTTGATATGACTTGTTTGACTTTTTATTGTTCTTTTCTTCTCCTGCCAATAAAAGACCTAAATACTTTTTAAGGCTCGTTCAATTGGCACCAATGTACCAGGTCGTCTTTCTCAGCCAGGAGGAGAAACAAAGAAAGCAAAAATAGAACGTCTGAGGAATCTTGGCTGTCGCAAAAATGATGACATGATGATGGCAGTTAATAACAATTTGCCTGTTTTGTAATGACTGCATTTGTGGTGAGGTACACAACGTGTCCCAGCCTCACCCAAGGGGAGAGGGTGGTTGGCACAATGTTTACCTGATGGCATCAGGCAGGGGGGGGGGGGGGGACGGGCCTTGTTGGCTGACGAGATAAATATGCTAGGATAAGGGATGGTTTTGGGGATTGGAATGGAGCCGATGGAGAAGGGAAGGGGCAGAGATTAGAGAGAAGGTAAAGGAATAAGAGAAATATGGTATGATAAGGAATATCTTTGGGATAGCGAAGCGTGTGTGTATGTGTATGAGTGTGTGTGAGAGAGAGAGAGAGAGAGAGAGAGAATTGACAATTTGATTCTTTAATGTCTTTAGCAACACATCCCTCAGACAGAGTTTAAAACAATTTATCAAACATTTCGAGAACATTTTAACATTTATAATGATTATCTAATGTTAATTTTAAAAAATATAAATAGGGATGCACAATCATTGCATGCAGCCTATGATAAATATGATCCTAAAAATATATTAAAAAGCGTTATTATATTATTTTTAATATGGTTGAACAAAACAAACACTCAATTTTATTCTTCTACAACACACCTACAGGGTGGGCCAATAAAATATTAACACTTTTTAATTGTACATACGTTTTTACAATGAGAACGTTTTCGAAAATTTTCTTCACAGAAACGTCACGGAAGCACCATATTATCTATCATTTGATACCAAAGATTTCCCACTTTTTCATTTGTTCTGTACACAGTTTAATAATTGATTATACGCTCAATCCACGCTCCTATTCTCTGGATTACTGTTGCAACACGCACATTGAAGTTTGTGATGACATTGCCACAAAACTCAAGTCAGATTCTCCGAATTTCCTGACGGATGCTGGTCTTCAGGGCCCAATGGTCTGTGGGTTGTTGTAGTTCACTCTCTCCTTCATGTTCCCCCATAGGAAGTAGTCTGCGGGAGTAAGCAGGTCATGAGTTGTCTATGCGCCATGAGATAAGCCTATCTCCAGGAAATAAATGTTTGAGGAAATCCAGTGAAAACATTGATTATGTTTGGTATTAAATGATAATTTGGACATTTTTGTGAATAAAATTTTCGAAAACGTTCTCATTAAATAAAACTTATTTACGATTAAAAAGTGGTAAAATTTTATTGGCCCACCCTGTACATACATTTGTTCAAACGGGACAAAGTGACCAATCTCTTAATTTATCATTTACATCATACTATACTATATCTGGACAGGCATATATTTCTGTGTGGGTCAAACTAAATATGAATATATATGTATGCAGTTTTGTTACCTGCTGCCACTGTAATATATTTGATATCGGTATGCAATTTCTGCGTATAGATTCATACGCAGGGCAAACAAACAAAAATTGATATTCATCTTCTAATTTGTGACCTCAAGGAGGGTATCCAATATCGACAGACTCGTCATGAACCACAACTTGCAGCATCTGAGGCCCGTTGCTCTGATTCTAAATCTCACTAGATCATCTCGGTACCATTTGTTTGTAAGAAAATGTATATACCTTTCAGCTTCACAAACGCGCTTAAAAGAATACAACCAACTGTGTTTATATAAACTTAAAATTTGTGTGTGCCAGTTTTTTTTTCAGAAACAGGTAATTTGTCAGAAAATTCTGATATATAAAACATAATTCATGAACAACATTTTGAGAAATCCAGACAATACCAAATCCATTTTCACATAAAATTCGTTTGGGCTTAGAAAGTCAGTTCAAATTACCTTTTTTGTATTGTGCAAGCATCATTTCAAAGGTCTGTCGGCTCACGAACGAACGAACGAAAAACGATGCTTAACGTCCTATTGCATGAGCGTTAAGGACAATAAAATTGGGCTAAAAAGCCCTCATCATACATATTTACCAGACCATTTGGTCTGGCTCACAGAAATGAATGTCGGCTCACTCTTGATATCGGCAGTTTAAGAACTCTCCTCCAGTATTTACCACAATTTATTTATGTTCTTAGGTACAAGGGATGCCGACCTGTTTCACCATACAGCATTTTGTTGGAGGCATGCAGAGGACCATTTTAAAATCGTTTTATAGCAAAGGTATGCATTTTTTCTTATCTGAGAATCACTTTCCTCCAACTCCACACCTCCGCCGAATATTTCACGATGGGTTCGATTTGCGAGTCAAACAGTCTGCAGAATATAAACGAGCTTGATACGTTACTTTTTCTCAATGATTAAGAGAGAGAGAGAGAGAAAGAGAGAGAGAGAGAGAGAGAGAGAGAGAGTGGGAGAGAGAAAGAGAGAGAGAGAGTGAGAGAGAGAGAGAGAGAGAGAGAGAATACGAACGAATACAAATGAATAATTCAAAGTCCAAACCCCCTTACAAGGGGTGTGTGCAACATATTCACAAAATATTACAATACAACAGCAGTCAAGTCACGCATACATCAAAACAATACAGTATTTCAGGTCCTGTGTATGAGAGAGAGAGAAGGTGGGGGTGAGAGAGAGAATACAAATACGAATAATTATTCAAAGGCCAACCCCCTAGGAAGGGGATTGTGGAACATATTCACAACATTATTACAGTACAACAGCAGTCAAGTCAAACACACCTCAAAACAATACAGTATTTCAAGTCCTTTGTATGAGAGAGAGAGAGAGAGAGAGAGAGAGAGAGAGAGAGAGAGAGAGAGAGAGAAAGAATCACTTGAGGTAGGCCTCATTTTGGTCTCTGCTACGCTGTGTGGGACCGACCGTAAATAACTTATTTAAGCAAGGGAGGAAACTGAGACCTCACAGCAACAACAACAACAAAAGGCTTGGAGGAATAAGTGTACAGGAAGGAGAGGGTGGGAGAGGGTGGGGAAAGGGTGTGAGGGGTAGGGGGAGGCAAGAATGTGAGGACGTTCTGGCAGGCGTGAGATGGCGATGCGATGGTGGTGATTTGAGAGGCCATGGTTCACTGAACCGTGCCGAGCATTCTTTCCTCCTCCCTCCTGGCACCGGTATGGCACCACGCTGAGACAAACACATGCCTGCAGGCAAATGAACAATATTAAGAGATAGATTGTCTAGCGTTGCGGGAAGGTTACGTCTATGCGTATAAGACTTTAAGCGTCCCTACCTCAACGTGTCACAGACCCTTAACGCGTAAGCGGTCTTCCGTATGTCTCTACATACAGCTGGCAGTTAAGAGAATCGAAGAATAGCGTCTACATATAGTTGACCGTTAACAGAATTTTAAAACAAATTCACGTCTTTAACGAACGGTATTGTCTCTCAAACTGCAAAACTTGCTGTCCTGTTCCCTAAAGTTTCATCGCCTTCGTGAGTATACAATCAACCGACAACCCTAGCTCCATAGTTCATCGTTCTATTCATAATATGTCTTCAATAAAAGACTTGCGGTTCACAAGGTAAGCTATAAGTAGCCTTACCTCCTACTCAAGCTCCAACGGTAAGTAATACAAACTATTTTAATTATTTCTACATTTCAGACGTATAATACGTATTTCTCCCTTCAAATAAAACGATACAGATTATGTAACGTATACAGACGGTGACACGCTCAAACCGTGACAGAAAAAAAGATGTTATCGCTCCAAGGACCCCGCGCAACGCATCCTTCAAAGAAAGAAAACTAGTT
>CM072512.1:45660307-45727807 GCA_036898135.1 Oncomelania hupensis
TCTTTTGATCCGACCAGATTTGCACACAGCCTGACACCACTGTTCCTCTCTGTCGATGTCTGTCTGTCCGTCTGCCTGTCTGTCTCTGCATTGCTCTCTCTCTCTCTCTCCCCCCTTCCACCTATAACCACTTCAGACATATCCAAGAATCCACAGGTATTTCCTCTCGATGTATTTCTTTGTAACTGTAGGGATTTAATTGTTTTCTTGACAATAATTACATTACGGTATAAAAGTAGGATTTTAGTGTATTCACAACTTTCCGGCACCTCTTATAAAAACTCGTGGGTATCGCCATTATAAATTAAAACGAGGTTAGAATGAAACCAAGTTCCGGTCTGGCTTGTTTTGCTTTTATCAAAGCTTGATGCGTGACTTTTAAATATGGCAAATTGCCGAAAACGACGATTGTTAGAGCCAGAAAACGAGTGGGATAAGTAGAAAAACGGTGGAGGAAGTACATGATCAGTGAAAGGATGCAAAAAACAATCGTAGAGGCCTGTATTTGTGGCGACTTCGGAGGTGCGTCGATCATCGACAGAAAGTGAAACAGGACTTGAAGACTCTAGTAGTTTTCCATAGCTTCGCCGTCGCAACCTTCACAAAACACGAAGTATTTGACTATGTTAGGCAAGCGTTGTGGCCAAGTGGGCTAAGGCGGGACTAACTTGCCTTGTCCACAAGCCAGAAACCAATGGCGCCTGACAGGTGTGGGTTCGAGCCAGCATCTGGGCGTTATGTTTTTCCGAAAATTTTTCAAAAATTCACAAATAATGTTAGGTAGGTAGGGTTTAGGCGCGCCACTGGCGATAGAAAGGGATAATAAACTGCAGCAAAAAAAAAAAAAATAAAATAAAAAAAAAATATATATATATATATATATATATATATATATATATATATATATATATATATATATATTTTTTTTTTTTTTTTTTTTTATATATATGAGGGTATGCTATATATATGAGGGTACGATACAGGTGGCCAGTGACACATGTTATTATTCTTGAATATTTTTGGTAATAACTCACTAAAACACGCGGAGAAAGAAACCGGAAGTATGTTTCATTGAGGGGATTCCCGTTGGTGCATAGGATAGCAGAAAAGTGTGAATTGCTGCATGCGAACAAAACTAGATGGAGGACAACATCTATTAAGGACTTTAATTGTCTAAGACTGCTACCATTAAACTCCAGTCTTATCTCTTTAGGCTAGACAAGCAAGCTATCTCCCTGCCTTTTACACAAACAGGTTGTTCCTGTAACTAGAAATGATCTCTTACGACAGAAGAGCGAAGTTCATCCGCATCCTCATTTTCCATCGCTTCCTCTTGCTATTATTCTCTTTCCCTGACTGCAATATGAGATACTGCCACTTCCTTGTTTCATCTTGCACTCGTTCACCGTAAGACTAAAAGACAAAACTGCACAGCGCCATCTTCGCGTGCGTGTATGTGTGTGTGTTTGTTTTTTAAAAACCTATAACAAGTCTGTACGCACTTTTGACAATTTCATAAGACCAAACACTACTGAAGGAACAAAACTCAGACAAAATCTTCTTTTCGAGTTTCAAACTACAAGATTACAAGACTACACGCATTGCTTCAGCCCAAACACTACTATAAACAATCAGACAAATTCCCTACTATCCGTGCCTGTTCAAATGCGTGTATTTACCTCTGAATGGTCTTTATTATCTTGGCGAGATGACAAAAAGACGTTCATAAAACAACTAACTAACCAACCAACCAAATTCCTCCTCTCAGGGTCCTCCTCCTTCTTCGCATTCTTCTTAGTCGGTAACAGCAATCTCCTTCTCCTTCATATTTTTCGGTAAAAGTAACTGCAACATGACGGTACGGTATTAGGCTTCACTTGTTCTTCCTCCTCATCGCCTCTTTCTTCCTTCAACCTCTTCTTCTTCCAGACCTAAACGACACTACAACCCCATCTTGCCGCACGGGCGCTAGACAGGGCCAGCCCACGACAGGCCTCAAGCAGAAGGGGTTAAACACTGCAGAAGATGAAAAGAAGGCAAGGCCGTTACGATGGCAAACATTGAAACAGATGAAAAGAGGCCAAGACTGTTACGAGTTCAAACACCGCCAAATTGGGCCATGCTGTGTCTACGAGAGAGAGAGAGAGAGAGAGAGAGAGAGAGAGAGAGAGAGAGAGACAGAGAGAGAGAGACAGAGAGACAGAGAGACAGAGAGACATAGACAGAGAGAGAGAGAGACAGACATAGACAGAGAGACAGAGAAAGAGAGAGAGAGGAGAGAGCGACAAAGAGAGAAAGGGAGAGAGGGATGGAATCACAGGGTCTGGAAATAGGAAAGGAATTGTGTGCGTGTGTGTTGAGGGCGAGGGGGGGAGGGTGAAGATTGGCATAGGCGTGTACGTGTGTGTGTGTGTCTGTGAGCAGGCGCGTGCGTGTTTGTGTGTGTGGAGGGTTACATTACATTACATTACATTACATTATATCATTATTGCTTTAGGTCCAGCGGACTCTTCCGAGCCAAATCAGGACCGGACAACCCCTGATCCGCATAAAAGATCTGCTAAAACAACCCTAGTGGTAAAACTGAAAGCTCTCCACCAGCCAGTCACTTTACAATAAAGACATCCCACGCAGGGGACGCTGAGGCTGTACTCTAATTTATCGAACCCCCGTTTACAAAAACAAAATAGAATACAAACATCATTATATATTATCAACAAAACACATATAAAATGCCTACATTGCTAAATAATAACATCATAGGAAGCCCTAGTGACCACCTGGCAGAAAGCGTCCAACATTCCCAAGCTGATCCAACAGACCTCATACACAAATAAGGAGTCTTGTCCCGGAAGAGTTTTCAAGAAAAAAGGTAGGTGACTGGTCTAGCAAAGAAGAAGATAGTATAGCAGATTGATAGAACAGAGCAGGAGATGAGAAAGACAGCGACAGTGGGAATTTAAAGCAATAAATTTCCAGAAAGTGGGGATACTATTTATACTGAAACCCCCGGCACCCCAACGGGGATGTGTGGAGGGTGGGAGTGCATAGGGTGTATGGGGAGGGGGTGTACCAGCGAGATGGAAGCACGCTGTCATTGCCCAGCAGAACTTTCTATTAAAAGGCTAGTACAGTACTGGATGAGTAAACGTTTACTTAAGTTAGTTGAGGATTCAGAAAAAAGAACAAACTATTGGAAGTTCTCGTATTACAGTCATCAAATAAAAAGTGTGAAGCCGCTGAGCAACCTAAATAAGATGAAGGATAACAGAATACAATTTGCCAGGACGTCCAGATTGTCAACACAATGAACCCTCACAAAATATAATATTATAACTTGTTTACTAACGGCGTTTCAGCTGGAGTTTTGCAGGTTAACAACTAATATAGTAGCGTATTCTTATAAACTGGATCTGACAGTAAGGGTGAGATTGTGGATAAGGCTAGGGAGAAAGCCGAATCTCAAACTATATAAGTAAATGCAGGCAAGAACACTGCGACATAAACTTAATCCTTTAAATAATTTTATTTGCCAGGTTGTACATATGCTCTGTTTGCCTCTGTCTGTTTGTCCAGAGATACCTAGCTAAGCTGTCCTTTTGCCTGTCTGTCTCCTTGAGTCGACGGTAGTCCGAGTGCACGTTCTGGCAAACAAGCGTCCCCGGGGCCTCTTCACAACCCCCAGTTTGTATCAGTCCGCGAATGTAAACAGCGCAATTACCACCGTACTCTTGGCGCCCTTCTTTCTATTACTACGCGGATCCTGCGTATGCGAGACTGTGTGAGGGTGACTACAGTAGCTTACATACAGATTGTAAGCTCACAATGAGAAACGAAGGGAAGAGAAAGTTTTGGCGGTGCTGAGAGTGATGTGTGTGCATGCGACGACTGTTGATTTTGTGTCAGTCTGAACAGGTTGACTGGTCTTAATTCCGAGTGAAATTTATGTATATATTATTATTATATTCCAAAAGGGGGTGTCGGATAGCGCAGTGGTTGGAGCACTCGCTACTGTATCGCAAGTTAAGCACCGTCCAGTGCGGTTAGCACTTGGATGGGTGACCGCAAAACGTGAAGCGACAAATAACAACGCCCCCAGTCGACTCAACTGTGACTGAGTACATACTCTCATAAGGGTGGGGAAGGTAAAGCAGCGAGGGAGAGAGATGGGCATCACCCTCATTACGCTGGCCCAAGATAAGTGTGATCTCCGACATCACGCTCCCTACGGCCACAAGGCTATGGGACTACCTTTACCTTTACTTTTTTATTTTTATTCCAAAAGACCGTAATATAGCAAAACTGTGTGTGCATGTGTGTGTGTGTGTGTGCTTGTGTGTGTAGGAGGGAGAGAGAAAGAGAGAGAAAAGATATTTCATTTTATACCCTCTTTCCTTTATAATCTCTCTCTCTCTCTCCCCACCCCCCACCTATCTCTCTCTTCATACTCCTCTCTCCATCTTTCATCGTCCTCCACGCTATCTCTACGTGCGGCCGTGGACTAATCAGCAGCTAGGAAAATAAAACTAAATGAAATATGGTGGAAAGAAAAACGACAGACAACGAGGGTAACAAATGTCGCGTCGTTATCTCTCCGTTGAAAGGGGGGGGGGGGGAAAGCTTATCTTCTTGACCTTCAGTGTCATCCGCGTGTTGTTGTTTGTTTGGTTGTTTTCTCGGGGGGGGGGGGGGGGGGTGAAGGTGGGTTGCTTGAAGAGACCTCCGCAATGCCAGACTAGACAAAATGAACTGCTTGCTTTCCAGTTACTCTCTCAGGCAGCACCTCAAGGGGTGGCTAACCGGTACGTGGCATTCCACTGCGCACAAGTAGGCAGCAAATGTGCTTACCCACTGTGACAGGGTGGCGCTCAGCTGTATGTGGTTGCACTGTGCACCAGCATGCAACAAGTGTGCGGGCCCACTGTGACAAGCGCCGTTTTCTTGTTGACATGCAGGCAATGTCATAGGGTGATCTAAAACACCTTTTTTTTCTTTTTTTTTAAATTTTTGAGTGAAAGAGGAAATGCTTCAGCGACAACGAACTGCCTACAGTCCTGCATGGTAACTTAGCACATCGGATAGTTAACCCAAATCAACCGAGTCCATTTTTTTTAATTGCATAGCGCACACGCCCTTCCTTGAGCCCGTGCTTGAGGCGCTGCATGCTGACTGCATTCTTGTTTCCTTGCCACATTTCCACTGTCACTTTTGTGTGTGGTTAATATAGATTTCATGATTTGACTTGACTTATTTTGTAAGCATAGATATGAGAGATCCATCTGTTTGTGTAGTTGTTCTAGCTTTTAGGACAATTAGACTTTTACACAGGGGCGCACCTATCCTATCCTACCCTATCCTACCCCGTAACTCGCAGGTCGTAGGGGCACCACAGATGATCGTTTAACCAGAGTACTCCATCTTTCCCTGTCCTCAGCAACCCTGATTGTTTCGCTCAGTGTCAAACCAGTCCATTCTCGAATGTTGTCCTCCCACCTCTTTTTCGGTCTCCCCCTTCTTCTACCTCCTTGCACTGTGCCTAGCAGAATAGTCTTTGCAAGACCTGATGATGTGGTGACGTGGCCATACCATTGGAGTTTCCGTTTTTTCACCACTGTGTGAGCAGATCATCGTGTTGTCCAATGGCTTTTGTGATGGTATTTCGGACTTCGTCGTTGGTGATGTACATCGTAATTACAGATAGTTACATCCCGTTAAGAAAATCGCCACCGTGGAGAGTAGGAGGAAGAGAGAACAGCGTTCTTGCTGCTGACTATGATGATGATATGATGATGATGATGATGATGATGATGATGATGATGATGATGACGACGACGACGACGATGATGATGATGATGATGATGATGATGGTGATGATGATGATGATGATGATGATGATGATGATGATGATGATGATGATGATGATGATGATGATGATGATTCCGATAATTAAAGTTTGTGCTGTTGCTGCAGTTGATGGTGATGGAGTTATTTATGGAGATGGTGATAAATAAGGCAGGAAGTTCTGTATTGAGTGTACGATACGCATGCCGCAAATGCAGGCTATGGATCGGGGAGATTCATCATTAAATTTGTATGCACTCACCTCTAGATATGGCCCTGCCCTGAGCCAACGATCACACAATATGCTGAGATGCCCAACTCCCCTCAAAACATCCAGCCTAACGTATCAGGAGATAAGGGCGGAAGAGAACAAAACACAAAAAGAAATAAAAGAGAAAGAAAAGAATGATAGAGAGAAAGGTCGATCGAAAGAGAGAGAGAGAGACAGAGACAGAGACAGAGACGACCAAAGAGAGAAAGAGACAGACACACAGACACAGAGAAACAGACCAGCCCAAAGGAAAAGACTCTACTAATTTGGTTTATTGTCAGACTTTAATATTTAAGTCTCTTCTATCAATTTAGATTTTATAACCCACCTAATGGACTTCCACGTCTCTTTTTCTATATATATAATAGACTATCTTTTTCCTTGAAGCATTCAAACTCCCAGCCTCGCAGACCGGAGAGCCCAGAACCAGTGGAACATCCTTCATCTTATCGCCCTTGCTAATGTGGCATGTCTCTAAACTGCCCTGACCCGTGATAGCTAAACACTAGCAAACAGGCTCCGAGTCCCTTTGAAATTCTAGTAATTGCTGCAAGATATCTTCCGCCTAATGCCACCCTTGCTAATCGGCAGGAAATGGAGTGATTTTTCAAAACTTAAGAACAAGTCTTCTCGGCCTTAGAGATTGTTCGGCACGCTTCACTCCATTTTCTTACCCTAACCTATGATTTCTGTAAAACCCTTTGAGACTTTAGAGAAGCTAGAGGGATATCTGTCTATTCCTGTACCCCTTTGCTAATGAGTCGAGATTTAAACGGGATAATTGCGACTTTGAAATGGTGAGAGACGCTAGCAATTAGAAGGCAATTTCAATTACTTCAAGGGCTAATAATGAGCTCACCGAGTTACCCCTGATTTAAGGAAAGAAAACTTTTGAGTTCTTTGCATCAGTTAACAGCTTGCAGGGCGTGCGTGTCATGTTGAAGAGTTCCAGCTCACTAAACGTACTTTAGAAACGTTTCATGTTGGCAGTTAGCAAAACCCTTTTATCATCGCTGAAGGGGTCATCCAATAGTTAGTCACGCCTGGTTCTTCTGTTTCTTCTTCTTCTTCTTCTTCTTCTTCTTCTTCTTCTTCTTCTTCTTCTTCTTCTTCTTCTTCTTCTTCTTCTTCTTCTTCTTTATCTACTTCTTCTTCTTTCTTCTTCTTCTTCTCCTTTATTCTTCCTTTTTTGTCAGTTTTCTTCTTATCCTCCTCCATTTTGTTCTTTTTCTAGTATTTCTTTTGTCAATCCCCCTGTTTCAGTTTTCTATTTGTATTTAACTTCATACTATTACACCTATTAAACAAACTAATACACTACTTCCTTGAAGAATTATGTAAGTGGTTCAAATCCCGAAACGGCGCATGCATGGTGCTTTCTTTCACAACGTCGCGATTGGAGATGTATTAAACGGAAAGAAATCAGTTCATTTAGTAAGAAAACTATCTTTCGGGATCAGCTGCGACCCTGATTCCCAACAAAACAGAAAAGCAAACAACTATCATGGTCGATAAACGAAGAGGAATGGTTACCGGATCCTAAAGTGGATTAACACTGAAAATTAAACGGGATTACAGTGTCAGCCTTTGTAAGTCCTGGCTTGAGCTTCAAGGAAATATGGAAGTTATGACGAAAGGAAGGCTGAAGGCTTTGAGGAAGGAGGGAAAAGAGAGATAGAGGGATGGGAGAAAGCGAGAGAGAGAGAGAGAGAGAGAGAGAGAGAGAGAGAGAGAGAGAGAGACAGAGCGCTAGACAGAGAAACAAAGACAGAGAGAGAGAGACAGAGAGAAACCGAGACAGCCAGAGCGAGCGAAAAACAGACAGAGAAAGTGAAAAAGAACTGGACGGAGGGAGGGAGAGAGAGAGAGAGAGAGAGAGAGAGAGAGAGAGAGAGAGAGAGAGAGAGAGAGAGAGCGGGAGACACACAAACAGACAGGCAGGCAGACAGAGACAGAGAGGGAGATTGAGAAAAAGAGAGATTGATAAAAAGGGAGATTGAGAAAGAGGGAGGTAAGAAGAGAGAGATAAAAAGAGGGGAGGTGGGTGGATAAATAAATAAAGAAAGAAACAAAGAGAGAGAGAGAGAGAGAGAGAGAGAGAGAGAGAGAGAGAGAGAGAGAGAGAGCCAGAGAGCCAGAGAGCCAGACAGAGAAACAAAGACAGAGAGAGAGACAGAGAGAAACAGAGACAGCCAGAGCGAGAGAAAAACAGACAGAGAAAGTGAAAAAGAACTGGACGGAGGGAGGGAGGGAGAGAGAGAGAGAGAGAGAGAGAGAGAGAGAGAGAGAGAGAGAGAGAGAGAGAGAGCGGGAGACACACAAACAGACAGGCAGGCAGACAGAGACAGAGAGGGAGATTGAGAAAAAGGGAGATTGAGAAAGAGGGGGGTAAGAAGAGAGAGATAAAGAGAGGGGAGGTGGGTGGATAAATAAATAAATAAAGAAACAAAGAGAGAGAGACAGAGAGAGACAGAGAGAGAGAGAGAGAGAGAGAGAGAGAGAGAGAGAGTCAGACAGAGAACGAGAGAAACAGGGGCAGGAGGCCACAGACATACAGAGATCGAGCGTTAGTAGTCCGCACACACACTTCACACTTCTGCGCTGCATCATCACACTGCGTAACTGAGACTCGCCGAAGCGTACGGTTTTCCCTTCACAACCACTTGCGACCAAGTCAACGAAAGTGTCAAAAGGAGAACCAATGGTGTTCAAATGCCATCCGATAGACCTCAACCCTCAATAAGGTTTAGGACAGAGCAACGGTAGTGTGAAGATGACGATTGTCCGCAGCAGCACACCAGTATTCAAAACCGTAACCTTCACAGTGACACTCTCTGACTAGTGACTTGCTACTTGCGACAGAGGTACTCGGCAAGTCTCTGCCACGCAGTGTGTGACGTCGCTTAACAAGGCCACTAAGACTGTAAGAGTAAGCTTACTGTACTCGGTATAAAATACACTACGCAATTCCAGCAAAGGTTCAGCACAAACTACTCAGACTTAACTGTTGGTTCCCTGTTGTGTCGCATGTAGTCTACTGTTCAGTCGCGTCAGTCAAAGACTGGAAAATGTAATCATTCTTACCTGAAACATAAGAAACAGAACAAAATGTTGTTAAATATTTACAATTCAAGATACCACAATACATGTAGAACACTAATAACAAAATATTGAAGCAACTCTCTCTCTCTCTCCACCTCCCTCCCTCTCTCTCTCTCTCTGTCTCCTGCACAGTGCAGGATCTCTCATTCAACTCCCTCCCTAGCTCCCCCCTCCGTATACACTCCTCCTGCTCCTCCACCCACCCATACATGCACCTGCCTCACAACCAAACCTAATACAGGCAAGGGCTACAAAGGGTAACAAACAGCCTCCCACCCCACCCCCTCTTCCTCCTCCCAAAGGGAGCTAATCATATTTCACGGCTCACGGACAGAGATCCAACAACATTGATTCTATCGCTCTAGCTGCCGGAGCAAGAACTCCTTACACAAACAGCGATACACGCCGCCCCTTGTCTTTGTCTCATAACATTCGTATTACCTGTCAACGCTATCAGAAATACAGTCACAGTCAAGCAACAAGGCAAAAGAAAAAGAGGACTGGACCTAAGAGCTTCACTTATGGTACAGGGTGCAGTCTTATCTGAAATTTCAAATCTAACATTCTGTTTCCTTTTCCATCTTTCTAACAGCGACTCGCCTTTACATCACATGTTTGAGTGATAAATATGAGTGAACGAATGAATAAATGAACATGTATTAAGCGTATAAACATTTCCACACAAAGAAAGTTTTGTTACAGCTCCATCAGTCAACGGCCTCCTGAAAAAAATCGCGCTAGTCTCTACAACCCTGACTGCCACTGTTCGAACATTAGTAAAGAGCTATTTAAAACTATTAATATGCCAAGAATTCCACTGTAATGTTTGGATATGGACTCTGACCGATGAACAGGCCCTCCGGCCTACTACATCGAAAGTATCAAGTATGAAGTAAAAACCATGATCACAGCGCTGTGGAACAAAATTAAACCAAATACAGAACACTTTATACACCACGCATTAAAAAGGTAGGTGACTAGTTGTAGCGAAGAAGAAGAAAATAGTATAGTAGACTGATAGGTCAGAGTAGGAATGAAAAAGAACAAAGGAGAAAGACAGCGACAGTGGGAATTTAAAGCACTAAATTTCCAGAAAGTTGGGATACTATTTATACTGAAACCCCCGGGACCCCCACGGGGGGATTTTCAGGAGATAAAAGGCAACTGACATACAAAAGCAAATAACACAAGCACAAGCTTCCATTAAGATCTAATTTAAAGGCGTAAATCTATTACTCCTTACTGATACGCGTTTATAACACTGCTCACCCACCGCCTCCCTTGATGATATAAATAACCGTTCTCTCCATTGGCCTAGAAGGAGAAGACATCATTCTATAGATGTTGCCTCCACACCTTGCGAAAGTTTCTGACTTTTAGGTTGACATGGATAGTTTTAACGTTCGTAGGAAAAAGAAGCGTCTATTTATTTATTTATTTATTTATTAAATCATTCTTGTCCAGCGCTGTTCCAGCACAAGGGCTGATCAAGGCGGAGCTGGCCGATACAGGTTCTAACTTAACTCTAGCTGGCCCGTTTGCCCATTCGCAGCCTTTTGAGCGCATTGTCTGACTCCTATGAACGTCAGGATCTTCAAAGTCCGTGCTACGAAATGCATGCGTACGTGTACACACTAGACCTCGGTTTATACTCTCCGAAAGATCCACTCACAGAACAAGACACACAAAAGAAGAGTTAAAAGTTTCGGGCAAACGCAGTCCGCATAAACTGAATAAGAAAACGGCACAAGAAAAGATATAATAAGAAAGAAAGAAGGCGCATGGACTTACACGTTTTTTTTTTTTTTTTTTTTTTTTTTTACATAGGAGCAGAGAGTGTGTGTACATCTAACACATTGAAGTGACCTACTTGATGTAAACACTTTCGAGCAGCATCAAGGTCGCTTGAAATTTGAAAATGGACAGGAAGAGTCACGGTAAATATAGGCTTAAGTCCACAGTTTGTGCACTCAACGCGAGTAATTAGAGAAAAAAGCAAGTCTGAGTCAGTTGTATTATTCTGGATACTGAAAAATTGCAAAAAGAGTAAAACAGGTTGTGCATATAACTGGATGGAGTGATAAAGGTTTGAAAACATTTCATTGTAAAGGTTAAATACTAAAACAGGGCAGCTCAGTATTCGGAAAAAAAACAACAACACTTGGCATGTTGATTTTATTTCTTATCAAACATCCTTATTTTTAACTAGACATGCAAAAAGTTGCAAACGTGAATTGACAGTTTATGCAACCAAACTCGATGGAGTGATAAACTTTCAAAACACTCGGTTGCAAGTCTATGTGTAGATAAACCCCAAACTGGACAGAATAAACATGACAGGTGAACTGTTTTCAGTGACCACAGCTTGTATGTAACTGGGCATGCACATGTAGAAATGAGAACCGACAGTTTGTGCATTTAGCTCGATGGAGGAGGAAAAAAACTTTCCAAACTAAATTCTACTAGTGCCTTATACCGTCTCTCTCTCGACGCTTATGGTCTCGCGACAGCTTCGTACTGCTGGTGCATGTTCAAGACTATATTTACTGTCTGCAGCGAACCTGGACACAGAAAGATGGAGTACGCATCTGTAGTGCCCCAGCGATTTTCGACTTACGGGATAGGATATGATAGGATAGGATGTAGGGAACGGTTGTACAATTAACCGACTGCCTGTGGGTCTAACTAAACGGAGTGTAAATTCTGAATACATTTGCTTGTTAAAGACTAGGTGACCCGATAACCCCACAAAGTGGACAGAACACTATAGATAAAACATAGCAGGTGTTTTCTGTTAAGTGCCCAATGCTTTTAATGTCTTAACACCTGCGGCTGGAACATGTTAAAGAAGTTTATGCATTTCAGACCGCACAGTTTCCAACTTCAAAACTAACTCAACGCAAAATTAGTAGTATGCGCCTTCAGTTATATGAAAACTGAACACATTCTAGAAAGAATGCCCTTTCCCCTCAGTAACGTGTGCAACTTCAAAATGGACTTAAAGATTAAAGTATTGTCACATGGATGCATTCCAGATATTGCCTCTCACCTTCCTCAAACAACCTATCCATCCTGAGCATGCAGTAAACTTGGACGATAATGAGTCTTACAAATCATCATCATCATCATCATCATCATCATCATCATCATCATCATCATCATCATCATCATCATCATCATCATCATCATCATCATCATCATCATAATCATCATCATCATCATCATCATTCTTTTTTTTCTCTTCTTCTTCTTCTTCTTGTTTGTTTGGTTGTCGTTGTTGTTGTTGTTGTTGTTGTTGTTGTTGTTGTTGTTGTTGTTCTTCTTCTTCTTCTTCTTCTTCTTCTTCTTCTTCTTCTTCTTCTTCTTCTTCTTCTTCTTCTTCTTCTTCTTCTTCTACTTCTTCTTCTTCTTGTCAAGTCACCACCACTTCTTTTCTTTTCTTCTTCATAAGTCACCCTTTGTTGATGGAATGTCTCTTAAGTTTTATCAGTATGACCTAGTGAAGTGTTCAACAATAGATACAATTATAAAGTTAACGCCACATGTACAGTATATAAACTAAACACGTCCTGGTTATCAAACGAACCTCGTACGTTCACACACGCGCGCACACGCACACACACACATCCACCCACACACACACACTCTCTCTCTCACAAACATACACATTCAATGTAGACCAGGCAGTAGACCCGACAACTGGATCAACGCAAAGACACGACATCAAAATGTTCTTGTTATTACCAAAAGCTTTGCATACTCAAACTCTGTTTCCAACGCCTTGGATTATAGTACCAAAAATGCCGAGTATACAAATTTAGTCATTGATACTACGTGGCGTGGAACGACTGAAGTTGACGCTTTGTGTACAATAGGCAATGAAGAGGAAAGAAATCCTACGTAAATATCAGCTAGGCTCAAAGCGGTGGTCACTAGATATCTAAAGCAGGTGGATCATGTTCAAAGTCTTGACCACCCTGACCCTTTCACAGGGTCTGGATTCTATGTCAACGTGCACACGGGCTTGGAACGCTTGAAAGCTTCTTCGGTGATCTGGAAGGGTAGGCGTACCAGACACTATTTACGCCTGCTTTGTTATAAAGGGGATCAGGTGATGAAGTTCTTTGAGTGGAAAATTTGGCTTTTGTTTGTGGCCGATGGTGATGGATGAAAGGGATACGGGTTAGGGTAAATGCCTTGTATCTGGGATTTGAACTCCTGAAGTGTTGCTGGGTTCTAAAACCACTTCAACTTTGCACATGCGGAAAGAAGATCCAAGAGTGCAAACATATGTAGAAAGATATTCGTGCTATGCCGAAGACCGAAAAGAACCCTAGGTATTGTCAGTGCAAACGAATGAAATAACGCACCTGGCAACCTGCGCATCGCAAAGGGCGAAGCAGATTATATAGTTCTGATAGGAAGTGTTGAGCACCTTTGCTGTACTGAATGCACCGCAGAATACAGACTACAGACACACTATATTGATTTAGTAAAGAACCAAGAAGATGCTGCATAAGATCCTAAGACTTATACGCAACGTTAGACGTTATCTGCAGATATCATAAGACTTATAATCAATGCAAGACATTCTCTACAGAGATTCTAAGACATTCTATAATAAGACGTTCTATCCTTGTGACCAATCACCGTGATCTTTTGCTTGCTAATACCATGTAAGAAGTCTTTCGTGCATGCTTGTCGGGTTTTCGATGGTGATTACGTTTTACTATGACAGGGATGCAACTTGACAAGACCCTAAAATCACATGTTTCAGTGTCAAATATCCTTTTCAAATTCACAGTGAATGTTGCACTATTGGAAAAAATATCAGATTAAGCCCCCAACAAATAACCTCTTACCAAATAAAGTACGGGTTTGATATGAATCGATACAGTTATTTGTTTTTGTGCCTTTTAATAATAATAATAATAATAATAATAATAATAATAATAATAATAATAATAATAATAATAATAATAATAATAATAATAATAATAGAAGTATATTTCTATAGAATTTTTTCCTATAAAAACTCGATTCAAAGCGCTATAAACGTTCCATAATAACATCAAAGGTGGATTCTTATAAAAACAACAACACCACCAACAAAACGCAGCAAAAGTGTGTATAGTAGGCATGGTTGTTTGTTTACAGGACAAGAAAGAGACGCCTACAATTCAAGGCTTAGCGATCGGTGTGAGGAACGACTGCCCATCATTATACATTATCTGTTAATGTGACAACAATGGGAACGATTGATATCATAAGCTTTCATTTAAGCGTTAGACCAGCACAAAATGTGATTGATTCTCCAGTGGCACAGTTAATGTATTAGGTATTTTATATGTATGTATGGTTGGATGGATTGTTGGATATATAGTGCGAATGTGTGTGATTGCGTGCGTGCGACTTATTATCTCAATGAAGAAGACGCTAATAAATCAACCAACCAACCGACAACAATGTGATTTCCCAAGTAAATGTGTGTGTTTGTGTGTGTGTGTGCGTGTGTGTATGTGTGTGAGAGAAACACCAAAAATAACTAAACAAAATCTATCTTTAACACCCTTCCCCTCCCCGTAAATGCACTCAGTATGCCAATGACTTCTATTTACAGGTAGAAAATCAGTAGAGATTGGTCCTGATTTGGCTCGGAAGAGTCCGCTGGACCTAAAGCAATAACCATGTAATGTAACGTTCCGCAGGTTAATGCGATGCGAAAGACTCTGTGGCTTCTAGTTGTTCTTCAATTGTGTTATAGGTTCTGTAATGTGTACTACGTGTTAAAGCGAAAGTCTTAATTGCGGCTACTTGCTCTTCTTCACTCGAGTCACAATTTTCGAGTTGGGTTCTGTTACGTGTGGGGTGTCGGATAGCGCAGTGGATGGAGCACTCGCTACTGTGTCGCAAGTTAAGCACCGTCCAGTGCGGTTAGCACTTGGATGGGTGACCGCAAAACGTGAAGCGACAAATAACAACGCCCCCAGTTGACTCAACTGTGACTGAGTACCTACTCTCTTAAGGGTGGGGAAGGTAAAGCAGCGAGGTAGAGAGATGGGCATCACCCTCATTACGCTGGCCCAAGATAAGTGTGATCTCCAACATCACGCTCCCCTACGGCCACATGGCTATGGGACTACCTTTACCTTTAACTTTACCTCTGTTACGTGCACAAGGTAACCAACCTTGTTTTTAAGGGTGTTGCATGGTTTAAAGTGCATCGTGTGGCTATAGGTTTAAGCGGTTAACGGTCACACAGGTCACACACAGACCTTGCTAGGTCATGGCAGGTGTTAGGTAGGAAGAGTATAATGGGTCTGGCATTTTATTTGCTCCGTTATGTTATGTGCGGTGTTTAGGCTTCAGGCCTATTGGCACGTCACTCGGGGTTAATTGAGAACGACCTTAAAAGTGTCACTCGTTGTGGCTTGTTCATTCAAGAGAAGAAGGGAGAATAGAAGAGAGAGAGAAACAGAAGAGAAAGAGATAGAAGAGAGAGAAAGAGAGAGAGAAAAAAAATAGGAGAGGGGAGAGGGAGGGAGAGAGAGATTGAAATTAAATATGTTATTAAAGGGAGGAAATTATTTTAGCGCTAATTTATTAATCTTACATTCATTTCTTCTTTCAGTCACTGACACATTTAGTTTAAACATACACTAGCACTCACGCAAAGAGAGAGAGAGAGAGAGAGAGAGAGAGAGAGAGAGAGAGAGAGAGAGAGAGAGGCAGAGACAGTGGCAGAGAGAGGCAGAGAGAGAGAGAGAGAGGCACTCAGACAGATGCATACATTACACTACAATACAATATCTTCTGTGTCCAACTTTCACATTATAAATAAAAGCGGAAAATTGCTTACGGAGCGGAGAATTGCCTAAAGTTAGCAATGAACGCACACTTTGCATAAAATAGTAAACGAAAATAAATTATTTTTTTTCCACGCGTACAACAGTCATATGGCTCAACTGGAAATACTCGCTCTCTCTCTCTCTCTCTCTCTCTCTCTCTCTCTCTCTCTCTCTCTCTCTCTCTCTCTCTCTCTCTCTCTCTCTCTCTCTCTCTCTCTCTCTCTCTCTCTCCTTTATCCAAGCTCACGCATCCACACACACGCTGGTATACATACACAGTAAATAAGCAGCGAGCGTTGTGGCCAAGTGGGCTAAGGCGGGACTAACTTGCCTTGTCCACAGGCCAGAAACCAATGGCGCCTGACAGGTGTGGGTTCGATCCAGCATCTGGGCGTTATGTTTCTCCGAATATTATTTACTTTCGACTCGGGCAACGTCTCGGGGGTTTTCTCCGGGTACTCCGGTTTACTACCCCAGCAAAATTTCAAAATTTCAAAATCAACAACTAATGTTAGGTTGGTTGGGTTTGGGCGCGCCACAGGCTGCGACTACGCTTTAGCCAGGGGAGGTGGCCCAGAATTTCCCTATGGAAAAAGGACAATAAGGTAAATTTACAATAAAATAAAATAATCCGTCAATACAAAGTATAAGTAAATACATAAATGCAATCAATAATAACAACGATAATCATGTTTAAATGAAGTTGCACATACACACACACTCATAGACATAATGAATATACAATGAATACGTAGAATATACATACATATATACATTAATGGATTATGATCAACATTCTTCAAACTGAATACACCCAATGAGCCATGTACGTTCACACACAAAGCCTCAACCCATCACATGCAACCTGCCATGTGACACATATGACTAAAAGTAAAGCCTCTAAAAGACATACAAACTGAGAAGGAAGGCGTGAGAGTAGAGAGTGAGTTGGAGGGGTAAGAGGGAGAAGCAGAGCGCCAACATTGTCTTAAGAATGGCAAACTCATTGGTCAAGCGGTTCAGTGTTCGCCTTCTCCAATAGGCGCCACTGGTTATATAATCGCATTTTATAAGGGGCTCTGTATTCGACCTTCA
Organism: Oncomelania hupensis; assembly: GCA_036898135.1. Lineage (NCBI taxonomy): Eukaryota > Metazoa > Mollusca > Gastropoda > Littorinimorpha > Pomatiopsidae > Oncomelania > Oncomelania hupensis. Next base: position 45,677,465 of record CM072512.1, read on the forward strand.
TGCAATGAATAATTCCTTGGACGATGACTGCAGCTTGTATATTGCCCATGCTGATTCAACCGCGTTTTTAAGAACTCGTAATTCTGTAGGAAGACATGCACTTAACAGGCGTCTGTGTGCGCACCACATGCATGCACGCACACACAAACATAAACGGGCGCGCGCGTAAGCACACCCACACATACACTCGCACACACACACACACACACACACACACACACAAGCACAGGGTTTGGGAAAATTTAGCATTGTGTAAGTTCTTGCAACTATACAGTTCCTCGGTGTTAGCTTATAAGTATTTATAGCATACACAAGACCATTCAGTCAAAAAATCTCAAGCCTTTCATTCTCAAGGATGTGTGTGTACACTGCAAATTATGCTGCAGCATTCTTCGCTAAATAAATTACAATGACTTGGAATCACTATAGATCTAGATACAGTGACTTGGAATCACTATAGATCTAGATACAATGACTTGGAAGGAATCACTATAGATCTAGATACAATGACTTGGAATCACTATAGATCTAGATACAATGATTTGGAATCACTATAGATCTAGATACAATGACTTGGAATCACTATAGATCTAGATACAATGACTTGGAATCACTATAGATCTAGATACAATGACTTGGAATCACTATAGATCTAGATACAATGACATGGAATCACTATAGATCTAGATACATGCATAAATATAGCAATCCCTTACTCCCCCCAAACAGTTTTTTAGACTTTAGATTCCTAGGCCAAACAAACCCTTTAGGCAAAGTCTTCAAGAGAGACATCAGAGACCTTGCGTTTAGCCAATATATTATCTCATTATTTAGCTGAGACTCGTCGAAGCTTACGTCCACCTCCCCACCAGTGCGAGCGTAAGCTTTGGCGAGTCTTAGCTACGCAGTGTGAGATATTATATTCATGTGTCTGCCCTAAATTACAACTGTTTTGTAGCATGATAGAGAGTACACATTAATTCGAAGTGCTGTCCACGTCCTTGGACAAACAGGCCATTTACATGGTAAGACAAGCCCATTAATTGTAGAACAAATCCTCCAGTGTTGGTCTTATCGCGAAAACAAAGGTGGACAGCTACATCCAGGTGTCGTGCTGAAATCTAAAAGTCTACGAGGTCTTTCTTAGGTCTTTTAATATGGTCATTACAACAACTGGGTCATGAAATGGTATGAGATAGACTTCTAACATTCACGATGAATATCTCTGTTGAAGAATAATAATCATGAGAGCAATATTGTTGACTTGGAGGAAAGAAGGAAAATAAAAAGACATGTAACTCAAGTATTCCCAAATGAAGATTTTCCATCGAACAATTGAGTTGGTTTTCCGTATTTTTTCTCTACATAATTAGCCAGTGTTAGGTAACATCCTTTTCCTGCGACTTGGGTAAGAGAAAAACTGTGATTTTGTTAATTATATTCATGATTGTTTTAGAGTTGTTTCCTTTAAATAACGTCTTTCTTGCTTTATCTTCAAGATTCAAGCTGTGCTTTTATGCAGTGTACCACATAACATCGGTTTAGGCGAGATGTCATTAGGCGAAGTGAGGCGCAGCCGCTAGGTACAGGTAGTGGTGACGTTGCATTAAAGTTCATCACCTATTGTCAATGTCCTTCTACATATTCAAGGTGTAAATATACGTACGTGTTTAATATTAATTGCTCACCCGCTTAATACAATGGTACATCACAACGGTTGATCACAAGTTGGCATTGCCTTGGACAGATTCAAGATGCACTTGCGTGTAATATTAATTGCTATTAAACTATCAACGATCATTTTCTCTCGAATACTTAAGTTATTGTGGTTGGTGCAGATAGGGCAGGAGTACTTTTACTGTTTTCTTAGATCCCTCGCCGCTGCCCTGGGTTTGGCAAGCATATATACACATACACACAAAGTCCCTCCAGTAATTTTCCCAAGTTTGACATTGAGTTAGCACTTAGTCAAACATTTTACTCCACTTCGCTCCATATTTATGAACCTTTATTCAGAATTAATTTTTTTTCATTGATGAAATGACTTACCTGCATATAAGTCTTAATTAACAAAAAAAATGTCTGCCACTATGCTGTAATCACAGAGCTATAGACTTGCTGGAAAATCATCTCAACTGCCCTTATTTTCTCCGTAACAGTATCGTTGGCTGCGTAGGCCCACAGCAGCTGACTGCTTGCAAATATCACTTCGGCATGCTTGAAATGAAAGCCCAGAAGACAATAGTAAATTGAGGACGAATGTAGTTTTTAAAAGAATCGCTTGCTTTGCGCCAAAAGCCAGATGCTTACGAGAATAATAATAATAATAATAATAATAATAATAATAATAATAATAATAATAATAATAATAATAATAATAATAATAATAATAATAATAATAATAATAATAATAATATAGAAATTTATAGAGCGCTTTTAACCTAACGACAGATCCGTTCAAACGCAGAATTATATCTAAAGGTCATTGACAAAAAACGCTTGAGGTAATATGTCGACTTAAGTGCTAGTTATCCCACCTATGGCGCTGGTTACTTTAGTGTGAAACCTTTACAGATGCCGTCCATATTCAATGACAACTGCTTTAATATCAGAGAGAGAGAGAGAGAGAGAGAGAGAGAGAGAGAGAGAGAGAGAGAGAGAGAGAGAGAGAGAGAGAGAGAGAGAGAGAGATGGTGCTCAATGTTAAAGGAACCAAGAGAGACAGACAGACAGACAGACAGATGTATAAAGAACCAGGCCATAATGTGTATTACACATAATCTACAAGTCAATGACGTGGGCCACTGTGTTCTGAGGACCACGTACCACAATCGCCACCTGTGTACTCAACCGAAGTGCAATGGGGCGGACAAAATAATGAATAACGCAAACAAGCTGTACACTTCTGGTACTTAACCCTAAATGGTCCTACTCCATCAAAAATGCCATGACAGGCAAAAGGTCCTATATATGTGTGTACGCTTTACACCCAAACACACATACACACAACAGAAACAGAAGGACCAACCAAATCCCCAATACATAGGCAACTTTCTCCTTGTCACGACTCTACGACAAAACCGATAAGGCGAGAGAGTGACCTGTTTTTCTTTTCTGATCAGTGAACCCTGCAGTGCACACACAAAAAAAGCAATAAAAACTGCATCAAAATGAAATCCAAACGACCTTTGATGCTGTGACCTGACGTGGTTTTCAAACGATACATGTTTTTTGAACAAATCTTAAAACTACGCAACTTTGATTTAAGTTAAAAAAAAAAGAAGAAACTGTTCGATTACAGAAGATGTAAATAGCAAAGCACATAGTGCTTATAGGATTATAATGTGTCTGGCATAATATACTTATAACAAAAATTCCTCTAGGGGAAAATATGGTACATCAGCTTTTAGTCTACAGTTGTGTATAGCAATTCAAACTTGGTCAAAACTGAAGAAGCGTTTTGTTGGAAAGTCTCCTTTCATGCATCCTATCTTCTATCTAGGAGTTTTGGTTTTTTTTGCCTTTCAAGTTTTTGACGTTGTTCTACTTCTTCTTCTTTTTAAAAAAAATCCATTCCTCTATTACCTATGGGGTCAGATACTTTACCTCCTTTCCACAGAGTAATGGGTTTGGGGTACTTTTGCAGCTAGTAATAGGATTACAATAATTTATTTAAAAGCGAAGGAAGGTCAACAAATAAAGTAATAGTCTGGCTTCATGTCTTGTAAAACACTAAACTGATCGGAGACGGGGAGTTGGGGGCGGGGACAGAGGAAGTGGGGGAGAGGGGGTGCACCGTTAGCTCTATAATGAAAACAGTTTTTAGTGTCTATTCTGTTCCGTAGTCCTCTTGTGAAACGTTTACTGATCAAGACACCATTGAATCCTACGACAGACAACAAACTTGACAATAATCTTTGAAAACAAATCCAGTTCATTGCATATATTATTTTTTTTGTTGCTTTTTTAATATTTCCACTACCTTTATTTCAGCTGGCTTTTAACTCATAGGGAAGATAACTGTGAAGTTTTAGCGAAATGCATGAGTGAAGTATATACATTTGCCGCATTTGCTATAATTATATTTGCTCACGTCTTCACTCATTTCTATTAATATTTGTCTTCTCGAGACTTAGTAGTCACAAATGAAGCCGTAACTGGTTAATGCATAAAACAGGCTTATCCTATCCTATCCTATCCTATCCTATCCTATCCTATCCCATCCTATCCTGTAACTCAAAGGTTGTTGGGGCACCACAGATGATTGTTTAACCAGCATACTCCATCTTTCTCTGTTCTCAACAACCTTCATGGCTTCGTTCAATGTTAAACCAGTCCATTCTGAATGTTGTAATCCCACCTCTTTTTCGGTCTCCCTCTTCTTCTGTCTCCTTGCACCGTGCCTTGCAGGATGGTTTTTGCAAGGCCTAATTGGAGTTTCCGTTTCTTCATCACTGTGAGCATGTCATCCTGTTGTCCAATGGCTTTTGTGATGGTCTGTCTGACTTCGTTGTTGGTGATGTGCTGACTATAGGAAATGCCCAGAACTCTTCTGTAGCACCTCATCTCCATCCTTTGTATTCTTCGTTGTAGATCTGCTGTGTGGGTCCACGTTTCGCAAGCGTATAGGAAGATGGAGATGACAAGGGAACGCAGTATCCTTACCGTGGAATGTAGACTGATGATCCTGTCTTTCCAAATGGGCTTCAACCTTGTCAGGGCAGCAGTTGTTTGTGCGATCCTGGAGAGGACTTCCTATAGAGATCCATTGTCTGATACAATGGCTTCTAAATATTTGAAGCTATGCACTGTTTTGAGGGATTGGCCTTGGACTTTGATGTCCATGTTGATGCCTTTGGTGTTGTAGGTCATCATTTTGGTCTTCTCTTAATTTATTTCCATTCCTTAGGCTATAGAGATAGTGTCAAGCCTCTGTACAAGCTGTTCAAGTTCTTGTTCCTCTCCAGACAATCCATCAATGTCATCCCCCAGACGGATAATAGAGACAAGTGCTATAAAATCCATAAGTAATCACATTAGTTCATTATTTATTAATTTCTTCACGTACTCTCTCAGTCCAGTGTCCAAACCCATAACTGATCAAGGCGTAGTTAAGAATTAAGAAAACACTGTAATATAATCCTGTTCGATTCCCAGTATCTTTAACTTTTTGTTCTCCACTGAACTATGTTTTGATAACCACTAGCAAAACATTCATTCAGTTATGAAGACAACACCAAGTCCTAACAAAACAATAGGTCACGACCTCGCTTTCCAAACTTCTGTAAATGGCTTCATTGTCGTCTGCTTTCTACTAAAGATGTGTTATGTTGTTGCAGTATAGGCTCTATTACGTCCAGGGCCGGATCTGGGGGGGGGGGGGGTTCCTGGGTTCCGGACCCCCCCCCCCCCCCCCCTGGCCATTCGATGTACCTCACTCAGTCAGAAAAAAATATATATATGGAGTTTTTTTTAAAGCTCTTAATTTAGTTGACACTGTTGGTAAGTAAAACGTTCCTCATTCTACTCAAGTTCCTCGAGCGGACACGTTTTTGTCACCCCTAACCCCTTAAAAAAATTTTTGGAACCCCCCCCCCCCCCTCCAAGAGTAAGTGATCCGGCCCTGACGTCCACGTCTATTCCAACTCTAACTACAGTAACCTCAGTTTCTCCTAATCTGAGAACATTTGTAAAAATGTACGAAGACAATATAGAATCGGAATTGCTTTCCAAAACTTTGTGTATAATGTCTACTCTGTGTTCCTTATTGTTCTTCGATATGCCGCTCTTCATTTTGTGTACCGTGTGCTTCACTGCTTCTTTCATCCAATAATTCCTCTTCGAAAACGGCTTAATTTTCTACACTGTAAGTCTGCAGAGAAAACTTCCGAACTTCTCTCGCTTTATAGATCTTTCCATTGTAACTGTATTCTCTTTCGCCTTAATTCGTCTTCACGAGAAGTTTATAGCTTAGGTTTCCGAATGGGATTAATCCAATGAAACAGCGGAGGGATGGTATCAACCTTGATTGTTAGTTTCCTGCGCTAATCAGATTATAGCAATTCAGCCAACGTCCAACAGTACAATCTTTCCAAATCCCATTTAGTTTACGACATTCTCCAGTTTGCTACCGTTCAGCTAACATGTTTTCTTACTTTAAATTTCAGTTCAAATTTTGGAATATCTTTTGCTTGTGGAAACAAAGTTACACAGGTTTCTTTATTTCAAATGTCGCTATTTTTCTCTCTCTCTCTCTTTCTCAATTAATTTTAATCACTTTTATATAGCGCTTTTCCAGCTCAAGAGCTGCTCAAGGCGCTGGCCAATACAAGATCTAACTCAAGCCGCCCGAGAATCCCACTTGCAACCTCTTAGGCGCATAGTCTGATGCCCAGACGACTGGGCACAATCCTGGCCGACCGGGGATTTGAAAAGGGACCTAGTGCGTGCTTGGTGTATTTTCGTACCCGGCATTCACCCGTCTAAGATATGGACGTCATTATCTTTGAAGTCCATGCGACGGAATGCGGGCGTGCACAGACTAGACCTCGGTTGATACTCTCATCCGAAGGAGCAAGAATAATCATGATATAACTATTAGAATAAGTTTTCTTTGTAAGTTTTCCTTGGGAGGCACGGTGGCCTAATGGTAGAGTTTTGGCTTGCGGATCTGAAGGTCCCGGGGTCGAGCCCAGGCCGGGGCATTGTATCTTTGGGAAAGGCACTTTACTCCCGTTTCCTACGCCTTCGGATGAGAGTATAAACCGAGGTCTAGTCTGCGTCGCATACATTCCATCATAACGGACTTTAAAGATCCTGACGCTCATGTCCTAGACGGGTGAGTGCCGGTGAAAAGAACACACCCAGCATGCACCTAGGTCCTTGTCCCCGATCCCTGGCTGCCCATGATTGTGCTCAGTTGTCTGGAGCATTATTACGATGCGCCCAAAGGCTGTAAGTTGGTGCCTCGGGCGGCTTGAGTTAGATCCTGTATCGGCCAGCGCCTTCAGCAGCTCTTTGCCTGGAAAAGCGATATATAAGACCGATTAAATAAATAAATAAATAAGGTATAAGAACTTTGGAACTTTGCCCTTTTATTTCACATAACATGAATTAAATATACAAAATGACAAGAGGATCATAGCCCTGGGCGCTGTATAGCATGCATTGGCCTAGCAAAAAGCCTTTCTCCCAAATATCTTGTGATGGCGTTTTTTTCTCTCTTGATAATGATAAAGTCAAACACGGATCAAGCACGCTTCGCCCATTACAATTCTCAATGATAATGATAAATTATAAATGTAGCTATCTTACTTCAACACTAAGTAATGCATTCATACTCTAACACCGAGTTATAACAATAGGAATGAAAAAGGCAGCATAGCTTTACTGACTGCAATGCACATGAATGTGGGCCCACGTCAATAGATATCATCCTCAACGTATGTCCCTTCCTATCAATCTGAAATATATGTGCATGGCATGAAGTATGCAGCAATATAACGTATATGCACCGTGCATGCAAGCAACTAGCAACAGGAATAGCCTCACGACTCTCCTCAAAGTTGGATTTCTCCCGTAACACTACAGTACTGACGGACTACGGTGTGTACAAATACAATGTGTATCAATAGTCATTCGCTCATGAGAGCTCAATCTCTATTATACATGTACAGAGAATCCTTTACACTGGCGTGCTTTATCTCCTTCAACCTTTTGACTTGACTTTTATTCCGGTTATGGACAGTCTGTTTATTAACCACAAGCGCCAACAACAATGGATGCAAGAAGTAGAAAATACCCGCTCGATTTTAACCGCTACATCACGCCGCGAGCACGCTGGAACAAAACTACAATTTTTACGTAGCTGTGTGACTGTTTTATTCTAGCTTTGGCTCTGAGTACAGGGAGGGTGGTAGAAATGAGATGAGGGTGGGGGGGGGGGCGTTTAAGCTAATATAATGATAATATAATTAAGCTAATATAATGAACATTTTACAACGACACAAAATCAAAGGCGGGCGAACACAGAGAACTTGGCATATGTTCATAAACAAAAATGGCAAAGACAAAAACTCGCAGGCGTTCGTTCATACACACATCTATACCACGTCAGCCGAAAGAATGCCAAGCGTTAATATCAACATGCATTCATACATACAATCATGTACACAGCGTACGGAACTAGCTGCACGCGCGCATTGAACTACAATATAAATCAACATCTAAAAATATCTACCGTGTGTCCAATCTCTCTCTCTCTCTCTCTCTCTCTCTCTCTCTCTCTCTCTCTCTCTCTCTATATATATATATATATATATATATATATATATATATATATATATATATATATATATATAGTGTACTCCACACATTGCCAGGCGCTACGTAACGTATTGTATCCAACATGCAATCCCATGTAAAGAAACAACACGAAGAAACCTCAAGTCTCTTGTGCCACCACATCAACACTCATCAACAACTTCTCACGTAGACATTGATGATATCTGACAGGCCAGGCCCAGGCAGCGCCCAGCAGCTCGCTGACCACTCGGAATGTAGTTCAGCGGTACGCGAGTTGTGTGGGTGTCGCCGCAGTGTAAAACTGAGTAGGCCTACGACAGTTCCAAATGAATTTGAACGTAACGGTGGTCAGTTACGGCAAATGGTCATCGTTCATTACAACTACCTGTCTTATTGTTATTTACTGTGCCTGGTGAGACAATGACAGCTAGGATGAGAGATAAGATAAGATAAGATAAGATAAGATAAGATAAGATAAGATAAGATAAGATAAGATAAGATAAGATAAGATAAGATAAGATAAGATAGGATTTTATTTAACAAGGGTAAAAGAGTAAGCATTGTTTTTATTTTTTCTTAAATATCTTGCTTGCTCTTCAGAGAGAAATAGACAGACAGACAAGGAGAGAGAAACAGACATACAGACAGAGGGAGGCAGAGAGAGACAAAGACCGTTAAAGAGAAACAGAGACAGATCGACAAATGAATGTTAGTCAATAATTAAACTAACAGTAGTATGTGTTACAGCGACTGACAAAATAACAGATTAATAAAGCCATTATTCGCATCATTATTGAAATTTATGCAAAGACACGAAGGACATTTTTTCACCTCAAAAGTTACATGTATATTCTATTTAACAAAAGAAATTAAAGAAAAAATTACTCTAACACGCTTGTGAGTTTCATCACAAGGTAGCAGTAAGTACTGAAACCACCACCACCAACAGCAGTCACAACACCACCACCACCATCAACAACAGCAATAACAACAACAACAACAACCCTGCGCATACTGATTAACACTATATCCAGAACCTCATTCTACTCTTGCCGGTGTCTGTGTGTCACGTCACGATGAAAACAAAGTGTCCAGCAGATGAAAAGTGACCAGTGTTGGTCAATGCTCAACAAGTGTAGGTGCGAACCGTTCTTTCTTGATGACCAACGCCAGTGAGAAGTGGACCTCGATGGACACAATAATGGGATGGACTAAGGTCAGTGTGCGAGAGACTGAATACAGGCAGCAGACAGTTGACGGAGCAGAAGTTGATTGCAGGACCGTGTAACAATTCACTAAGTAAGGCCACCACAAAACCTTTTATATTTCTAATAGTAGAGGTAAATAACAAGACATCGAATGCCAAAAATGTCCACAGTGAGAGCAAGAAAGAGTTTTGTGCCCAATTCCATTCATGTTATGAATATGTCGCGATCAAGATTGTAGGAACGAGTGTTCATGATCTATGTACATTTGTTTTGGGGGATGCAATGTTTAAGTGATATTTGGAACGTATCCTAGTTAATAATGTTTGCTCCTAGTTACTGTGTGTGTGTGTTAATGTGTGTGTGTGTGTGTGTGTGTGTCTGTGAAGGATGAGAAGGTATTTTGGAATAAACGTTGTGATAATATGCAGTGAGAAAGGCAATATCTAGTCTATGTATCTTAAAGAAATTACATGTTTAATGTTGGAATAAATGTGATAGTAAGTGTGCTGTGCGAAAGGCAATATTTAGTCTATGTATCTAAGAGAAATGACATGTTCAATGTTGGAATAAATGTGATAGTAAGTGTGCTGTGCGAGAACTTGAAAGTAATGTCCAGTCTCTGTGCCGTATAAGTAGTAAGGAAATGAATATGTTGTGTTATATAATTATGTATACATAATATGCTAATACGTTTCTTAATTCATGTCCATGTACTCTTAATTTTTATGTCGGAATGTAGACCCTGTATTGAATTTCTCAGGTTGAGATCAAAGTTATATTGTATTGTATTGTATTGTATTGTATTGTATTGTATTGTATTGTATTGTAAAACAACATGTAGGTTTCTTAAAAAACGCACTTTTCAGCTCAAAAGAGCTGCTCAAGGCACTAGCCAAATCCAGGAGCGGAATCAAATCGCCCTAGACGCCAACCATCTGTAGTACTAATTATTTAGGTATTTCGCGCTAAAAGGTACTATAGGTGTGGGTGCGAAATCAACGCCGGTGGTGGCTGCAAAGGTAGTGGGGTGGGTGTGATTTAGGAAGTGTCTCTGTCCGTACCTCTTACTTTCCTTCCACCTGCCTCTCTCACCTGTCGCACCTGGACACGTCACCTCTTCAATACCGGTACACCAGATCACTTGACTACTGGTCAGTCCAGCGATAATAACAACATTATCAAAGCATGCTTGGTGCAAGGTCATATTTCCTCTGCACCTGGCCATCGTTCATTCTCTACAGAACAGAACACATAATATCCAGGCTCAAGACTGTACACCCCATTCAATGTTGGGGCTATAAATATCTTTCTCAGCAATGTGCAACTTTTTGTTGTTGTCTCAACTGGTCTCTGGTCATTTGGTCTCTTCTCTTTGATCTGCTCTTCTTTTTCTTCTGCAGCCAGACAGACGGACTGTCAATATCATGAGCCGTGAAACACGTCGGATTGTAATGAAATAAGACATGACAGCTGCAGCACTACCACTTCCACTCGCTGGACCATGTGCCATTGCTGTGCTCGTGTCACGCACAGAGCGCGTGGTCTACGGTCATTATCACTGGACGTCACAAATATAAGGTAGGATTGTTTTGAACCGAGAAATGGCAGCTGCAACTTTTACTCGCTCTTGATCTTCGCTTTGGAAATGTTGATTCAGCGGTCAGTTCTCTTATTAATTATTTGTATTTTAAGCTTTAAAAACACCAAATGTAGTGGTGGTGGTGATGATGATGATGATGATGATGATGATGATGATGATGATGATGATGATACAATAATAATAATAATAATAATAATAATAATAATAATAATAATAATAATAATAATAATAATAATAATAATAATAATAATAAAAATAATAATAATAACTAATGCAGGATTCTATCACGCACGATGATGATGCTGATGACGATGATGATAATGATTATAATGATGAAGATGAATCCCATCACCACCACCCCAACAACCACCACCAACAACAACAACAACAGTAATAGCAACAGCATAACGCTTTACAACACATTCTAGTACATATACATGCACCTTAATGAAAATATTATTGACCCCTTCCGCCCTCATCCCCACCTTAACCCAGAGTTGTTTGCAAACTAAAGTGTCCTCAGTTACACTGATGGCGAATGTATATAGTATTAATTTGTTTTAACATAAATTGTATTCAACAAACAAACAGATATTGATACAAGGCAAAACATCAGGGCGCACAAAAGCACAAGTCTTAAATGAGTGCTAACCAAATAATAATAATGTGTCAAAATATCACTGGCGGACGACAGAACATTGATAAAAAATACAAGAAATAGAAAAAAGAAATTTTCATAAAAAGAACATAATTTTTTAGACAAAAAGAGGATTTCCAAGTGAAGGGGAAGAGAAAAAAAAAGAAAAAAAAGAGGGTGGTGGTGGTGGAGGGAAAAAATGTTTGGGACGGGGGAGGGCGTGGACGGGGAAGGGCGGGTGCGAGAGAGTTATACTTGTGGGAAGAAACTAAAGAGTTGTGTTGAAGATCAAAGTTAAAAAGCAAAGTATGTGGGAAGTCGTTGAAAATAAAATATGAAAATAAAATAAAATAAAATAATATAATATAATATAATATAATATAATATAATATAATATAATATAATATAATATAATATAATATAATATAATATAATATAATATAATATAATATAATATAATATAATATAATATTAATTTGTTGTTGTGTGTATATAGATTCCCCTTATTAAGCCCATACAGTCAACGCATTGTTTTTAGGCTTCTTCTTAGTAAGAGTGTGGGTATACCGTTGTAGGTGATGGTATGATGTGAACATGTGATGTGAATCTGTTATTTTTGCATGGTTTGTTTTATTAATTGAGTTTACAGACACACAGTCAAGCTAGTAATTTCTCCTGCAGAGAGGAATAGAAACATATTGTATTGTATTGTATTGTATTGTATTGTATTGTATTGTATTGTATTGTATTGTATTGTATTGTATTGTTGCACACCTCATATAGTGAGTTTCTCTTGTGCAGCCAGCTATGTTTATCCAATTCTTTAAATTACTGTCAACAGACCTTCGGAAATTGGATGTAACTTGTCTTTTTGTTTTGTTTTAATGTACCTATAGTTATCCCGGTAGACATCTCGTCTCAGAACACTATGAATGTTACCCCAAGCTGTAAGCTTTTCTTCGGGAATGGTTGGTGGTAGTTGCCTGGCAGTGCAAGGCCAAATTAGCGGAGCTAGCTAGGCTTGCAACTGAAATCAACCTTTCGATTGATCCGGAAGGATTGACAGAGGAAGAAGCAGAAATTGTAGACGAGAAATTGTGTTCGTTTGCAAAGAATGTCCGCCTGGACGTTAAGCCACTCTGGCGCAACACGCTGGCAAGCCGGCCAAAGTTGTTGGTCCGCGAAAATTTTTCTGGCAAGGTCCATTGGCCCTCATGCCTACCGTACTTGCGCGTTTTACCCTCTCCGGGAGATCTTGAAGGTCTGTAATTATGACGGCCTACTAGCGCCAAAACCGAGAGTTAACATTATCACGAGATAATTGAAATTATCACGTGTTCTGTGTAATTTACAGAGATATCTGTAATCGGTAGTGTTAATTAATAATTATCAGTATTTGCCACGCTTTCCTAGCGCCAAAACCTGATAATTAAATATCATGAGATAATTACAATTATCAAGAGATAATTACAATTATCAAGAGATAATTACAATTATCAAGAGATAATTACAATTATCACTAAAAATTATAAATAAGAACGTGAGCATGCGCGGCCCGATGCGCGATGCGCATGCGCGGCAGCGGCACTGTTCCCAGAACACCTGAGGTTTTGGCCCTAGTAAAGCGTGGCCAAAACTGAAAATTAGTAATTAACACTGTGAATTACCGGTATCTCTGTGAATTACACAGAACACTGTGTTTGTGTCTATCACATTATCACAAGAAATGTGCGAAGTTTTGCAGGTTTTGACGCACAAGTGTCGAGTCGTGTCCTGTAATTAAGCGAGGCCTTAGCCACTCTGGCGCAACACGCTGGCAAGCCAAAGTGAAATTATAATCATTCAAGTGAAAATTTTTATTATTATGTTATCCTGGAGGTGATGTGTGGCGGGGAATATGCGAGGGCTGTGTCTAAAAGAGATAATGTGGTTTGAGAGAGTCCGGAGGTGGTCCAGGGGTGAGGAGAGGGGGGGAGAGGGTGAAGCGTCTAAAGGGCAGCATGATGCAAAGGAAGAAGGCAAGAGTGGGAGGGGAGCAGAAGGTAAAGAGGGACAGTAGGGGTTGGGGGTAAGGGTGGGGGTTGTTTAAGAAGCGAAGCATTAGGAAAAGGGAGAGAAACAAAAGCTGGACATAAGGGAGTCTAACAGGTGATTCAAAAGAGAGTTCTTTTCACCCCCCCCCCCCCCACCCCTCCGCCTAGGAGATCCCAGCACCCGGCACCCAGCACCGTAAGAGAAAGGGAAAAGAGGGAGAGGGTGTGGGATGGAATGGAATGGGGGTGGGGGTGGGGGGGGGGAGTGCCAAGGATTAGGACCAGGTGGTAAGGTGGGAACTTCAAAAGGCATGAGGAGTAACTCGCTAATTGTCTTACCTGCGCACAAGATTGGGTCTCGCCTCTACAGAAACCAACTTCCATGGTCTTACTCCTGTCTTCGGGAATTTTCGACTTCTTGGAAGTGCATAATTGAATATTCTCTCGAGAGCGGGTTTCCTCTAGAGAGACGTCTGTGCAGAAAATGAAGCCGATTTCTCGAGAGCGTTCTCCAAAGAGGCGACTTACGCCGCCAATGCAGCCCCAAAATTCTGGGCTTAACTCCCTCTCGCCTCATCTCTTCGGACAAGACTGACAAAAATAAACTGTTTGCTTACTGTATGTGTGCCAATTTATCAAAATAATACATAACATTTACGGATTTTACGCAAAGAATATATAGAATATTTGAGATTTTGGGGTGTAAACTCAGGATAAACAACGATGAACATTTTTGTTACCGTTGCAACAGATGAGACTATGGAGTCATCGCATAATTAATTATAACTGTTAGCTTGAACATAGAATGCATACACAGCAGTAGGTTGAATTTCAAACGTAGTCTCCACCCAAGACCCACACACATAAACCCACCCACCCCGACACTTACACGCTCGTAACCTGTGGAGGTTGTAACATGTTGACAGAGGAAATGACACACAAAGAAAAGTGAAGACCTGAAGGAGAAGATAAGAGGAAGAAATCGAAAAGTGAAGGGGGGAGGGTGGAAATGTTTGGTAAAACAAGCGTGTGCGTGTGTGTGCGCACGCGCGCACGTTGTGTGAGGTCTCATTGGTGTATAAGTGTCCTGTGTGTGTGTGTGTATGCGTGTGTGCACGTGTGTGTGTGTATGCGTGTGTGCACGCGCGTGACTGTGCAGAGATGGGGGTGGAGGGAAGGTTTGGAGGGTAAACGAGGTGAGGTGGGGAGAGTCAGAGACCCAAGAAATAAAGGGGAGGTAAAACTGCATGAAACTAATCGCATAAACCATAAAAAAATTCAAAAATAAAAAAAGAGGACGTCTGGT
The DNA here is from genome assembly GCA_036898135.1 of Oncomelania hupensis. NCBI lineage: Eukaryota > Metazoa > Mollusca > Gastropoda > Littorinimorpha > Pomatiopsidae > Oncomelania > Oncomelania hupensis. The sequence continues at coordinate 45,692,553 of CM072512.1, forward strand.
GTCTCCCGCCCAAAGCCGACGACTGGGGCTCAAGAGATTAGGCCAGAACCTAAAACAAAAGAAGGGTGGAGAATTATGCGGGCAACGAACCATGGCTATAAAATATGCCAAAATAGCTGCACATCTGGTTTTTTTTGTGTTCGTTTGTCTCCACATACCGAGGTGGACACGCTAAAACAAATGCACTAGACACAAACAGTATGATACTGTTAAACAAAACTGGAGACTTCAAAGTCTAAAATACTTGATGGCACATTGCAAAGCAACTGATCGACTATATAAAATATCACAATAGCTGGTGACATAATTATAGTTAGTTTTTGCTTCCAACTAAGGTACTTTTGTGATCGAGGTGCTAAGAAAACCAAGCCCAGAATAACAAAGAAATACACAGTTTGTAAAAGTTATTCAGAGCTACTTCGTAACGCAGAAATCGTCTGCTATAGCTTAACAAAAAAAAAGATTCCCATATAAAGGTTTTCTTCTTTATTTAAATAATAGGCACATGTGGTATGCTCAGCTCTTTGTGTTTCAAGAGCGTCTTGCTAGTAACCGCCCACCCAAGGTCGCTGGTTCGAATCCCAAAATACAGTGAGCCAGACCAAATGGTCTGGTAAATATGTATGATGAGGCTTTTTAGCCCAATTTTATTGTCCTTAACGCTCATGCAATAGACGTTAAGCATCGTTTTTCGTTCGTCCCGGATTGGTCAACGTATGATCATATTATTTTCCCCTTTACCAACAACTGGCCCGCTGGTGTCAGTATAAATCGGTCCAGTAGTCACCTATATGCGAAAGTGTCGTGTGACTATAATCTACAAACAACAACATTTAAATAATGTATGGTATGTCTTAAAGGCTCTTTGTGTTTCAAGCATGTGGTACTGTTTGTGAGGTCTGTTGGATCAGCTTGGGAATATTGGACGCGTTCTGCCAAACGGTCACTGGATTCTTTAATTCTCTCAAGACAGTTGTAAAATACAATGGGTTACTCCGGACGATTATTGGATTTTTCACTTATTCTTTTAATCTTAAACCACATAAACCTACACTCTTCAACCAAAAAATAGATCTGTAAAACCTTCAACCCAGATATAGAAATACGACGGGTTTTTAGTTCTGACTATCATTCGATTCTTTTAGTTATTTTATTTACCTTTGTTTTTAACCACAGGTATTTTAATTCTTTATAGTAAGAAAGAATCGACAACGGTTTAGGCTAGACGATCCTTCGATTTTTTTCATTTGTTCTATTCTCCTTTTGTCATTCCGAGTGCGTCTGAAAGAGACGCACCGAAGAAAATGTTCTGAGGAGAGATCAGATGAGCCAAGGGTAAATTAAAATCAATGATGAATCATTTCATTTAATGGGAAGATCTTTAAAAGACATTTCCCTCTAACTTGCCTTGGCATAATGCTGCACACAAACAAACACGCACAAAGAGAGAGAGAGAGAGAGAGAGAGAGAGAGAGAGAGAGAGAGAGAGAGAGAGAGAGAGAGAGAGAGAGAGAGAGAGAGAGAGAGAGAAAGAAAGAAAGAAAGAAAGAAAGAAAGAAAGAAAGAAAGAAAGAAAGAAAGAAAGAAAGAAAGAAAGAAAGAAAGAAAGAAAGAAAGAAAGAAAGAAAATGTTGTAGTGTACCTGCATACTACGTCCACGTGTTTAACTGTCAAAGACTGACAGAAGGGCTGTACGAGTATTACTGCAACTTTAAAACTCACCATAGAACCGTTGCCATAGACCCGCGGATTGGCGCTCAATTAAGCATATGAAGTCTAACAGAGACTGAATGTCACCACAGCACTGAAAACTTATAATTTGCCGGGTGACAATGGGTTCGGGCCCTGCATTAGCTGCTCCCAATGGATCGAGATGGAGATACCGACAGAGAGTAGTTTTAAACGAATTACCGCTTACGGAAAAGCTGCACTGTATTGAAAGACTGAGTGAGACTGAGCGACATCGCATGTATGGAAGGTACTTCCAAGAGCAAAGCGACTTTATACTAAAACTAAGAAAAAGCAGACCTAAACACGCATTTTAATCAATCCTTCAGGACCCGAAGGACCTTTTGCGTCGCCGACCACAGACAGGCAGTAGTTTAGGAATAATGAATGGCAGAGAGAGACAGAGACAGAGACAGAGAGAAAGACGGAGATAGAGAGAGAGAGAGACAGAGAGACAGAGAGAGACAGACAGAAAGAGAGAGAGACAGACAGACAGACAGAGAGACAGACAGAGAGACAGACAGAGACAGAGAGACAGACAGAGACAGAGAGAGGACGGATGGACGGTGAAGTGAATGAGTAAATGGGAATGCAACAATTAGGTCCGTAATTGGAACTGTAATGAATTGACATGCCCATTACTAGAAAAACCTTACTCTTCTTCCACAGTGAATCATCAATACATTGATGGACGGTAGAGGACAATAGTCCAAGCACAAAGCATAGCGGAGACTCGCCAAGCGCCGAGTAGGTACCTCTCATAGGTATTAGTGAAGAGGTGAACGCAATTCTTGGCTAGTCTGAGCTCTACAGTGTATATCCGAAGAACAGGAGAGTGAGAGAGAGAGAGAGAGAGACAGACAGACAGACAGACAGACAGACAGACAGACAGACAGACTGAGACTCAGACAAACAGAGACAGAGAAAGAGCATCGTTTTACAATGCATCAGTGTTGTTGAAATATATAGCACGATATTGTAAAATTTATCCCTGCTGATTGCTTCATTAGGCCCACTGGCCAACGGACTATTTTTCCAATTTAGTTCTAGTTTGAATGCCATTGTGAACGAGAGCGGACAATAACGAACAATAACCGAAGAATGTTTTGAACAACTGCACCATCATTTTGTAAAGAAAAGTTGTATTTTTTTTTATTTTTTATTTTTTTTAAAGGGTGTCCAACTGTTTTATGACACAAACTGGCCATTAAGTTGGGGTTTCTTCCCCGTTAGAGTTCCAACTGATAACCTGAAGACCATCTAAATGATGCCAAACCAGACAGCACTAATGGGACTCAATAGGATGACATTGTCTGCTGAAAACAAAAGGCACAATAGCCGTCAAAAATGAACAACAGTTCTGAAATGTCCAGTTTCGCCTGCTTCCTCCGTCGCTCATTATCATCCAAACTCTTTCCAAATTGTAAGATTAATATAGCACAATATCGAAAAGTTATACAAAAGCCATTACAAAAGAGAAGTTTTAAAACTTTCATTCATATGACCTTCATACTAGCTGCGTCCGAAATTCGTATCAAATTAAAGTTTTCTTAAACCTGGCTGCCAAGGAGTCGGAATACCTACAATAATACATTTTTAAAATTCCGAGCTCTAAAGCAATAGGCAAATCAAATTAGCAAATGCCTCAAATTAGATTATCTTCATTGGCTTTTAACTCCTGAAGAAGCATTTGAGAGATGTATTTTTGTCTGCTGCGTTTTTTTTAAATCTCTTCATAGTAGCCAAGTGAAATCGCCTTTTCTTCCCCGCAATACGGAACTTTGTTAATGTTTAACTTCAAACTAATTAACTTCAATTTTTCAATCGCGTGTAATTAATTGTCACCAGGTACTCAACATGTTTGTTTTATTTACTTAATAAACATTCCTTATTCTTCGTCAATTATATGTAATTATTCGTTGCCTGTCACTTAATTATAATGTTTAATTTTAACTAAAACCGGGTGGGTTTATATAAGCGCTTGTTGCCTATACTGTTGTATAACATTGTATTTGTTTGTCATTATGTGCTTTTTTGGAATAATTTTTTTTAACCAAACTAATAAACTTAATTCAATTCACATTGGCAGAGAAAAAAGATATCTACAATAGTTTCAGACCTATCCTATCCCGTAACTCAAAGGTCGTCGGGGCACCACAGATGATCGTTTAACCAGCGTACCCCATCTTTGTCTGTCCTCAGCTACCCTCATGGCTTCGCTCAGTGTCAAGCCAGTCCATTCTCGAATGTTGTCCTCCCACCTCTTTTTCGGTCTCCCTCTTCTTCGGCCTCCTTGCACCGTGCCTTGCAGGATGGTTTTTGCGAGGCCTGATGCTCTGGTGACGTGGCCATACCATCGAAGTCTCTTTACCTTTTGTGAGCATGTTATCATGTTGTCCAATGGCTTGTGTGATGGTCTGTCGGACTTCGTCATTGGTGATGTTCGGAGTATAGAAAATGCCCAGAAGTCTTCTGTAGCACCTCATCTCCATGCTTTGTATTCTTCGTTGTAGATCTGCTGTGAGGGTCCATGTTTTGCAAGCGATGGGGATGACAAGGTAGACTGATGGTCATGTCTTTCCAAATGGGCTTCAGCCTTGTCAGGGCAGCAGTTGTTTGTGCGATCCTGGAGAGGACTTTTAAAAATCATAATCCCCAACTAAAAATATGAATCAAATTAAAATTAATTATATTTTATTACACTAATAAGGTAAATTTTGTATTAATACCAATTAAGAGTAAGAAACTAAAAGTTATAACAAAACTATCGGTAGCTCTCAATACTATGCAGATCGCGTGTAGTCTCGTTCTTTATAACCCAAGTCATATTGTACAATACAATTTTAACGACAAAGCCATCGCTGCTACTAGACTATAGCTAATATTGCTCTCTCTCTCTCTCTCTCTCTCTCTCTCTCTCTCTCTCTCTCTCTCTCTCTCTCTCTCTCAGAGTCTCTCTCTCTCTCTCTCTCTCTCTCTCTCTCTCTCTCTCTCTCTCTCTCTCTCTCTCTCTCTCTCTCTCTCTCTGGCAATACTAAAGCTTCCCTACACAGTGTCAGCAAGAAAACAATGGCTTTTAGTTCCATCGTATCCTCCAGGGAGCATGCTACACAAGCAAGTCAACACAGCCATAAAAATCACATTGTGTGTGTGGGGTCTACGGACGCAGGAGGTAAAAGACAACAAAATAACAAGATAGAAGGTCAATGATAATATAATAACATTTTAGAAGATAACTGTCAGAGGGAGAGAAAGATAGAGAGAGAGAGAGAGAGACAAACTGAGACAGACGGAGAGACAGAGGCAGACAGAGAGACAGATATAGACACACACAGACACACACACACACAAACACAGAGAGACGTACACAAAGAAATACAGAGATGAGCTATAAAACTACATTCGGAACATTCATTTAATACCAGCAGAACAGAGAAACGGGAACTATATAGTGAGTCACAGTGTGTGATGTCTGCAGGAAGAAATAGATAAGAAGATAACACAGAAGAGACTGAAGATCTCATCATTAGACGAGTTATAAAACGAACGTTATCAGTATAAGCCATCAGAACTACTGAAACCTAAAGACCCACATTTTACTTTTTTCGTTGTCAGGAGCGAGTCAGTCCGATCGACTACGTTTAGCAGCTACGTTCATGTTAAGAGCCAACATATAGAATTCAAAGAAGCTGGCTCTTCATTCCTGAAGAATGGTTTTATTTTTTTTTAAATCGAAATGCTTGTATACAGAACATGTTAATCTGGTGCGTTATTTCTCCTTTGGTCTTCAGCCTTCTTTTTCGTCTTTTCCAAGACCTATACAACTTGCTAAGTCTGCAAGAGCATATTGCAAGCAATCCATCGAACCAGATAAAACAATATACAACGAAACATGCTAGGTAAAAAGAAGTGAAGCAACAAAGGTCATACAAAATATTATGTTAAGATTCATCATCTTCTTGGGTTGAGCAGCCACAGTCAGTACGTCGGTTCATTATAGTAGTAGTAGTAGTAGTAGTAGTAGTAGTAGTAGTAGTAGTAGTAGTAGTAGTAGTAGTAGTAGTAGTAGTAGTATCAATTTGTATTCATCAGATTAACGTAAGTTGTACTGATATTCAAGTTCAAGTTCAAGACACTTTATTACCCAATGAATTCAAAATACATAGGATTTCGTTTTGGTGATGCGGTAAAACATTCAGTCCCTCTGCAAAAACAAACAACCTTCCACTGGACATTAAAACATTGAAATACTCTAATAGAGAAAGTTATTTTAGGGAGTAAAGCACAGGCGCACGCACACTCGCAACCCCCACACGCACACGCATACTCACGCATACCCGCATGGGTATCTAAATTAAAACGTAATGAGATAAAATACATTAAAGAATCAGAATTGCACCACTAACACATTATCGCAACTAATAAATTGGCGTTTAAGTATAACACCTCATGCTATGTGGATAACTGAGGACACTGGTACCGAGAGGGCAGCCTCGGGGAAGAAGCTGCGTCTAAACCGGCTAGTTCTAACTTTTAGTGCTCTGAAGCGTTTGCCTGACGGGAGGAGCTCGAACAGATGGTTGGCTGGATGGGATGGGTCGCCAGTAATGTTGCTGGCCCTTCTTGCCAAACGCGTGCTGTATAAGGACGCGAGGGATAATAAATCGCAACCTATGATTTTTGCCGCGCGTTTCACAATTCTTTCGAGTTGAAACTTCTCGCCCGAAGTGGCGCCTCCAAACCAGACTGTGATACTGAAGCACAGGATACTCTCAATCACGGCGCGATAGAAATGCGCGAGTATTGTCTGGTTAAGTCCGAGCCTCTTGAGCTGTCTCAAGAAGTGGAGGCGCTGCTGACACTTCCTGATAATGGACATGCTGTTATTGTCCCAAGACAGGTTGCTGGAAATGACCGTTCCAAGAAATTTAAATGAATCAACCTGTTCTACGCATTCACTGTTAATCATAAGAGGTGAAATTGTGCTTTTATTCATGATAAGGACAACAGTAACGTGTCAATAAACTCCTGACAAAGCAAAAAGGACTTGCAGAAGATTGGACTGGGGACAATTAGACCTACAGCGCATATTTTAAATTTGCTTTGGCAGGCTGCAGGACCAGTTTTAGGAAGAGACATGGTAACTCATAGAAATGAAAAAATAAGAACTTTCTCCATAGTGCAGTTTCTGTACCTCTGCAAGTTTTGAGATGGGTCTTCCAATCCTAAAAAAATGGAAAAGTTTTGGTTGGTACGAGACGAGTACTAAATAATATAAAAGAGTGAAACTTTGACACTTTTTTGAAACTTTTTTTTTATTAGGGATAAAGATTTTAGACTAATAAGAAGTCTAATCTTCCAATCTGTCCCTTAACAAATTAACATAGTAAATAACCTTTAACATTATCTTGGAAATCATAGAAATCACACACACATGCACTCACACACATGCACACACAATCACACCAACATCTTTAACATTATCTTTAAACAATGTTAGGCAACCACCCCCCTTCCGATCCCTCACCCTCATAATAATAATACAAATAACAATAATCATAACAACAATGATAATAACAATAATAATAACAACAATAATAATAATAATAATAATAATAGTAATAATAATAATAATAATAATAATAATAATAATAATAATAATAATAATAATAATAATAATAATAATAATAATAAATATTATTATTATCATCATCATTACTATTACTATCATACTACAATGTCATGAAAAACTGTGTTATCATATAAAAAATATCAGTTTTATAATTAATTTTGCAGATGTTTGCATAGGTTATTTTTGAAAGAAAATATTGTGGTGCAATGTTTACACTCCAGAGGAAGAGAGTTCCATACAGCAGCTCCATTAAATGAAATTAAGTGAAAGTCATATAGCATCTGATAATAGCAGAATCGTGTGTTGTCGTGGAATCGTTTTGTTCGTTCAGCCCGTACGGGCGAAATAAAACCTCGGTATTCTCTGGTGGGATGTCCTTTTTACGCTAACGGTGGTATTGGAAAATGTCAGCGCATGGGTGTTCTACTAAAGAAAAGCAAGTAACGTGTTGTGCATAAGCAGCTTTCGGGCAACCGAGTATACACACGTTATCAGCAGGGATGCAAACCACACACACACACACACACACACACACACACACACACACCCACACACACACACACACACACCTACACAGAGGGGCGCGTGCACAGTTAATGACTGAAACACTGTGCAGACAGCAAAAACCACCCCCTCCATACACCCCGTGTGTATTCGCGCACCCACTTATTATTTATATGCTAACATATACGAGTGCCTGCATTATATATGATACGCATCGATGCACGCACAAACCCGTACCCATAAACATACACACAAACACAACGGAACAAACACTCAAGCTGTGAATACAGACCATCTACCATTGGTGTTCACTCTCTCTTGCTAAAAAAAAATAAACTTGGAATATTGCTCTTACCTGAAACATAAGAAATAAGAACATGGAATTAGTACAATTAACAAAACTGCGAATCAAAGAATTATTGCTGCAATGTAAACATTTAAGAGAATGAAGAATGGTGGAGTTGAATAACAGAAGGACACGATAAATAACAGCGAAACGAACAAGAAAAGACCTCTCTCTCTCTCTCTCTCTCTCTCTCTCTCTCTCTCTCTCTCTCATCACGATTGGGGTCTGTGACCAGAAAGTGCATTAAACATTTGAGTCTCTATCTTCTCCACCCCCCCACCCCCCGTCTCTCTCTCTCTCTCTCTCTCTCTCTCTCTCTCTCTCTCTCTCTCTCTCTCTCTCTCTCTCTCTCTCTCTCTCTCTCTCTCTCTCTCTTCCCTCTCTTTGCCAAGCTGGATCGAATCGCCTCGTGTTTTTCGTATCTAGTGGCACAGGCATTCTATGAACTTGGGGGTTTACCAAGCCACATGGGTCTCGGGGTAATGACAAGCAGAAGGGCGGGATGAACAAACACAAGATAGAAGCCCATATAGACTTAATGTTTGAGGTAGGTTTTTCATGCTTGTAAAACAGGTTGCCCGATTTCTACGATGATGCTATGATTTGTTATGGTGAGAACAAGGAAACACTACTGTGACGCTGTCTCGTTAGATTGTTTACAGTGTACGATGCTGCTACGATTGAGGCGCACGCGATTGATCCAATCATTTTGTTTTGCAAAGCATGCAATAATAGAATGTATTGACCTTGGATTTGATGTTTCGTTGTTGCTAGAAGAAGCTTTGTATAATTATTGATAATTTTCGTCGGTCGATATCCGGTGACGAATATTGTTTTGATTGGGTGTTATTGCGTCATGCTGGACTATTCAAACTTTTTTCTCGATTGCAGATAGGCTATATAAAGTAAATGCACTGTCTGTTTGTAGGGGTTTTTGATGATGAAATTTGATGATGATCTTTGAAGTGATTTTCGGAAAGTGATCTTGTATGTAATGGTTAAAGTTTGCTGAATAAAGTTGAAAAACTTTATACGACGAGTCCTGCTTTGTTGCTGAGTGAACAGGCTGCGTGGATAAACGAATTCGAGGTACAATTATCAAGATTCAAGCATCGGGGTTGAAGCGGCTACTAATAAATAACCGTGTAACAGTTACTTATATTTTCTACTATCTTTCGAAAACAACACACATTTTAGTTCAGATTCGTTTGTTTGTTAATGAGATTGTTGTGCCGTTAGCGCAGGAGAGTGGTCTGTATGCGGACATAGCATTATCAGCTTCGTCGCACTACTGCTATATAAATATGAATCATCAGAATAAGAATCTCTATTATCCAAACAAACAGCAAGTAAAATCTTTTTCGCAGTGTCCTATTCTATTTTATCCGATCCTATCCCGTAACCCGGAGGTCGTAGGAGCACCACAGATGATTGTTTAACTAGCGTACTCTATCTTTCCCTGTCCTCAGCAACCCTCATGGTTTCGCTCAGTGTCAAACCAGTCAATTCTAGAATGTTGTCCTCCCACCTTATTTTCGGTCTACATCATCTTCTACCTCCTTGCACTGTGCCTTGCAGGATGGTCTTTGCAAGACCTGATGATCTGGTGATGTGGCCATGCCATCGGAGTTTCCGTTTTTTCACCACTGTGAGCATGTCATCGTGTTGTCCGATGGTTTGTGTGATGGTCTGTCGGACTTCGTCGTTGGTGATGTGCTGCGTATAGGAAATTAATTAGTTTTTCATTGCTTACAAAGTCCAGTGGACTGCAAAGAGCCGAATTAGGACCACAAAATCAAGACCACAACTTCGCTGAAATAGGACTCACCCCTCATCCGCATAAAAGATCTGCCAAAACAACCCCAAGTGGTAACACTGAAGGCACTCCACCAGCCAGTCACTTTACAATAAAGACATCCCATGCAGGGGACGCTGAGGCTATACTCTAATTCATCGAACCCCCGTTCGCAAAAACAAAATAGAATACAAACATCATTATAAAATATCAACAAAACAAATACATATAAATTGCCTACATTGCAAAATAATAACATCATAGGAAGCCTCAGTGACCACATGCCAGAAAGCATCCAATATTCCCAAACTGATCTAACAGACCTCACACACAAATGAGGACTTTTGTCCCAGAAGAGTTTTCAATAAAAAAGGTAGGTGACTGGTCAAGCGAAGAAGAAGAAGATAGTATAGTAGATTGATAGAACAGAGTAGGAATGAGAAAAAAATGAGAAAGGAGAAAGACAGCGACAGTGGGAATTTAAAGCCCTAAATTTCCAGAAAGCGGGGATACTATTTATACTGAAACCCCCGGAACCCCCACACAATCGGTATAGAAAAAAACATAAATTCATTCAAAAACCAGAAGCGTCGAACTACCGCAATCCATTCATAATAATATAAGAAATTGGTGAAACAAGAAAAAACAAGCAAACGACTGTGTAGCGAGCAAAGTATGGCCCGCGTGGTTTCAATGCAGAGGTCAAATCCAGAAAGAAAGTCGAGAAATTCTTGGCCTTATGTAAGATAATAATAATAATAATAATAATAATAATAATAATAATAATAATAATAATAATAATAATAATAATAATAATAATAATAATACAGTAAAACCTCCGTTTTACGACCTTTAAATAGCCATTAAAACGAGGTCCTAAATTGGAGGGATCTTAAAAAGGAGGTAGGACATTTTCGAAAAAGACATTTAGAAAATTAATTAAGTAAAATAAATACATGTACAAAAAGTACACATACCATTAAGTATAGGGAACATCTACCATCTTTCGGAAATATAGATTAAACTCTGTCTCACAACCAATACAGTCAATATCTTCCTGTTCCTCACTATTTACAAAATAAAAAAATCAATGTTGGTATCATAGTTGTTTAAAAGTGTATGTAAGTGCTGAGTGCATGTTTGGAGTTATAACTATTTATAAAATAACCCCATTAATATTGTTGTAATTATTTGTATTCAATCATTAAATAGTTTGGTGGGTGTTTTTTTTTAAAGAAAGCGGTTATTTTTGTTTGTTTGCATGATCCCCCCACCCGTGCATGTTCTCTTAGTATGTCACTTTGAACACCAGACATGGTGTCGGCAAGATCTGACGGGCCCCTGCTCAGGGCAAATCTGGTCAGCGCCTTAGAGTATTTCAAGCTGTTTTAATGCATCGTCTGCTGTTAAAAGTTGTAAACGAAACTGTTTTCTTCAAGCGCACAAATATAGTATTGCTTTGGAATCTTAATTTTTCAGATGTTAGGTCGTAAAATTTAATTATTTGAAGGTCGCAAGTCGCGTTTTAGAGGTAGTTGTTTAAGAGAGGTCGTTTATATAGTACAAACCATTGGTCAAAATTTTTTTGGTCGGATGTTGAAGGAAGTTGTTTAAGAGAGGGTCTCAAAACGGAGGTTTTACTGTAATAATAATAATAATAATAATAATAATAATAATAATAATAATAATAATAATAATAATAATAATAATAATAATAATAATAATCATAATAATAATACACTATTGAAAAGAAGTTTGGCTGAGGCATACAGAAAAAAAACTATCACAGTTTTTCTCCAATGTCGACTGCTTTTTAAGGTTGTTTCTTTTTTGCCAAATGATTTACAAACTACGAGTTCTATAAGTTGATGTGAAATTTAAGTTAGCAAAAGCTTAATTGTATTGATTCTCCAGAAGCTCGGTTTATATGATTCGGTTTATATGATTAAATTTTTGTTGACGTTCTTATTTCTCTCTGTGTGTGTGTGTGTGTGTGTGTGTGTGTGTGTGTGTGTGTGTGTGTGTGTGTGCGTATTTGTGTTTATGTGAGAGAAAGAGAGAGAGAGAGAATGTGTACGTGCAGCGTGCGTCTTGATAAAGAAGACGTTCATAAAACAACCAACCTAAAATAACCAGCTTGTAGTAGTTTCGATATGAGTTTGGTTAAATTGATTTTGTTTGTTTTGATTTTTGACACTTCATTGTACCTTTTTATCGGGAAATTCTGGGCCGGCTCTTCTGGGGAAGGCGTAGTCGCAGCCTGTGGCGTGCCCAAACCCAACCTTTATTAGTTTTATTTATTTATTTTTATTTTGCTAGGGGAGCAAACCGGAGTACCCGGATTAAACCCCCAAGACGTTGAAAGTAAATAATTTCCGGAGAAAAATAACGCCCACAGGCAGTATCGATCCCACACCTGTCAGGCGCCTTTTGGTTTCTAGTTTGTTTGTTTGTTTTGTAGATTATAGTCACACGACACTTTCGCATATAGGTGACTACTGGACCGATTTATACTGACACCAGCGGGCCAGTTGTTGGTAAAGGGGAAAATAATATGATCACACGTTGACCAATCCGGGATTCGAAACCAGCGACCTTTCGGTTACTAAGCAAGACGCTCTTACCAACAGAGCTACCCGGCCCCACATTTGGTTTCTAGCCTGTGGACAAGGCAAGTTATTCCCGTCTTAGACCACGCGACCATAACGCTCGCAATGCTTCATCCTCTCTTCAACAAACTGGTGTTATTGTTATGCACTTCCACACAAACACCGCGGCTTGGCTTACGGGTTTATATTTCGTCCACAAACAGCTAGCAGCCTATCAGCCACTAAATGGTTTTTCTGCATGAGCGAGCGGGCGTGTGTGCTTGTACGTGCGCTCTCAGTGTTCATCTTTTGATGTTGATGCGTGTGGACAACACAGCCACTGGAGCGTGATGACACAAACCTAGAGAGAGAGAGAGAGAGAGAAGGTGGGGGTGGAGGGTGAAGGGGGTGGGGGACATACAGAACTTATATAGAAAAGATCGAATGTCTTCTTCCACCCGGTACACATTGGTCGAAGGCTGCCGGAAGCATGCTTTAGTAGTCGCCTCAACAGGCGATAAAGCATGCTCTCATGCTTCAGAGCACTGCTTTCTATACGCTTCAAGCTCTATAGTGACGGAAAAAGCGCAATTTCACTGTAAATATATACAGGATGTTGCTCTACAACATTCCGCTCTTTCCGTCTCAAAAACCCATTTGCCTTGTTGGATTCATAAATTGTATGAAACCAAGTGAGGACACTATCCGGCATCAACAAACGGTTCAAAAACATTCTCAAACGGTTCGTAAAAGACAATTGACCTAGAAACAAATACAGTTTGACCTAATTCGTACCCTAGAGGAGACGAAACTTACATTTTCTATTTTCATGAGTTCATTGGTCAATGCTCCTAGGGTTTGAAGCGTATAGGAAGCAGTGCTCTGAAGCATGAGAGCACGCTTTATGGCCTGTTGAGGCGACTACTACAGCATGCTTCTAGTAGCCTTCGACCAATGTGTATCGGGTGCTTCTTCGCCTTCTTCTTCAACGTGTATAGGTATAGACAGATGACCTTGTCTTCACACTCTGTATCTACAAATCCTGGAAACTGATTTGCCTTAATATAATAAATAATCATAATAATAAATAATAATATAATAAACGGAGGCACGGTGGTCTAATGGTAGTGCTTTGGCTTGCGGATCTGAAGGTCCCGGGTTCGAGCCCTGTCCGGGCCATTGTGTTGTGTCCTGGGAAAGACACTTTACTCCCGTTTCCTACTCCTTCGGATGAGAGTATAAACCGAGGTCTAGTCTGTGTGTCGCATACATTCCATCATAACGGACTTTAAAGATCCTGACGCTCATGTCCTAGACGGGTGAGTGCCGGTAACAAGAACACACCCAGCATGCACTTGGTCCTTCTCCCCCATTGCTGGCTGGCCAGGATAGTGCTCAGTTGTCCGGGCGTCAGACCATGCGCCCAAAGGCTGCGGGTGGGCGTCTCGGGCGGTTTGAGTTAGATCCTGTATCGGCCAGCGCCTAGAGTCTGGTCTAGTACGGCGAGATAAGTGCGCTATAAAAATCCTCAATAATAATATTTTAAAAAAATAATAATATGCATACATAACACAATTTATTAACAAACGGGCATTGAAGAAAAGAAAAGAATACCCTCGTAGAAATCAGTGTGCGGAAAGCATAACTTGCCAGTAAGCTTAAACGTTAAAAGTACGGATGAATGAACAGTGAAGCTCAACGTCTACACCCACCATTGGTGATACGCCAGACGGAAGGGATAGCCATCACTAGGAACAGGGGTCGTAAACTAAAAATCAACACTCAACCACCGGAGTAATCATTATGCTAAAATAGCGAAAAGGGCCACTTTTATCTTTGTCCACCGCGGGGAGTTGAAGTTGGGTCAACGGTGTGAAAGGATGGCCGACTAAACTGACGGACTGGATGTGGCAGAAAGTGGCTACAAATAAATAAGCTTACCGAGTAATTCAAAGCTCGAGCAGACGAGATCCGAAACAAACACAAACACGCGCTATAAACAATCCCAGCAAAACCAGAACAAATACGCAAGGCTTAGCGGATTCTATAAGGGCAATAACCTACTACAACAAAGGGAGAAAGCCAACGTTGTGTATGCGCTTCAGCACCTGGGCACCAGCAAAGAGCCAGGTCGCTAGGGATTAACGAGGAAATCTACGCCAGAAGGTGGTATTTTGCAGTGTGATTTCTTTGCTAGAACCTGCGTCGTCCCTATAAAGCAAAGCGGCAATCTGTTAGCGCCTCGATCGAGCTGTTATATAAAAAGATAACACAAGAAACTTTGTGGAGTTGAATGCAAAATACGTGCTAACCTAACACCTTTTGGACGATATAATAATTTGTTGGAGTTATTCCCTTTTGCAGTTAACCATGTGTCCTGCCTAGCGTCTCAGAGGTCTTAAGCTACTGAGCTCGTTGCCAGGGCAACATAGTGTACCACAAAAGACTTCAGACTTTCAGAGGGCTACGATCGTGGTAGTGCTGTCCCCTCTCCTGGGACGTCTCTACACGTGAGAACCACACCACTGTGAGGCTTCTGGGGGCCTCTGCCCTTCTGTTAGTAAACTGACCTTCGACAAACGCTTCGTTCCTCGTAGATAAAAAGATAATTCACAGCTCAAAGCACTGACCTCCGACCTTCTGTGGTTAACTAACTTCAAAAGCTGTATTGCATTCCTTGTGAAGACGAACATAATACAAACTTCACAACACTGACATTCACCCTCTTGTTGGTATCTGAACTTCACCAGCTTTTTATTCCTCGTAGACACAAGACGACAATGTATAGCAACCAATGGCAACATGCGCGTTCATCTCTGAGGCTACCATATCTTAGTGAAGCAAAGCGGGAAAAAAACATGTACACATTTCGGAGAAGTCGATTATGAGATTGAACATATGGGGCGCCATGTGTCCATTTATTCTATGTGACCATTCTATACATAGAATAAATTCTATGCACATAGAAAGCATTCTATACACACAAAAAGCATTCATTAGTTGAAATTCCATTTATAAAAAAGAAACCAATATTGTAAGTCATAGAATAAAATTCTTTGTATATAATAACATTCTATAATATAGTGTAAAATTCTATGTCCATAATACAATTCTATGTATAGAATAACATTTTGTAATAGAGAATACTATTCTATGTATGTAATACAATTCTATATTATAGAATGCACTTGTATGCATAGAATTATATTCTATAACATAGAATGAATTCTATTACAAAGAATGAATTCTATAACATAGAATGAATTCTTTAAAATAAAATAAATTGCATGACATAGAATTATTTCTATACGCATAGAATTCATTCTATAACATAGAATGAATTCTTTAACATAAAATAAATTATATGACATAAAATGAATTCTATGTGCATAGAATAAATTGTATAACATAGAATGAATTCTATAATAAAGAATGAATTCTATATGCATAGAATGAATTTTATAGCATAGAATGAATTCTATGACATAGAATTCATTCTATGACATAGAATGAATTCTATAGGCATAGAATGAATAGTATAACATAGAATGAATAAGATGACATAGAATGAATTCTATGACATAGAATGAATTCTATGACAGAATGAATTCTATAACATAGAATGAATTCTATAGCATAGAATGAATTCTATGACATAGAATTTATTCTATAGCATAGAATGAATTCTATGTTACAGAATGAATTCTATGTCATAGAATTCATTCTATGCTATATAATTCATTCTATGTTATAGAATTCATTCTATGCTATAGAATAAATTCTATCTCATATTATTCATTCTATGTCATAGAATTCATTCTATATTATAGAATTCATTCTATGTCATAGAAATTATTCTATGTCATCTTATTCATTCTATGTTATACTATTCATTCTATGCTATAGAATTCATTCTATGTCATAGAATTCATTCTATGTCATAGAATTCATTCTATGTTATAGAATGAAATCAATATAAAAACTTTTTTTTAAATAGTAAAAACTGGGGCACTGTCAAGGTATAGAGAACGTTTTGGGATATTGTGATGTTTTGAACATAGCACACTCGTGCAATAATGATTACAGAGCGATTTGTCACTGACATTCAGTTTAGAGTTGACGACATGCAGTGCTTCATCATTTGCGCTCGAAGTGGAAATCGATGAAAGGAAATGTTCTTTTCTTTGCAGAAAGGTTTTACGTCGGAGTTAGAGCATCCAAACGCAGCACAGTACTTCACCATTTTCAAACTCGATCACGCTGTGTTATTCCCGCAGCACGTGGCCGCCACGCCTTTGTGCATAGCGCCCTGGGGGGCCGCTTGGGGTGAAATAGATTTTGTGCAATATTCAGCTTTATGAACCTTTCATTTATTATGTCTCAGTTGTATAGCAATATGCGACCTTTAAATATATTAATTATTGCTTTTTATGAGTGTACAGTACGGTTATTTCTTCGGTATTGAGCGAAAAGAACTGATTATTTAATTAGATTTTGTCACTATAAACCCTTACAGAACCTCAGCACATTGTAATGAAAAAAGCAAGCACGCAGGGGCGGAGGGGGTGGGGGGGTGTGACGTCAATTATTTTTATTGCTAAGCGATCTATTCACACTAATTATACCGTCGAAGTCGTCCGCATCAAGAAACCTAAATCCTTGTTCACGAAATTATGATGTCTGATAAAGCCGCAGAGCGCTTGGTACGTCAGCCATTTCTTCAGTTCTCGCGCGCGTGCAAAGCTCCACGTGTCCCTTTATACGTCACAGCCTCGCTTCACATAGAATGACCTAGTTGCGCATAGAATGAGCATTCTATGTTATAGAATGAACATTCTATGTTATAGATTGGATTCTATGTTATAGAATGAACATTCTAAGTTATACAATGGATTCTATGTTATAGAATGAACATTCTATGTTATAGAATGAATTCTATGTTATAGAATGACCATTCTATGTTATAGAATGAACATTCTATGTTATAGAATGGATCCTATGTTATAGAATGAACATTCTATGTTATAGAATGAACATTCTATAACATAGAATGCATTCTATGTGCACCAAATGTTAAAAAACAATTCTATGAAAATAGAATGTATTCAGTGTTGCGAATAAAATCCATTTTATGTTAAAAAAATGAATTTTATGTCATACAATTCTTGCTGTGTTATACAATTAATTCTATATACATATAATTCATTTCCTTCATATAAAATTAAAAAACACAACTAATAAATTGTAACAAAATTTAGAATTTAAAAAAAAGATATTGTATGACACATCACCACATCGCATCATCACCACATCGATCACATCATCACATCACATCACTGCATCACATTGCTTCATCACCATCATCGTGAAAATGCACCACCACATAAAATCACATCATATCAACAAATCATCACATCACATCAGCCGACATCACAGCAGCAGCACATCTTCACATTGCAGCAGACAGCACATATCACGGCATCAGTGAATCACATCACATAATCTAATCACCCCACCCCTCCCACCCATCACATTTGTGGTGCAGTGTGGTGTGATTTAGAGTGATGTAGTGTGGTGATGTGATGTGGTAATGTGTATGTATGTATCTGCAATACAGTTCTATTTTGCCTTAAAAGCAGTGAATCAGACCACATCTTCACATAACCTAATCACTCCACCACACCTACCCATCACATTTGTGGTGCAGTGTGATGTAGAGTGATGTGGTGTGGTGATGGGATGTGGCAATGTGTATATCTCTCTGCAATACAGTCCCATGCCATAACAAAATGTTCTCTATACCTTGACAGTGCCCCAGTTTTTACTATTTTAAAAAAAAGTGTATATATTGATTTCATTCTATAACATAGAATGAAATCTATGACATAGAATGAATTCTATGACATAGAATGAATTCTATGACATAGAATGAATTCTATAGCATAGAATGAATAGTATAACATAGAATGAAATCTATGACATAGAATGAATTCTATGACATAGAATGAATTCTATAACATAGAATGAATTCTATAGCAAAGAATGAATTCTATGACATAGAATTTATTCTATAGCATAGAATGAATTCTATAGCATAGAATGAATTCTATGACATAGGATTCATTCTGTAACATAGAATTCATTCTATGCTATAGAATAAATTCTATGTCATTGAATTCATTCTATGCTATAGAATTCATTCTATGTTATAGAATTCATTCTATGCTATAGAATAAATTCCATGTCATAGAATTCATTCTATGCTATAGAATTCATTCTATGTCATAGAATTCATTCTATGTTATACTATTCATTCTATGCCTATAGAATTCATTCTATGTCATAGAATGAATTCTATGTCATAGAATTCTTTCTATGCTATAAAATTCATTCTATGTATATAGAATTCATTCTTTATTATAGAAATCATTCTATGTTATACAATTTATTCTATGCACATAGAATTCATTTTATGTCATATAATTTATTTTATGTTAAAGAATTCATTCTATGTTATAGAATGAATTGTATGCACATAGAATAAATTCTATGTTATAGAATTCATTCTTTGTAATAGAATTCATTCTATGTTATAGAATACAATTCTATGCATACAAGTGCATTCTATAATATAGAATTGTATTACATACATAGAATCTTATTCTCTATTATAAAATGTTATTCTATACATAGAATTGTATTATGGACATAGAATTTTACACTATATTATAGAATGTTATTCTATACAAAGAATTTTATTCTCTGACTTACAATATTGGTTTCTTTTTTATAAATGGAATTTTAACTAATGAATGCTTTTTGTGTGCATAGAATGCTTTCTATGTGCATAGAATTTATTCTATGTATAGAATAGTCACATAGAATAAATGGACACATGGCGCCCCATAGAACAACACTCGAGAGGTAAAGCAGATTGTAGACATTTTTTACACTTCCATTGAGACAAAATATACAACCATAAACTACAGAACTTTGCCCTTCTCAACATCGTCCTTCTATGATGATGATGATGTGATCTTGTAAGGCGCCAAAAATCCATGTACGTAGTTGTTCATGCTCTATGCGCACTGAGACGGTGATTCAGCCATATTAAAACAAGTAAGTTTTTAGTCCTTTCCTGAAGCTTGGCAGGGATGGAGCTTGCTTCAAGCTCAGGGGAAGGGAGTTCCACAGAGTGGGTGCAGCATTTTTGAAGGAGCGCATTCCAAGAGTCTTTTTGGTTGTGTTGCTTGTGCGCACACTGGGGGTTTCAAGTCTACATGATAACTAATGCCAAGAAGCCTGTTGTGCCTTGCAGGCACCAGCTCATTCTTTTTGCAGATTCGAAGTTCCAAACCGCTTTGTTCCTTGAACAATCAACATCAGTAGATAGATAGGTAGATAGATAGATAGATAGATAGATAGATAGATAGATAGATAGATAGATAGATAGATAGATAGATAGATAGATAGATAGATAGATAGATTAGATTAGATTAGATTAGATTAGATTAGATTAGATTAGATTAGATTAGATTAGATTAGATTAGATTAGATTAGATTAGATTAGATTAGATTAGATTAGATTAGATTAGATTAGATTAGATTAGATTAGATAGATAGATAGATAGATAGATAGATAGATAGATAGATAGATAGATAGATAGATAGATAGATAGATAGATAGATAGATAGGGTCCAGCAGGAGCCGAATCAAGTCCACACCAACATGAGTACAAAGCTCCGATTGTTATCCAGGCAAGGAATATTCTGCAACAGATGCAAAGATAGACAGACCACGCAAACGAGTTTGGTAGAACAACATGAACCCGCGTCGCAAGCCCAAGCTGTACGGCAATTATCCTTCCTTCTCTTGGGACGAGAGTACGTGAGAGTCGTCCTCTCTTCTGCGGGGCTCCCCCGCCCATCTGTGGTAATATGACATCAAAAGATTCCTCCCAGTAGCTCTAGGTAGGAAGGGGCTTGCATAGTTCCTACACGAACCGCTTGCGTACTGCTGTAATTAAGATAACCATCGAAAGCTATGAGGTTAATTGTTCTAAGATGGTGGTGAAACCCAATTAATGACCTACATAAGGATGCAATTGTGGCAAACCTTTCAGGATAACAAACTGTCGGTAAGCGTGTCTTGTAGATTACAAAGGGCGCTGTTGTTGTACCCCTTGAACTAAACGCAGTGCCATGTTCAGGTAACTAATTTTGAATCTCGTGTAGATCAGCAGATAACGCGACGCAAAGAAAACAATATGATTAGCACGGGTTTGGTTTGATGTCCAATTTACACAATGTTTATGTTTCAAATTCAAAATGCCATCAAAAACAAGTATATTTGGATTCATAATTTTCTTTGATGTGACAGACTGTGTACAGCACCTTTTAAAGCGAGTTTTATTTCATAGTATTTACTTTAAGGAAGGAGATGATACCCATGATGTGGCATTCTCGAATCACCAACAATTGCACGGACGGAATGGTTCGTTTTAATGTGTGTGTGTGTGTGTGTGTGTGTGTGTGGGTGTGTGTGTGGGTGTGTGTGTGGGTGGGTGTGTGTGTGTGTGGGTGTGTGTGTGTGTGGGTGTGTGTGTGTGTTTGAGAGAGAGAGAGAGAGAGAGTGAAAGATAGCTATTTAGTGTTTATTGGGTCCAACGGACTGCCAAGAGCTGAATCAGGGCCAGAGAGAGAGAGAGAGAGAGAGAGAGAGAGAGAGAGAGAGAGAGAGACTGGGTGTATTTGCGTGTGTATGACGTGTTATTTTCTACATGTTTTAACTCGGAAAAATGACAGCTGTATTTTTTCTTTGTCGCTTTGGTGCTCCCAGATGTCCTGATCATTGTTACTTGTCCAGTCATACATTGCTATTGCATTGTTTCAACCACAAATTGCGCTTCTACTCCCTGAATGGATTTTGCAATAAGTATTATATCTTTGTTAGACTGACCGAGACTGAGACTTTATTCGTTTACCAAATTTGCATACAAATTCGCCTTTCGGCTGCACATACATAGTAAATGTAAAATGTAAAATATTTTTAAAAGAATGGAATGTACTTAAAAAATTAAAAAAAATAGAGCAACGCCTACAATATATGTTATTCTGCCTACCCCTGAGGGTGCCGGGGATTTCTGTATAAATAGTATCCCCACTTTATGGGAATTTAGTGCTTTAAATTCTCACTGTCGCTGTCTTTCTACTTTGTTCTTTCTCATTCCTACTCTGTTCTATCATTCTACTATACTATCTTGTTCGCTAGACCAGTAACCTACCTTTTTTCTAGAAACCTCTTCCAAAACTTCTCATTGGTGTATGAGGTCTGATGGGTCAGCTTGGGAATATTGGATGCTTTGTGCCAAATGGTCATTAGGGCTTCCTATGATATTATTATTTAGCCTTGTAGGCATTTTATATGTGTTTTGTTGATATTTAATAATTATATTTATATTCTATTTTGTTTTTATAAACTGGGGTTCGATAATTTAGAGTACAGCCTCCGCGTCTCCTGCGTGAGATGCCTTTATTGTAAAGTGAGAGGCTGGTGGAGTGCCTTCAGTGTTACCACTGGGAAGTAGGGAATAACCAAGCTTAACGACCTATTACGTTAGCGTTAAGGACGAATCACCACGTCGCCACTTTGACAACAAGAATCATCATCATCATATCAAAACTACGTGTTGGTTAATCGAATACTGTTGGTTGTTTCAGCAGGCAGATCTTTTATACGGATTAGGGGTAAGTCCTCTTTCAACCAAGTTGTGGTCATGATTTTGTGGTCCTGATTCGACTTTTTGCAGTCCGCTGGACAATGAATAAATAACTAACTGTGGTTGATCGTGTGTGCGCGCATTTATTATCATTATAATTAATGTTTATGCTTTTATGCAGTACAACTAAGGACTTCGACCAAATTTCTAAAGACACCCTCCCCCCCCCCCCCCCCCCTCTTTTTTTTCGCACAAGTGGGAAAAAAACCGAAAAAAACATCAACATCCTGTGAGAAAAGAAAACACGGGGATCAGGGCCAAGCAACACGGAACCCACTCAACCCCAACACCCCAAAACCGCATAGATCCCTGTAAATCCCTGTATGATCCCTGAGGCTTGGGTCCCAGAATCTGGTGCATACTCAAAGCCCCCAGTTGACTTTATCAGAGGGTATTGACTGTACTATGTGAAAATCTAGGGTAAACGCTGCATTTGTTTCCTGCCTTGTACTGCTGTGGAATGGTATGACAGGTTTTCACAAGATATTATAAAGCAATTTCTAAAACTATTTCCAAAGCCTACGACCTCAAAAGCCCCGGGTTGATGTAAATAGAAGGTACTATCCTATCATATCCTGGCTTTACTATTTGAAAAAAAAATGTATGATAAACGCAACATTTGTTTAGTGTGCTGTACTGGTATGCTATGATTTTAGAAACTATTTTAAAGGACTTTTTTACACTATTTCTAAAAACGTATGATCTCAAAGCCTTGAGTTGATGCAACTACTAGAGAGTACTGACTTCACTATTTCAAAATTTAAGGTCAACGTACGATTTGATTGGATATTTGGGGATTTAACATTCAGGTCGTTCCCGTAAATTCTTAGTAATAAATGCAGTCGTACTAAAAAAGCTATAACTTCACACATGCAGGAGTAGGCCTACTATATATCTCATACTGGATAGTGCCCTTTCAGACTTTAACAGGTGTTCGGTTGTGGTTTCAGTAGCTGCAAAGTAATATAAAATAAGCCTTTATTTTCCATTGCTGGTCTCTTCGTTGTTGTTGCAAATTTACTTCCAATTAATTGTAATCATCTAACTATATACTGCACAAATAAAGTCCAGAAACAAGATTACTGGAGAGAATTAAAAAAAACTCCACAGGAAATACATAAAGAACGTACATATAAATTCTTCCCTTTGCTTCTAGGATGCACATAGTTCATCATTTCCTTTGAACGAATTGCGTGAATTCTTCGAAGTATACTAAATGTAGGCTAATAGTTTTCTTTGTTTCCAGTAATTCTTCCCTTTTCTTCTAGGGTGCACATTGCTTATCCTTCTCTTTTGAAAGAATGGCGTGCATTCTTCTAAATATATTGAACCCCTTCCTTTCCTTTCTTTTCAGTTAGGAGAGGGCCTAACCTCTCTTGCGTTCACGTGCACAGACATTTAATGCATATCTAGGATGAATTCATATTTCCCGAAGCTTTGTCTCCATGCAGCTACTGTAGCCATCTGCTGAGAAGAATTTCCGATTATCACGACCATGACCGTATGCTCCGGAAAGTGGAGGCGCCTTCATTGTTCCCCTTCATACCATGCAGGGATTCCTGAACAGTGGATCTCTTTTATTTTTTGTTTTTGTTTTGAAGGTCACCTAAGCATTTGTTCATGATGCCCAGGTTGTATCCCTCGAAGAAGAATCGCAAATGCTTCCGTCAATGATTCAACAGACCACAGATGACTCCCTAATAACCAACATAACACGAAAGGGAATGCACGACATGACCTTAAAACGTCTTGTATTCAGTCTGTGTGTAAAGGATCTAGGGGTAGTCAAGGATGACCTCACAGATATCCTCAATACTTTTCCAAATGCTCTCTCAGAGGTTCATTGTCTTGCTTTGAGATTCGCAATCCCTGGCCCTTAGCGTCGCAGTCAAGTACTTCAAGCCTAACAAACCTTCAGGTCCTATAAAATCCGAATAACCTCTTCAGCTCCTCCAGCCTCACCTTTATGACAGATGTTGGTTTTTTTAAGTCACAGGTTATCTGAATTAGCCTCTTGCTTTTTCTCTGTTTTGCTCTAGCCTAAATCTTATATAGCTTATAGCTTATGTTACTGAGACTAATACCTCACAAATCATCAAGCAATTTTCTTTTAAACCTTGTGACCTGGATCACATAACCACCTCTCTGCTTTTTGAACGTTTGGATGTTTTTCTTCCGTATTTCACAAAGATAATAAATAAATTTCTGATCTCTGGGTCTTTTCCCAATGTTCACAAGTCTCCTTTAGTGACAACTTTACTGAAAAATACTTATCTTGATCGCAATGGCCTCAAAAAGGTCAGGACAGTGTCTAAGCTCTCATCTCTTTCTAAAATCACTGAAAAAGTTTTTCTTTCTTAGCTCAACAAACAACTTGGGCAAACACCCTCTTCAATCCACTTCAGTTTGCTTATAGATCTGGCCACAGCACTGAGACTGCTCATGTAAAAATCATGAACTACCTTTTTCCATCTCTTGATCAAGGCAAACTGTCTATCTTCGCTCTGCTCGATTTGTCAGCAGCATTTGACACAATTGACGA
Organism: Oncomelania hupensis; assembly: GCA_036898135.1. NCBI lineage: Eukaryota > Metazoa > Mollusca > Gastropoda > Littorinimorpha > Pomatiopsidae > Oncomelania > Oncomelania hupensis. The sequence continues at coordinate 45,717,467 of CM072512.1, forward strand.
TAGCATTCTTCTCGACCGTCTGCAACACACTTTTGGCATTCGTGGCTCTTTTCTTGGCTGGTTCACTTCTTACCTCTATGAAAGAACACACTGTTTATATAGACAACAATAGCTCTGATCCGGATCCGATTCTTTATGGCGTGCCGCAGGGTTTGGTGTTTTATCCTATCTTGTTTGTCTCTTTTTGAAATTATTGAAGCCCATTCCGTTATTTATCATTCTTTCGTGGATGATACTCGGCTTCAGAAGTCTGCTGAACCCCAGGACGTTGTCAGTTCTGTGCAAGAGTGCATATGCGATGTCAAGTCCTGGATGACTTCCAATTAAATAATTTAAACTAAATGATGATAAGATAGAAGCTATGACCATTTCCTATCCGTGAATGTCAACAACTACTTTTCTGCCTGATTATCTTCTTGCTGGTAACTCTGTTGTTCCTTTCTCTGACTCGGCCAAAAACGTAGGTGTAATACTTGACTCATATCGCACTATGCATCTCTCACATTTCAAACCTTCTCCGCACTGTGAACTTTGAATTGCGTCGCATAAGCTCCACGGTCATCTCCTTTCTTCCAGTGCTACTCAGGCTCTTGTCTCTGCCTTCATCCTGTCTAGGCTTGACTATTGTAACGCCCTTTTCTATTGTTGCCCTCAGTATCTGCTGCACAAAATAATACTGCTCGCCTTATATCGCATGTTCCAAAATCAGACCACGTCACTTTTCATTTGAAATCATTGCATTGGCTTCCCGTGGAGAACAGAATAAAGTATAAAATTGCAAGCTTTGCTTCAAAGCTGTTACTCTTTCTGGTCCATTGTATCTCTCCGAGTTAGTCCACATCTACACACCATCAAGATCTCTCCGTTCATCCCCTGAAAGTCGCCAGCTTTGTATTCCCCGTATGAAAATAAAAACATTTGGCGAACGGTAATTCTGCTTTTCAGCTCCTACAGTTTTGAATTCTCTTTCTTTAACTCTGCACTATGTCGAATCATCTCTTTGCTTTCGCTCTGGACTGATAACACTCATTTTCAACAGTGTGTATACTTACATCCTTATCCTGAACTTTTCTTTGTAAAATACTTAAAACACAGTCATAATCGTTGTGTGTGTTCGTTGTGTGTGTGTGATTTGGTTTTTTTTCATATTTTGCTTTCGCTTTATTTATTTATTTATTTATTTTACTTATTTAATGATTATTTTAAATTAATATTTTTAAATAAATAAAATATATACATTATTTATTTCTTCTTTCTTTTTGTAAAGCGCTATGCGCTTTAGTGAGTAAGGGCGTTGTACAAATGCTAATAATAACATTATTATTATTATTATTATTATTATTATTATTATTATTATTATTATTATTATTATTATTATTATTATTATTATTATTATTATTATTATTGTTGTTGTTATTGTTATTATTATTATTATTATTATTATTATTATTATTATTATTATTATTATTATTATTATTATGTGGATGCGTTCTTGATCTCCTCGTGCCCCCGTATACTTTCTAGAACATCTGAATATAACCTCTTGCTTGCAGTGTATAGTAGGATTCTCTGGTCTTCATCCTCCTGGCCCATGGCTTGTCTACCATATGTGCCTGAATTACCCTGGCTGCTTCGCTAATCCCCTGCCCTAACGTCATTACCCCCGTGCAGCAAGCTAGACGGAGCTCATCTCTTGCTCCACAGTACAGTAATATCCCTTCACGGTGCAGGGTGCGGATCATCAGAGCCCTGTCCGAGGTTCGCTTACTTAGTGTGACGAATATAAGAAACATACAATGTAGTAATATGCACTTGTTGGCCTATGGCGCTGGTATCTATTACACAGGCAAGGATTTTAGCAGTTTGCGAATCTTCTTCCACAATCATTTCCAAGCTATATTCTGATCAAATGTGAACCTTCATATTATCACAGTCTTAAAAGATATCCTGGAGAGATTGAAATTGGTTGAAGAGACGGCAGAGTTGTTGTTGCGTTTTGTTGTTTTTGTTTTTGTTTTGTTGGTGGTTGTAACGATGATTTTATGGCAGTTGATTTTCTGATTTTAGAGCAGGGTCGGGTTACTGTTTTATATGCATGTGTTTTGTTGGTATTTTATGATGATGTTTATATTCTATTTCGTTCTTGTAAACGGGGTCGATAAATTAGAGTATAGCCTCAGCGTCCCCTGCGTGGCATCCCTTTATTGTAAAGTGACCGGCTGGTAGAGTGCCTTCAGTGTTACCACTAGGGTTGTTTTAGTAGATTGTTTTAATACGGGTCAGGGGTGAGTCCTCTTTTAACCAAGTTGTGGACCTCATTTTGTGGTCTTGATTCGGCTCTTTGCAATCCGCTGGACCCTGTAAGCAATGAATAACTAACTATAACTACTGTTTTGGTGCTGCTTGTTTTCATATGCATACTAAAATGATTTTTAATTTGCATATGGAGCATGTTATCCCTTGTGAATTTTGTAAAAGCAATGTATTCCTTCAATTTAAAACCATCGTTTCACTTTTGGAAACAACGCTGTTCCTGTTAAATCTCTATAAAGATTTCTTGGCTTCAATTTAATTGGTTAAATTAAAAACATATCTAAATCGGTGCTAAATGTGCTTCCGATCCTTAAATGAAATGAAGCAATTAGACACACACACACACACACACACACACACACACTCTCTCTCTCTCTCTCTCTCCCTCGTTTTTCGTATTCTTCTTATTCTTCTTTCTTTTATTCTTTGAGAATCAGGAGGCGGATCAGGGATTTAGAGCAAGAGAAGGCAAGGACTTGAAAGCAGCTCGCAAGGTAACCCAATCAACGGGCCCAGGGGTCTTTGTGAAGAAACCAAATTACACGTGCAAGGCAAGCGACCCCAATGTTTGACTACCCCTTCTTCACTGGCCCTCGTGGCACGGGGAAAAACGGTGATTCCAATACCAAGAAGAATTTCGCGAAGAAGGTAACATTAGGATGGCGGATGGAGACCCAGAGAAGTCTGTATGGAAAAAAAGGAGGAAGAAGAAGAAGAAGAAACAAGAAGATCGAAAAGAAGAAGGAAAAGGTGTCACACACAAAACATCACTCTGGCTTTCAGTGTTAAAAGAGAGAAAAGGATTCTGGTTTCCAATCTCGGTAATCTTATTTTCCAGATTCAAAGATGTTCGAAATCTTGTTTCGAGTAACGGCGTGTCGTGTTCAAGTACCGTGCTTTCTGATGTAAATGAGAAGTTGTGGAAAACGTTGACCTCTAGGTCTGAAAATAAGGAATAGTACATTAGAAAATGACTATACATGTAAACACTGGCATATAAAAATACAGACATTAAACTTCCTTACAAAGCATCTCAAATCAAAGGCAAACAAATGGACGTGTGAACTGAAATGCTGTGTAAACGATCGTAGTTAAGAAGGTGTCTCAAGAATTGTGATTAGAGTAAGATAGAAGTTTCGCTTTCACACGAGGCTACACATTTTTTTCGGCCTAGAACAAGACCCCCTCATTCCCTCTCTTCCTCACACACACCCCCCCCTCCCTGCCCCCATCCCCCTAGGCTTCTACTATATAATTTCAAGTTGCAGCATAATAGTATACACCGTTGTTGACCTCTAGGAGAAAGTGCATTATTTATTTTATTTATTTATTTATTTATTTAATCGTTCTTATATAGCGCTTTTCCAGCTCAAAAGCTGCTCAAGGCGCTGGCCGATACAGGATCTAACTCAAGCCGCCCGAGACGCCCACCTGCAGCCTTTGGGCGCATGATCTGACGCCTGGACAACTGAGCACAATCCTGGGCAGCCAGGGATGGGGGAGAAGGACCTAGGTGCATGCTGGGTGTTTTCTTGTCACCGGCACTCACCCGTCTAGGACATGAGCGTTACTGTAATTAATAACTTTAATTTGAAAAAAAAAAAAACAACTAACCGAAATATAGTAATTACATTTAACTATGAAAGACGCTTTCTGCCAAATTACTGCACCGACCTTGGGGTTAGATGTGAACAACCACAAGTAAAGGAAAAGCAAGCAACTCACTTGGTCCAAACTATAGTTGTTTTATATACCTTTTACACATGGAAAGTGTTACTTCCGTCAAAGATGGGATCTTTTCCAGTTAAAAACAAGAAAACGATCGTAGACTTGTTACTTTATATTTAAAATTTGCAACAACAAAAACGCAGAAATCGTCGACCTCCGAATGAAGGTGAAAATTACCGTAGTCCAGAATAGAAAATAACTACCCAAAGTATAGTGTTTACATTAACTAGGCAGCTCATCGCAGTATTTCTTCCAGTATCTTCCAGTGGCCAACAAGAAAAACTCCGACGTTACCATATAATTCCAAGCTGCAGGAAACAGCGTCTATTTAATTTAAAACTACAGAGAACACAGCATGGATAGTATTGCAACAGAAAACAACATTTAATCTGGAAATTACACAGGAAGAAGAACGAATGAACATTGAAATCAAGCGTCTACACCCCGCTCTCACCCTAACTCCATCCTCCAATTGGCAATATGGCAGACAGGAGAAGAAGTCTTGCGAAATCTGCTGAGGAAACAGAACACAAAATCAATATTTACTTGGAAATAAAATGATAGGGGACAAGTTTTTCCGACCTATACTACAGAACGTCCACCTACAAGAACTGTACTTCCATTTGAACTGTACTTTCCATCTATATAACAACTGTTCTCTGAACGAACTAGAACTATTCCAACTGTACTCCCAGTTACTGTCGTAAGAACTGTAATCCCAGTACAAGTAAATGTCGAGCAGGGAATTGGACTCTAAAAGATTACCAAGTTTTAGTTGGAGATCTTGCTTGTTAGCCAAAGGGGCAAAGGCGCGCAGGGAATTGTCGTTCTTGGGTTCGGCAGTCGATTACTTTCCCTGATCTCTGTGAACGAGGCGCCCCCCTCTTCTTAATTCTGAGTGTCACAGATCTATCAGGATGTGGGTACAGACTTCTGGACATGTCTCAGCAGCCTCTGAAAGTTCGCCTGCACCCTTCTTCTTCTTGTCAGGGCAAATTCAATAACAAGCGATCTACTGATGCACAGACTGATACTATAGGGTAGAGTCGTCGCCCTTGAATAGCAAGGGAAGTAACACTAACAGGGACAGACGACGAACAAAAATTATGAGGAGAACTGCTCTAGTTTGCGTAGAATATTTAAATAGATCTTAGATCTAGAGATCTTATAATGGACTCAAAACAGATAATGATTGAACATCAAAGGTTTAACGTCTACACCCACCAACGATCTGGCAGACGGGGAAAACCTCCCCAGGGAAAGAGGGGTAAAGAGACCTAAATCAACACTGAGCCACCAGAGCAATCATACTGCTAAAACGGACAGTAAAAATTGCCACTTTTTATTTCGCCCACCACGGAATTCGAACTTGGGTCACTGGTGTGCTAGGTTAACGTTCTACCACTTGAGCTATGGCGGTGGACTAAACGAATAATTTCCATTGCCGCTCTTTAGGACCTAAATTGGAGTGAAATGTTATTGATGTGGTTTGATTCAGATTAAAAGCTTATGACAACGCCCAATTGTTGGAGTTTTGTGTGTGCATGTTTAAGGTTTTCAAGCTAAAACGCGTTTCAGCAAGGGACAGATTGATAATAATGGTACAGGACGCAGTCAATATAAAAATTTCAAAAATAAAAATTCGATTTTCTTTCCGTCTTCAAATAGCGATCTCCCTGCCTTTACACCACCTGTTTGAGTGATGGATGTGTATTTGGTGTGTGTGAGGGTGGATGAGACAGGTGAGCGTGTATGTTGGTATAGATCGCCGCGCTTTGAGCCTGAATGATTTGGGGAAAGGCGCGTATAGCATCCTGTATTATTATTATTATTATTATTATTATTATTATTATTATTATTATTATTATTATTATTATTATTATTATTATAATAACAGACTCGTGGTCAATGTTTTTCTGTTTTGTACTTCATAATCTTTGTTTATGCACAGAAATGTTTGTATTTACTTCTTATATAAAAATATATGAGCCTATATTATTTTATCGGTATGAATGAGTGTCTAAAAGCATTGTATTAAATAAATAGAGGTAAAGTAAAACGAGGAACTGATTTTTTTTAAGCAACAGATTTGCAGGTGGTGTCAGTATACGATAGCTTACATGTACCTACCTACCTGCTATTCGATACCTACATGTTGTAGAATTTACGATGCTAAACGAAGTACGGTGATTGGGGATTGTTAAGGTTTCTCATACAAAACAACACCCATGTTTTATTGCCCGCTCAAATGAGGCACTTGGATTTATGATGTGAGTGCGCCTCTCTCTCTCTCTCTCTCTCTCTCTCTCTCTCTCTCTCTCTCTCTCTCTCTCTCTCTCTTTCTCTCTCTCTCTCTCTCTCTCTCTCTCTCACACACACACACACATCGAGGATCAGATGTGTTTTTTATGTATGTTTTGATTGTATTGAATGTATGTTTATTGTTAGATGTTAGTCTATTTTTGTATCCGTTAATCAACTGTCGTTTAGGACACGCTGTAAAACTAGGATTTTTTGCATAACAACATTGATCCTATTAAACGTTCTCTCTCTCTCTCCCTCTTTCTCACCTCCACACCTCCTCTCACCCTCCAGTCTATTCGTTTATCTGTCAGTCTTCATGTGCGTGTGTGTGTGAGTGTGTGTGTGTGTGCGCGCGCGCGCGTTTCCCAAGCATCTTCATGCTATCTGCAGGCAGGCTAATTGGAAACAAAGACAGGCAGCTTACCTTGTAGATTGAAGGCATCTGCCTCTCGCGTTCTCTCTCTTGTTCTGCGACTACTTAGCGATGAAAATGTGTTGGTTTTAGACGTCGGTATTTTGTGCTGTAGCATGCCGCGGTCCTTGCTGTGAGTGATGTTTGCTTTTATTGTACAGAAGCTAATGTTGGGTATAGATAGGTAAAGGAATACGTTCTTTGTTCTTAACAAAGGAATTCTGACATCACAATTTATTATTTTGGTTCTTGTTTCGGCTGTTAAGACCAATTATAAACCGCCCTTTTGGGTTATTTAGATTCGTATGATTGTTATTATTATTATTATTATTATTATTATTATTATTATTATTATTATTATTATTATTATTATTATTATTATTATTAGTTTAGCAATAGTTTTATATTAATTATTTAATAATAATAATAATAATAATAATAATAATAATAATAATAATAATAATAATAATAATAATAATAATAATAATAATAATTTCTATTGTTGTGTGTGTGTTTGTGTGTAGGGGAGGATAGTGAGAGTGGGGTGGAGGAGATAATGCCCGCACTTTTATTTTTAATAGCGTAAGCATGACGGAGTGCGCTGGTTAAATCATCATCTGTGGTACCCCTACGACCTCCGAGTTACGGGATAGGATAGGATAGGATAGGAAGCCTGACGGCTGCAGCGCAGCCCCACTGGAACCTACACTGTAATGATTTCCATCCAAAACCATTCCACACACTGTTTTACCCTACATACTACAATCGCTTGATATATTTCTCCTCTTGCTTCTCATCATCATCATCATCATCATCAGCAGCAGCAGCAGCAGCAGCAGCAACAACAACAACAACAACAACAACAACAACAACACAAGCATTCTTTTTCTTTTTTTCTTTTTATAATGAGAAAGAATATAATGTCGATCAAAACAATTTTTTTTAAAAAGGGACCTAATTAGATCAGGCACCAGATTTGGTATCGGTTTTCAGGCATTGACACCAACACGATTTATGACTAAAACCGTGTGTGGGCCGATGATTACATCAGATCTTATTTCTCAACATTTAATTGCCAAGCGTTTCAAGTTGTATGCTCTCTTCCTCCACTCCCCACCCCATCTCTTCCCCCCCCCCCCATCCCCCCAAAAAAATTGATTATAGCTGCTTCCAACAGAAAGTGCATCTCTTGTTTCTCATCCAGCTTATCCATCCGCTCTGATGAACTAGAAAATGCGCGATACATGTACAATAGACGTTTCGCCACTGTTGAGGCTGTCAGGTTGTTACTAAGGTTATATAGGCTGTCAGGTTGTTACTAAGGTTATATAGGCTGTCAGGTTGTTACTAAGGTTATATAGGCTGTCAGGTTGTTACTAAGGTTATATAGGCTGTCAGGTTGTTACTAAGGTTATATAGGCTGTCAGGTTGTTACTAAGGTTATATAGGCTGTCAGGTTGTTACTAAGGTTATATAGGCAGTCAGGTTGTTACTAAGGTTATATAGGCTGTCAGGTTGTTACTAAGGTTATATAGGCTGTCAGGTTGTTACTAAGGTTATATAGGCTGTCAGGTTGTTACTAAGGTTATATAGGCTGTCAGGTTGTTACTAAGGTTATATAGGCTGTCAGGTTGTTACTAAGGTTATATAAGCTGTCAGCTTGTTACTAAGGTTATATAGGCAGTCAGGTTGTTACTAAGGTTATATAGGCTGTCAGGTTGTTACTAAGGTTATATAGGCTGTCAGGTTGTTACTAAGGTTATATAGGCTGTCAGGTTGTTACTAAGGTTATATAGGCTGTCAGGTTGTTACTAAGGTTATATAGGCAGTCAGGTTGTTACTAAGGTTATATAGGCAGTCAGGTTGTTACTAAGGTTATATAGGCTGTCAGGTTGTTACTAAGGTTATATAGGCAGTCAGGTTGTTACTAAGGTTATATAGGCTGTCAGGTTGTTACTAAGGTTATATAGGCTGTCAGGTTGTTACTAAGGTTATATAGGCTGTCAGGTTGTTACTAAGGTTATATAGGCTGTCAGGTTGTTACTAAGGTTATATAGGCTGTCAGGTTGTTACTAAGCTTAAGGTTATAATAGGCAGTCAGGTTGTTACAAAGGTTATATAGGCTGTCAGGTTGTTACTAAGGTTATATAGGCTGTCAGGTTGTTACTAAGGTTATATAGGCTGTCAGGTTGTTACTAAGGTTATATAGGCTGTCAGGTTGTTACTAAGGTTATATAGGCTGTCAGGTTGTTACTAAGGTTATATAGGCTGTCAGGTTGTTACTAAGGTTATATAGGCTGTCAGGTTGTTACTAAGGTTATATAGGCTGTCAGGTTGTTACTAAGGTTATATAGGCTGTCAGGTTGTTACTAAGGTTATATAGGCTGTCAGGTTGTTACTAAGGTTATATAGGCAGTCAGGTTGTTATTAAGGTTATATAGGCAGTCAGGTTGTTACTAAGGTTACATAGGCTGTCAGGTTGTTACTAAGGTTACATAGGCTGTCAGGTTGTTACTAAGGTTATATAGGCTGTCAGGTTGTTACTAAGGTTATATAGGCTGTCAGGTTGTTACTAATGTTATATAGGCTGTCAGGTTGTTACTAAAGTTATATAGGCTGTCAGGTTGTTACTAAGGTTATATAGGCAGTCAGGTTGTTATTAAGGTTATATAGGCAGTCAGGTTGTTACTAAGGTTACATAGGCTGTCAGGTTGTTACTAAGGTTACATAGGCTGTCAGGTTGTTACTAAGGTTATATAGGCTGTCAGGTTGTTACTAATGTTATGTAGGCTGTCAGGTTGTTACTAAGGTTATATAGGCTGTCAGGTTGTTACTAAGGTTACATAGGCTGTCAGGTTGTTACTAAGGTTATATAGGCTGTCAGGTTGTTACTAAGGTTATATAGGCTGTCAGGTTGTTACTAATGTTATATAGGCTGTCAGGTTGTTACTAAGGTTATATAGGCAGTCAGGTTGTTACTAAGGTTATATAGGCTGTCAGGTTGTTACTAAGGTTATATAGGTTGTCAGGTTGTTACTAAGGTTATATAGGCTGTCAGGTTGTTACTAAGGTTATATAGGCTGTCAGGTTGTTACTAAGGTTATATAGGCTGTCAGCTTGTTACTAAGGTTATATTGGCTGTCAGGTTGTTACTAAGGTTATATAGGCTGTCAGCTTGTTACTAAGGTTATATTGGCTGTCAGGTTGTTACTAAGGTTATATAAGCAGTTGGCCCGCAAGAGATGCTGACCCAAATCTGCGCGTCAGCGGTTTGTTGAGGTCAAACGCCTACACACAGCCTATGAGTGGTAGATCTCTGATACTCAGCTAGCGTCAGGCACTGCCTTCTGCCATACTGCGTAGCTGAGTACGCCCGACTCTTAAGTCGACCTCTCTTTTTTTTCTAGTGTGGAGGTGGATTTCAGGCTCGGACAATCTCAGCTTCGTAGTGTGTACAACGGCTTTAAAATTTTTTTTTACTTGACAGTATTGGTGTGTTTTTTCTCCTTCTAAATAATTAATACTTCTAATGATAGGGAAAAGCATCAAAATAAGTCCATGGAACACAGCAAGCAGCAATGATA